>JANAVB010010600.1:3947035-4349535 GCA_029216955.1 Iris pallida
TTTATTATTATAAATCTAATAACAATATAAATAACAATAATAATGATACTAATAAGAAAAATCTATAATAAATGTACAGACAAAATATGTAGTTAAAATCCCAACGTGCATAAGGGTAATAAGAAGGTATTTATCTATTTCTAAAAATAGAATATTAACTTCATAATAATAAATATAAAATCCTTTATATACGAAATGCCTATCAAAAATCAGAAATAATAAATGCAATATGTACGTCTACCTGGACGTCGTTGATCGTACTGCATTGACTACATGGGCTTGGCTCAGTTTGATTCCAGTCCAGACTGGTTTGGTACAACGGGTCTTCCACAAGTCAATAAACCTTAATAATAAATAATTAAATAATAAAAAAATCTTCGGTAAGGGTTAAGCCACAACTTGGCCTGTTTTTCTCAGTTAGGACGTCACTATGGCTCGGCCTTCCCTACCATGGCTAATACACTAGTCAAAGCATGCCACTGTACTATCCGTGCCATGATTCCTAGTCACCTTGTACTCCAAATCTCAACTATGACTAAGACCATCTATCGTAATAATTAACCAAATAATTAATTCTAAAATTCTAAAGATCACCTTTTAAATCAAATAAATAATAAAAAAATAATAATTCAAAATTTTCGGGAAAGGGGAGCTACACAAGGGCACGGACACGATAAAATAAGTGAGTTTTCAAAGAGAATGTAGGTTATGTCTTAATAACTAAAAGAAAAATGGTCTTTGCACGGTCATGGACAACTTGTCGATAAGGTAGTGTTTCATTGAACGGCAACCCGGGGCCATTGGACTGTTACGGCCAAGAAAGGAAATAATTACAAAAGCTGTGCTGGGCACGAGTTAGGCGGGGACTTGCAGCGGGGCTCGCTACTCGCGCTGAAAGGTGCCCCGTCTAACAAAAGCAAAAAGGGAGTCCACGATGGCTCTGGGAGCCAGTGACCAACCACACGAAATATTGCACTTGATATGAAAATAATAACAATTGACAGGGAAGAACATGGTAAGTATCATAAGGCACGACGCGGTCCACCGTGGGTAAGTTCCAACGTATTTTATATTATGCTTGTCATATGCTTGTTTGAAATTTATTAGGATGGTTAGAAACATTCATAAACTATGTCATAAAAACTCTTCAACCCAATGATAGCTTGGAACTTAAATAGCCACGCACCAGTATAAAGTATAATGTACTGATCCTCGCTCTCCACGCAGGTACCCCGAACCACGAAGGGCGTGCCGCTTAAAAATCAAGGCGACATGTATACTTTTGAAGCCTCGTCCACGTGTTGAAGGCTTGTGTTCTGAAATCCTTTGAAGACTCCACACTCAGTACAAAAGAAGAAAAGATGGCGACTCGACTTCCCTCGATATCAGGTGGAAAGTTTAAATTGTTTTGCTTGTAAAAGGGATATAATGTATGGAAAGACTATCTCATCAGCATTCGTTTTGTAAGTCGAGTCATGTTGTATCCCGCACGGCAATGATTGTAATGGAGTCAATGTAAATAAAGTTTTATTATCAATGAAAAGTCTACTTCTATTCCAAACGTGTCAATCAATTTTTTTACGTACTCTAACTTGATGTTGTGTTTTGGATAACCTTATGACTATGCCTTGTGCGATCGTAACTTAGGTTCGTACGGCATCACGCCCGGGAGACGACTATCGATTCTACAGAATCGGGATATGACAGGCGTCATCCCCGTTGGGTTGACAGAATGCTCGGGTCTGGAAGTACTCGAGCCACTGGAAGCTCTCGTCTCTTCCTATTTTCGAGCTCCCGCAACTGCAGGAAAAAGAAAGACAACTCTCCTTAGTTTTCGAAAGTGTCATAGGTTTAGCGTATGGAATAACTCATCTCATCGACACGAGGTCAACGGTTTGAGACTAGAAACTCGACACTGGAGGCCAAGGACGTAAAGCCGTGCTCTGATACCATTATATCACGTCCTGATTCCGTTAAATCGATAGTCGTCCTCCGGGCGTGATGTCGTGCGAACCTAATTTGCGATCGCACACGACATAGTCATAATATAATCCGAAACTTGAGAATCTAAGAGAGCAAGCAGACAAATTGAATCACACATTAAGTAAAAAAGAGAACTTTGATCTTTATTGATAATGGACATCATTTACGGACTCTAATACAGTACAATACTCATGCCGCACGGGCTATAACATGACTCAATTATAAAAGAGTGCTGATGAGATAGTCGTTCCATACATTGCACACATCCCTCAATATACAACAGAGTATTACAGTAACCTGGAATGGAGGGACGTTGATCCATCTTTCTTGGAAAGTTGAGAGTCTTCAAAAGTGGAGTTGCGGGACAAATCTTTGACGCGCGGCCAAAGCTTCAAAATCATGAACGTCGCCGAGCTAGTTGGCACGTCCTTTCTGATTCACGGGACCTGCAAAGAGCGAGGATCAGTACGATCACATGTACTGGCAAATGACTAATTAAATCCAAACTCTGCATTTGGTTCAATCAGTTTTATAAACATGTTATCTAGCTATTTCTGTAAACTTTCTAACCATCCTGATCGATTTGCATGTTAACATGTTTTGAGGCAAGCAGATGAAATTATATACATTAAGCAACTATCATATTCATCCCGTGTCACATGCATTAGTTAAGCAGTGAAAGGGTATGAAGGTCACTGGCAATGTCAAGCCATCACGGACTATAGCTGGGTTAGACGGCGACCCTTTCACGACAGATAGCGAGCCCTGTGCGAAAGTTCCCGAATAACCCACATCGATGCAAGGTTGGCGCTTGCTATACTCGTTTCTTCCAGGACGAATCGGCTCCTTGGCCTAGGCAACCGTTCGAGAAAACAACACATTATCGACAAGTTGTCCAATGACCATTTTGTAGAGTCTTAAAAAATGCTATCTCTTTTCTAGAACCTTATCCTTTCTCTTTTAGTTATAAAACTTGGCCTTTCTTTTGAACTTAGTCGATTCTCACTTAGCCATATCGTTGTGATAAACGTTAATCGATTCATTCATTGTTTTGCATAGGCTAAGTGGAATTGCATAAGAAAATACGTTTTCTATTTTCAATATCGGCAGTCGATAGCAAGTGTTTCGTAAATAATCGTGCCATAATTTCTTTGATTCTACACTATGATGACAAGCATTTTATTTAACTTCATATTGCTTTTAAAATAGAGGGACGAGACGAAGGAGGTCAGCCACTCGCCTTAGACTTGCTTCAGGCGAGGGACTGGTTGGCTGTGATGACGTTGCCTACGTGATCACCTGTAATCGCATAAGCAACCGATTAGAACACTGTGTAATTCAAGGAATTTCAATATGAATGCGAAGCTCGAAAACGTAAGTCACGAAAATCTATCGGAAACATTCACGAAAAATACATTCATGAAAACCAAAGCCAAAGCCAAATCAAGCACAACATGAAAACCAGAGCGACGGGAGGTCTCTTCCGACTCAACCACAGAGCCAATCCTTGAGGCGCAACCCGCTGAATATGGGACTTGGTTCCGAAGAAGCCATTCCATAACAGAGAATGGATCTTAATTCAACCGTTTCCGTTCGACCGATACGGTCGATTCCGACCTATCAATCCTGACCGAATCGATAGCGACAGTGTTTCTTTCTCGCGCACCCCGTGGACGAAAATGGGACACGATGTAGGGACGGGGAACTACACCAGATGACAACCAATATATATGTCCAATACTACATAGACTCATAGAGCACATTTTTGGAGTGTGGTGCTACTTTGACCACATACAAGAAATATAAGAAGGAGAAAATCAAGGCTAAATTATAACTTAATATCCTCATCTATTAAATTTTTTTAACTTGATCCCCTCATTTGATAGGTGTAACGAACCGCTCCGTCCTAGCGGAACGCCGACTCAAACGGCAAGTGCAACGACTTAAATGAGTCATCGACTCGAAGAGTTGTGTTGACTCGAAGAGTTGCGTTGACTCGAAGAGTTGCGTCGACCCGATGAAGTATCGATTTGAATCGATGCAAGACTTATATTTGCCCGTCAAGATGAATCCAGACTTAAAATTTCAAAGGCACGCTCGGAGTATCACTCGGCCGACGCGATCATCGCTAAGGTAGGTGGCTCCGATGAACCTATCTTGCTTAGCCTAGACACATAATAATACAGACACTATTGCTAGAATCGTTAGGCGATAACACTGTATATGCTAACAAAATGACTCAACGTACCTAGCTAAGGGAATAATTCCATCTTGTAAGCTTGTATAGAATATGGAAAAGAACTTGGAAAATATCTGAACTCTCGCACCGCACTCCACGCTCGTGCAAACGTACAGCTTATATTGCAAGTAGGTTTACTTATGCTTTCAACTATGAACGAAAGGCTTGTCACTTAGAATCGTACCACAACTTAAAATATGAAACAATGAATGGTCTACAACAATGAAGCAGGAAGACTATCGATATAGTCGTTCCGAGTAGGGTATAGAAACATTGAAAGGCTTCCGGACCGATGGGTCGCCAAGACGATTCCTGCACAGGGAGTTGCATAATGTATAAATAAAAAAATGAACGAATAAGTTAATAAATGAATCAACGAATGAATGAATGAATACGTGAATTAATCATTGAACGAATGATCAAGTGAAAGAAAGAATGAATGAAAGATAAGAAAGAAAGGAATGTTTAGCGACAGGTATGACGGGGACGTGCAACGGGGCTCGCTACCCGCGCTGTACGGCCGTCACCGCCAACCTGGTCGATAATACATTATGGCTCACAGACAGCCTATGGCTCAAAGACAGCCGTTAATTTAAAAATTATAAGACAATATAAAATGTTCGTAGACAACCCACTCGTATACGGGAGGGGGGGGGAAGAATCAAATAGGAATTCCAAGGCAACGATCAACGACATCGTGGCTGGCCTAGGCAAAATCATGGCTTACGGGCTGCTTGGGTGCGAGCTCGGTCACCCAAGAGACATAAGGCCAGGTATTGCGTAGACTATCAAGGTGTACCACCCATCGCTTGATAGATGCGAATACAAAGAGAAACATGTCCAAATGGCTTGTGGTGCCAGCGACCGATGTATATAGATTAAGTTGGGTCGACTGCGGCAAATTCGCGTGCGAGACCTTGCATTGGAACAAGTAAATCTGACTAGCTGAACATGCTATGTTACTGAATGAAACATATCTAAACAACAGTTGAGTACAACACATCCTGACAACTCGAGTAAGCTGAACAACTGTAGAATTGAACGAAGCGCCTTCTGAACAGGCTTGAATATAACACAACAAATGAACTAGAGTACTTCGTACAAATGATTTATAAACAAGCCTACGATGCGCTACCACCTGAGGCAGGAGAACGCCCTTGACACTTTTGAATAATTATGCAAACCTGTCAATTCATAATGCATAATATGTTGGCTAACTTGGTTTACTTTGGACATGGACGATCGTACGGTAAGTATGGTAAGTTGTGCATGCATTCCTATGCGACACTTGATATTGATAACACGAGATAGGCTTGAATGATATGTCATGAAACTGATCCTAAGACAAGAATAGTAAGACAATAAATGATAGATAGTGCATAAAAGTAAAATGAACGTGTTTGGTAATGATAGCGAATGGGCGAGCTAACCTCCCCACCAGTGTATAACAAAGTACTGATAACCACATAGTCTGCTTACAGAGTGCGAAAGAACTACGTCGGGTGCGAAGACTTCCATCGAACGTGCTAAGGCGCGGAGCTAACTCTGGAGCCTTAGAGCGTTACAAAGGAACTGAAGTGCCATATACATGACATAATGTATCGGAACATCGCTATGAATCATTCCATCTTGTAAGCCAATTGGCATGTATTTTATGTTTCGAGAGAGAGAGAGCCTGAGGGAATTGTAATCTCGGCATAACGCCTCTTGTACTACTTCTTGAATATCAATAAAGACTATTGAGTTTGTTTCAAATTGTGTTCATTTACTTTCCGCTGCAAATGGGGACACTCTGTGTGACTCTGTAGCCTAACTTCAAACGACCATTTCTGGACCTAGCCCTGCACGAGCACAACATAGGCTCGTGCGACATCACGTCTTAGCGAGGACGATCGCTCCTCCGAGAGCGGAGCGTGACAATAGTATCAACTTGATATCATAAAAAGTAAAATTGATGAAACTACCCTCGCCTCTCCCCTCTCTCCCCCCTCCCCACCCCCACTTGGGTGCACCACCCTCGCGTCGTGCCCCTAACCGTCCCCCTCTCTTCGCGGCGGCGGCATCAACAACAACATGCGACGGAGAGAGAGAGGGGGCGGGTTGGGGGCGCGGCGCCGGGGCGTGGGCTGTGTGAGGGTGGTGCAGTCGCGGGAGAGGGCTGCGGAGAGAGGGTGACGAGATTAGGTGCACGATGCGGGGGCGTGGGTGGCGGCGCGAGGGTGGTGCATCCAGGACGAGAGCGACCGGGTGGGAGGGAGGGGTAAAGCCGAGAAGGAAAGGGGATAGTTTCATCATTTTTGTTTTTTAGTATATCAAGTTGATACATATTAAAGTTGAGTGTATCAAATTGAGAATTTCGAAAAATTGAGGGTATCATGTTATAATTTAGCCAAAAATCAAACTGAACTATGATTATGACATCTAATAGAGATTCACTGTATCTACAATGGGAAGCCTTTCAAGACAGAAGAGCATTAGACATCTTCAAAACAAAATTTTGTGCTAAAATATATCATTGTCAGTGATCCTGGATATTTTTACATCGACTTGGATCAAATTTTGCAGGCTCCATGCTTCGTCGGCATCCTCATTTTATACAGGACGACATGGCCCTGTAACTCCTCTTTCGGGCAACTGTTTCCTCTTGTGGGTGGACCGGATGACCGTGAGGCCTTGGCCTACACATGCCAAATGGTCCGCCATAAGGGCGTCTCCCTCACCATTATCTACTTCTTGCAGCCTGTTGACCGGAGAGACATTCACAGCGGCAGCTGCACGACGATCTACTGAATGTCCGGAGCTCGGAGTGGTCGGGAACATCTTAGCGTGTAATATCAAGATTTTTACGTGAAAAATCCTTACGAAAAAATCACGGAACGATTGTAGTCCAATCCTAAAAAGCCTCAACTAATGGAATAAGAAATAGAACTCTTTACAAGCTCCTCACCGATCCAAACCGATCACCAACAACTCCTTGGAAGATGAAAAATATTACGGACACACGAAGAACGAAGATGACAAAAAAAAATCATGCAAAATTGATCTCCTCTTCGAAACGACCGTCAATCCCTCTTTCTCTCTCCAATAGTTGTAAACCTTATCTTGCTATAGATTAGGATTAGAAAATCCTTAATACATATCCATGAAAGTCGCGACATATCTGGATCATTCAGTGTGATTCAACGGTGTAAAAAAAATATTTTCAAATTCGCATAACCCCGACAACCGAACTCGACCAGAGTTTGGTGTTTTCGAGCAAGAACAGTTCTGACTCCAAGAGACCGAACTCGGCCAGAACTCGGTGGAAGACCAAGTTTGGTCCAAGCTCCGCCTCTGGAATTCCTAAGTTTCTCCGAACTCCTAATGACACTTGTCGTCTCCCCGAGCTTCTCCGACACACGAATGACGTACGTCGCACTCTGGGGTGTTCTTCACATAGGTTAAAAACTCCACCCACTCCACCACGTAGAAGGTGACATACATTCATTAGATGATATGAGAGATTGATCAGTCCATTCTTCTCAATGTCAAAGGAAGAAGAATCAATTGAAGAGAAGTCAGGGAAGACTACATATTGAAGAAAATTATATATTAGATTAGCTATACCAGGTTTAGGGGCAAAAAAAAGAAGGTTGTGGTTGATGCTTATGCAACAAGAGGATGAAAAATATAATTCTTAAATAATTCATTTTATTATAGATGCATTTCTTCTTAATGGGAAAATTTTCCCCTTCTTTCTATTTTCCACATGATATCAAATGACAGGTTCAAGAACTCGGGAAAGAACATATATTTCTTTGAAGAACTACTACTACTACTATATAGCCAGAAAAGTTTACTAATTAAATAAAATTTGTAAACCACTAATTAAAATTATTAACTAAAGTTAATATGAACAATTATAAATAAATATTGGAGTTGTTATTTGGTCTCCTATAAATATTCGTATAAAATAATATGATAACACTAATATAATAATAAATTTAGAATATTTAAACATTTGTATTTTAGTCTAAGTAGTCTTAATAAAGATTAAAATAATTACACAATTTTGTTTTATTTTTTCTAATAATAATCTATAAAAATATGTATAATTATTGCACATGCATATATGCTAGTTGTAATAAGACAATGCACGATCATTCTCTCATGCACTACTATACTAATACGAAGAGATCATTTAATTAAATTTTATTCTGGCTGGAATTCGAATTCATGTCCACTCATTTTTCTTACCATTTCTTTAGCCTGTTACCACTCGACCACCCTCTCGGTGATCTATTAGTTGTGACATTTGCTTATATTTTTTGGACTTCTTTTGAACTTTCTTCTCATCGATTCCCCATATGCAGGAACGAATTCAGGCTATGCCTGGGGCGGGCTCCAGCCCACCCTAATTTTTTTTTTTTTCTATTTTTTCATATAATTTTTTTATTTTGATTTTTTGTAGGAGTTAGCTAGTCCACACCTAGCCGGCCCACCCTAAACCAGTCTAGCCCATCCAGTTTATATTTCCGGATCCACCCCTGCTGGACATATAGTATAGAGATGGTATAGAGGAGGGATCCGCATCCCCTCACTTTTGCATCTCCCGAACATCCCATGATAATAGTACCCGTTGGATCTTGTTTAAGTCATTTAATCTTAACTATTGAGGAATCAACGGTTAAGATTAGATGACTTAAACAAGATTTAAATATATGCAAATGATACTTATTTATCAAGAACAACTGCGTACATACCCGAATATATATCGAAATAGATCGTTAATTTCTGCACTCTTGTAAATGTCATAAAGTCTTGAAATAGATCCTTAATTTCTGCACTCTTCTAAACGTCATCAAGTCTAAGGATCAGTTATCATCACAGGTGACTCATTTACAAAGTGGAATGAAAAATCATGCCTGGCATGCATGGGTGCTTGTGGCTTCAAACCACTGCTACGATCGAGAGTTCTTTCCGTCTATCTTGGCCTACTATGTAGACGAAAGTGTCAAAAGTTGGTCGAGAAAGTCGAGTTAAATAAGAAACTACAATGTCAAAAGTTTGCCGAGAAGGGAATTGAAGCTTGATAACCCTAATAAAAATATATACTGTACTTCCTATATATTGCTATTCAATCATTGGTTCCGTATAAACTTCTTAATGCGGATGATATCGAAAATTGATATATCATTGAAAATATAGTCAAATGGGATGAGCCTTGTAAAAAAAAAAAAAAAAAAAAAGAGTTTTGTATCATGGAATCGCCAACGTCCATAGAAATCAAACCAAGCAACGTACCTCATTGAGTAATGTGTGTGTGACATTGCAACAAACCTCTAATTTGGGCATGGTCTTACCTATTCAGAAACTTGGAATTACAACTATATATATATGTAGAGAATCCCTTGATCATTAGTCTAGTTTGTCACGAAGTATGTCTCATTCAAACCCTAACTAAATGGAAAACACTATGTGGCCCGCCTGCGGGCCAGACTGCACGCCAGGTGGCTGAAACCCATTGCCAAACTCCCCCCCCCCCCCCTCTCTAGACATGGGCCCCATACCGGTTGACCTGCCAATGGGATGACGCCACCTGACGGCGGCCAGCCCGCAAGCGGGCCAGCTAGCAGCGCTCTAACTAAATCTGCCAAATTTGAATAAAATTGTATGAATTTCAAGCTTCTGCAGCAAAAATTTTACCGAAAGTTTCTCCCGGTGCCGACAAATTAAACAGCCCATGTTTAGGTATAATATTTTGGATTTTCTCAGCTGTTTGGATTTGCTCAAACACTAGTAACATCTCTTCTTCTAGTAATTACATGTATCACCAAATTAAATTGAAAGCTTAGTTGGGAATATATGCCATAACCTCATTCGGTACCAACCCAACTTCATATTCGGCATGGAGTGTTGCATAATGTTTGGCAAATCAAATAATCTAATCTCAACGTTGATATATAAATCGTAGATACTTTCATCCATTAGTGTGTAAATTTCAAATCAAGACGCTTACATTCCTGACATTTCTAGCTTTCGGAACAATATTGGATAATTAACTCAGGTGCCATTTTTGGACGAGTATTTCTGGTACGTACCCAGTCTTGATGGGGATGGTCAGCAGCACTGATCAATAAACATGGATCTAGCTAAGACTACATGTTAACTACGTACATGACCTACAAGTGTTTCCATTTCTCTCTCTCTCTCTCTCTCTCTCTCTCTCTCTCTCTCTCTCTCTACGTGCATGCACCAAATTCACCATGTTCTAAAATGTCCTAATTAAGAAGTAACTAACATTTAGATCAGAGAGAAACAAGGAGGAAAGAGAGTGAGAGAAACCAACCAACCAACTCTTCTTCATTCCTTCCTATATAAAGAGACACCACTCCTCCCCTGGATATCCACATTCCATACTCTCTCTCTCTCTCTCTCTCTCTCTCTCTCTCTCTCTCTCGCTCTCTCTCTTCACAAGTATATTTCCTTCTCTCTTTGTCTAAACCATGGTTACCACCGAGGAGGTTCGAACTATCTTTGGTATTGTAGGTGGGTACTATAACCATCTCTCTCTCTCTCTCTCTCTCTCTCTCTTATTTCATGCATGCACGCATTGTTTATTGATTTCCATTTTTGGCAATAAAGGTTGAAATTAACACCACTAGAAATTATTCATTAATCCGATATTCGGAATGGGATCAGTAAACCTACTACCACTAATAAACTTGTCGAGTTTCAGGGCCAGGGCAACCGGACAACCGTCCAGGGCCCAAAATTTTGAGGGTCATAAAAAAAAATTCTTAACATTTAAATTTTGTTTTCTTTCATATATGCTATGTAAAATGATATGGGTTCCAGGTCCAGTAATTTTTTTTTCATTCTTTCTTTTTTTTCTAAGAACTTTTTAGTTTTTTTAATATATATATATATATATATATATATATATATATATATATATATATATATGTTTCGGTGGGATATCCTTTTAATTTTTGTCGTGGATATCCAAAAACTCTGAACCGTCCTGCGAGGTTTAATAATATTCCTCGTGTTTTGAGCCTTGCTTGCCTGATGTTTCCATTGGTAAGATACGAATGTGCTTTAGGTTTATGACTACGATTGTTCAGTTCTAGTCTTGTCGCAATATTTTATCTTCCCACCATATAATTACACGAGTAAGCTTCTTAATTAACAAGGATTTAAATTTATTTCCACCATTTTTTTTTCTTTCTGTTGGATATATACAAGAAATGGGGGAAATTAATGATATGTGCCCATATCTCTTATACGCAGGAAATGGAATCTCTTTGGTGTTGTTCTTGTCACCACTGTAAGCATGCGCAACTCATATCTATGTATGACATATATACCCATGCTACAGTCTTTGTTACACTAATGGTGTATATCATCACTGCAGCCCAACTTTCATCAAGATCTGTAAGAAGCGAGACGTGGAGCAATTCTCATCGGTGCCGTACCTAGCCACCCTCCTCAATTGCATGCTCTGGGTCTTATATGGACTTCCCATAGTGCACCCAAAGAGCACCCTTGTGCTTACCATCAACGGCATAGGCGTCGTCATAGAGCTCATCTACATAGCCATCTACCTCGTCTGCTCCACTGGACCAACAAGGAGGAAGGTCATCGCGGTGTTGCTCGCCGAGGTGGCAGCTGCCGCGATCTTCGGCGTCCTCATCATCTCCCTCATCCACTCTGTCAACCGCAGGTCGAGCATCGTTGGGGCCGTCTGCATCGTCTTCTGCATCATGATGTACGGTGCTCCATTGTCTGTCATGGTGAGTATCTATTCTACTATATAATGACAAATGTTAGACTTCACCGTGAATTTTTTTACCTGCAATGCCTATGAATTAATTACTGATCAATAGAGTTATAATGATCTATGTTATGCGCAGAAATTGGTTATCCAGACGAAGAGTGTCGAATACATGCCTCTCTACCTCTCCGTTGCATCTTTCTTCAATGGCGCTTGCTGGACTGTCTATGCACTCCTCCGTTTCGATATTAACGTTCTTGTAAGTTGTAACGACTCTCTCTCTCTCTCTCTCTCTCTCTCAATCTTCACAAGCCAAAGATCAAATAACTACATAAGAATAACAAACAATTTCCTTGTTTTGTTGCAGGTTCCAAATGGTGTCGGATTTTTGTTTGCTACGGTTCAGCTGATATTGTATGCCATGTACTACAAATCTACACAACAGCAGCTCGAGGCAAGGAAGAAGGGGGAGGTTAGAATGACCGAGGTCGTGGTGCGCGGCGACGGCCATTAGAATTCCCTGCGCGAACGAGACCTACCAGCCATAAATTTTGTTAGTTAGGACATTTCAGAATAAGTTAATTGTTCCTAATAATTAAAGATTGTCACGTTGGCTTATAGAATAGTCCTTTATCTTATTTTAGAAAAAAAAAATTAGGATATGTTTTTTTATCTTTAGTTTAGGTTTATGTTTCATCCATCTAAATTGTAAGCTATATATAGTCCAATTGTAATCACTTGAGGACCAAAAAAATTATAATAAAAGTTTTACGATTTGGTGGACTCAAAGACTCCCTCATATGCATTTGTCATTAATTTCTCACCCTTCCGTCATTTAAGGTTATTATCTAATATTAGGTACTATCAAAAGAGCATCCATCATCATCATCTACCACAACTATCTTCACCGACATCCATAATTATGCCATCATACCAAACCACCACCACCACATCGACTCCGACCATCATCGCCATCTCCCCATAAACAAATATAATCCAAATTTTCTATCATTGCTCCGTCCTCATCCGTCGTGACACCACTATCTCAATCATTCCCAACCCCAGTCATCACTACCGCAATCTCGTGCATTCCCCGCTCATCACCTATAATGGTATACTGTAATAACATTTCAAAGTTGTTTCGATTGTATAAATACCACTAGATGTATAAGACATTTCAAAGTTGTTTGTTGTATAATTGTTAATATTATGATAAAGTCCTAAGAGTAGGAGCAACATATTTTGTACTGTCATATGATGACTTGGATGAGATACGAATACCTGAAGCCTTGTCCTAAAAACTTATGTTCATGACCATAAGTTCACCAAGAGGGACATTTGCAACAAATTTGGTCTTACCTATATGTTCAGAAACTTGCAATTACAACAGTATATATATGTAGAGAATCCCTTGATCACTAGACTATAGTGTAAAACCCATTCAAAAAAAAAAAAAAAAATAACAGCCAAACCCACCCACTCACCGTTCAACCCCTACCCCATTTTTCCTCTACACTTACACCACTCTCCCCTCCAAATACTCACCACCACAACACCTTCACCATCTTCCTCTTCATTTTCCCTACAAACTCCTACTACTCATCACTCACCCCCTCACTCTTTCCTCTCCCCAAAACTCTCTCAGCACTCAAAACCCCCCACTACAAAAAAAAAGTATATTTTTGGGACGAAACTATAAGGAACACAAGTCTAAAACGTCCTAAAAGTATAGTTATAGGGACGGCTATATTTTTAGTAACAAAAAGTTGTATTTTTTTTTGGAAATGATTGTGAAAATAGATCACTATTTGGGAGTAATAAAAATTTCTGTTCCAAATAATACACATTTCCGTCCCAAATAGGTCGGCGGGAATACCACACATTTGGCGGCTAATTGCCAAATTTTATGGGAGGAAAGTTTACCTCAATATGTTTTCATCTTAACCGTTCGATCGGATGGCTTAATCTAGACTGTCCATTCCAAAACTTTCAGAACTTAGTAGATCAAAACTTTCAGAACTCAATATCAAATAATCTAAATCTCTCTCTCTCTCTCTCTCTCTCTCTCTCTCTCTCTCTCTCTCTCTCTCTCTCTCTCTCTTTTCGATCAAAAACTGGATGCTGCTGTTTTCTCTCTCTCTGACCTAGGTGCTCCAGTACCCACTCCATGAAGCAGGACGTCGACTCGACGCTGGCGCTGACGGCCCACGGGAAGTTACGATCGAGCCGGGCCATCCTCTCCGATCGCCACCTCCCCCAGTGCCGCGTCCTCCTCAAGACGGCCTTCGCCAGCAGGCAACGCAGGCCCCCGACCAAGAAAGCTCAGCATCATAGGTCAATGGTCCAGGTTTGGGCTCCTATATTGATTTTGTGGGTTTTTCCTCTAAGTATTGCTCATTTTAACCTCTAATTTCTTCATGTGTCTATAGAAAATTCAACATGAGGTATGGTTTTATTGATTGTGATCCTAATCATATTAGATCGATTATCTGCCAATGACGATCGAGATTTATAACTTTTATTTGTTCCAGAATCTATTGAGCTATTTATTATCCTATACTTTAAATAAGATGTTCAATAAGCATAATATTTTTTACTTCCTCGATGCTATTGGCTATTTGGCAATACCATCCTTTCCAAGTCATTGAGTATTTAAGTACTGGCATATCTCTTGAGATTACTTTAATGTGCATTTAGGCCTAACTTTTTTGTTGTTGATATTTTGAAAAGGAAATGGCGAAGAACTCCCATGTTTCAAGGATCTTAAGTTTCATCATTGTTCCTATGCCGTGTCTTACTTGTGGGATTCATTACAACAAAAAGGCCTATTAATAACACTCGATAAGACGTATTGATGACGTCTGCTACCTAAGCGTTATCAAAGTTCGAAATACCTTTTTTGTATGACGGTTTTGGCTAATTTTGGGCTTTTTATAACGTTTATAAAACAAAGCATTATTAATATTTTAGAGCGGTGGCAAACTTGTAATAAGTTTTCTGTAAAATTCTTTCCACCAACGCGATATTTGGAGGCTCAAACCTCCGCCCCCTTCTCATCCCCTCTCCAAATCCCTTCTCCTTCCCTCTCAACTCCACTCCCTTCTCATCCTCTTCCCTCCTCTCACCAAACCCTAATCTTCTCCTCCTCCTTCTTTCAATCCTCTACATCATCGTCATCCGCTTAGTTTCCTCCTCCGCTTCTCGATCCTGGAATCCTAAAATTCTTCCCATCCCTACCAAACCCTAGATTCTCTTCCAACCCGATCTGCTGAACCTCGGGCACAGGGCAGGCAAAGCGATGTACGGCAGCCGCCGCCACTCCCACTAGCCGACCCCCTCCCCATCCTCCGCCCACCGGACCCCTTTCCGCCACACCCCAGACCCCCACAACCCCCGCCACTCCCGCCACCACCATGTCCTTCTCCTCCGATACTGTCACCCCCATTTCTCGTATTTCGTATTTTGTGCGTATTTTGATTTTATCAGGTATTTTAATTTTCTGTACTTGCAGTATTCCTGGCTTCTCGTATTTTGCTCGGTTTTATTTTTGAGGAGACTTGGCTTGGTTTGACTTGGTTTAGCATGGTTTGGTTCTATTTTGGTTTATTGTTGGACCACCCTAACCTATACTACCCCTCAAGCTCACCCCACCACCACCATTTAATACCATTCTCCTTTCTCTCTCCTCACATTTACTTTCATTTATTTTCCCCACCAAGAAACCCCCTTCTTCCTCCATCCTCCAAACCCTAGTGGAAGAGAGGCAAGTTGCATCTTGCCAAACATGAGAATCCACTTTCATGAGTTCATCACTTAGCTTAGCTCATTGGGAGTAACTTTAGTTCTTTGTATTTTCGGATTTGGGGTTTTGTGGAGCTTGAATCTTGTACTTTACATTTTCGGATTTTACATGTTTTGATGTGTTTTGGCCGATCTTGGGTGGGATTTGATGTGCTCATGTGGTAGAGAATCAAATTTCACCCAAGATGGACCCTTGGAAGTTTGGATTTGGAGCTCGGATGGCCGAGTTGTGATGTTGCTAAGTTTTCGGCCATGGTGTTCTTCCTTGGGAAGAAGATGACTCTGTGGTAGCCGATGGCGCCTATTTCCCCTGCGTAGGTCCGATGGCGCCTACTTTGGCCGCTTGCCCTTGCAAGTGCGCCTCTTGGCCGCACGCTCCTTAGCGCTGCGCGCCTCTTCCAAACAGAACGCTTCATAGCGCCTGTTCTCCTTGACTTGGTCGATGGCGCCTATTCTGTGAACTAGGCGCGGTTGGCCAATGGCGCCTACTTCTCCTTTGATTAGGCGCAGTTGGCCGGCCATCCTCGACTAGGCGCCATCTGTCCCATCAGACTGGGCGCCAAACTGTCCCATCAGTGGTAGGCGCAGTTCATTCTATGAACTAGGCGCGGTTCATTCCCCATGACCTAGGCGCACTTGGGCCGGCCTTATTCTAGGCGCACTTCAGTGAGCAAGGTAGGCGCACTTTAGGGTGCTGCCTACTAGGCGCACTCTAGTGCCCTCAACCTAGGCACACTCTAGAGTGTTGTCAACCCCCCCTCCCCCTTTTTTTGGCACACTCTAGTGTGTTGCCACCCTGGCCTGCCCTGGTGCACCTGCATCCCTTGTGCCCCCAGTATCTGCTTATTTCTGGGTTTTATTTTTAATGAATTGGAGCTTCAAGGATTTTGTTGCCCACGTCACGACTTGGCTCGACTTGGCACTTTTGACACAACTTAGAGTTTTGCCATTTTCTTGATCTTGACATGATTGGAGTTGACTTTTCATAAATTGTGACTAGGACTATATAACTGGAACCTGTTAACTTGACAACTTGCTAGTGGCCCACGGCGGCGCACTTCCTTGTAACATGACATGATAATATAATAACTTGACAACTTGAGCTGCTGAGGCAGGCTTACTTGACGTGCTGCGTGACTTGACACCGTGGGTGTGCATCTTGTGCTTGATTAATTTACTGGTCCAGTCTTGCATCATGTCTAGGACGTGAACCTCTGGGTACCACGGCCAGAGGTTCACATGAATTCGGACTAGGTAAATGATTAGTTCACAAAACTAGAACATGGAGATTTCCCGGCTACAGGCAATCCCGTTACCTGGGCGGCCTTGGGAATTGATGCTTGCCGACGAGTAGGGCACAATTCCAGCACACTGTTAGGTGTTGCACCCCTTGATGGTACTTGAGGGTACACTTGTCTCTCGGACAATGTACCCACCTGAACCCAGCTCCTTGCTTACGTTCTGGGTAGCCTGGATAGTCTGCAGGGCCTGTGGCTGATAGGAACATCTCATTGCATCTTGCTAGTAACTAGGTTGTGACAACCCTAGTTAGTTAATTTATCAAGCCGTAGGACTTGCTTGGTCGTTGTGAAATGGTTGGCGCCTGGTCTTGTCTAGCCTTGTCTTTCTTGCCTAGTCTTGCCTAGGCCTGATCTAGTCCCTGTACCTGGCTCTCATCCCGAGCATGCTTGTCTTTATTTTAATTTTAGATAAATGGTCTAGCGCATGCGTTATTCAGGCGAAGGGTTACAACCCCGGTCCTTGTTTGGTTTAAGGGTTGTAACCTGGGAGACCGGAATATTCTCATGTTATGACCAGTTATCGCCCTATTGCATGTATTTCTTTCTTGTACCTTTATTTTCATTCCGATTTGATATGCTGGTTTTAGTTCTTGTGCATGGCCTCCTTTGTGGCACTTGCTCTTTCTGGGGTCTGACCCAGCTGGTTTTGTATGGCCAGATTTCGGAGCAGCTACCGAGGATCTACCGCAGTTCCAGCCCGATGGTGTCAACTAGAAGAAACCGGGGCCAAGAGTGGGTTTCTATTTTGTACCGCTCACTCATATGTAAATTAAATATTCTTTTGAGGCGTTTGCCGGCGAGCACCTGTTAGCTCGTATGTACATTTTCTTGATGCTGTAAACATGATGAACAGATCCTAGGGTTGATCATGTATGATGTACTCTTTGCTAGTCCTGACATTTTGTAAGACTAGCTGCTTGATCATCCAATATGTAATATTTGGGACGCCTTGTATTTATATATTTGATGCTCAGACATCTTGTAATCTTAACACTTGCTTGAGATTGAGATAATAGGCTTGCTAATGACCACAGGAGACTGATGGCTTGTAGTTAACCCTCATATTTCTAGACAGCCGTGACCGTATACCGAGGTGTTTTCCATTTCGATATACGTAGCTGGCTGTGTATGCCCCCGCTCTCCAGTATTCTGGTTCTGGGGCATTACACGGTTTAAGTGGTGGCCCATGCAGGTCTTGAAAATTCAAGAAATGTGAGGGTTACCGGTAGATGTCTCAATCAGTAATCTCCCTTGATCTCTGCTCGTACTCTCTATTCCCTGGGAATCTTGATTCGGTCACTTGCATGCATCCTTGCTCTTTCACTGTCCTTCCTTATCGTTTCCCCCTGTCGTCTTCTTCAGCGGCACTGTTCCCGGACGTGCCGATCAGCCAGGAGAAGCCCAGCATGAACCCCAGCAACAAGAGGAGCAGTCTCAGGACTCTGGAGCGGCCTCTAGAGTTGTACCTTCTGGAGGTCAGGAACCTCGCGTTCATGAAGCTCAGCCCGTTCCGCCTGTGAGACAAGAGGAGGGAGCCTTGGTAGGGCTTATCAGAGATTTGCTTGCAGCCCAGGATCGTCGAGGCGACGCCCTGCACCAGGAAGTTCATGAAGCACTGAATAGAGAAGGTCACCAAGGGAACCAGGCGGCCAACAGTTTCAAGCGCTTGAACCCTCCGTTCTTCGATGGCAGCGAAGACGCAATCGCCGCGGATGCATGGCTTCAGGATACCGAGGTAGTTCTGGAAGCGGCGAGGACTCCAGAGAATGAGAAGGTGGCAGTGGTCCGCCTACAGTTGTTGGACCTTGCCCGCAATTGGTGGGCAGCTCAGGCCATGGGATTGGCAGCGCCAGTTCCTTGGGCAGTATTTAGGGAGAGGTTCCAGACGAAGTACTTCGATGCCGTGGCACGGTACGATTTGCAGACTAGATTCACCAACCTGAAGCAAGGAGGCAGGACGGTCGATGGCTATGCGACCGAGTTTTCGAGGCTGAGTAGGTTTGCCCCTACCTTGGTGGCAACCGAGTATGATCGGGCCCAGCGTTTCCAGCAAGGGCTCCACTTGGAGATTTTGTTAGCAGTTGAGCAGTTCGAGCACCAGACGTTCGACGCCGTGTTGAGGGCAGCCAGGAGGCATGAATACACCTCCCAGAGGATTATGGATAGGACCGGAAGTAGGAAGCGGTCCCACAGCCAGTCGCACCAGTCGTCAGCACCAGCCCCGGCAGCTAGGGGTATTACGATTGGAGCTCCGAGGCGGACGGCCTCAGTAACGTCGGACCGGCATTCGACCCCGACGTTTCCTCAGCAGCAGCAGAAGCAGAAATCTTCTTCCACAGTAGGATGTTCATACTGTGGAAAGCCGGGCCATGTGGTGGCAGAGTGTCGGAGGGCACAGGGATTGTGCCTAGCTTGTGGGGCGGCGGACCATAGGATAGGGTCGTGCCCCAATCGAGGGAGTTCATCCTCGTCCAACCTTACTAGTCCTTCAGTTAGGGGACCAGCACCAGTACAGCAGCAGCACCCGAGGCCGATGTTGCCTCAGAATCAAGCTTTTCAGCAGCAGAGTCCCCAGCAGTATGCTCAGGCCCAGGCTCAGATTCAGGCCAGGCAGAGAGGTAATCAGCAGAGAGGACAGGCACCCAGAGGTCAAGTGATGGCAATGACCGCAGCAGAAGAGGTAGCGCCAGGTGAGGTTGTGGCAGGTACAATTCTCGTCAACTCTACCCCAGCATCAGCATTATTTGATTCTGGTGCATCGTATTCATTTATGTCTGCACGATTCGCGATACGGATAGGATTGGAGCCCGAGTCATTATCAGTGAGGCTTAATGTGCTTACTGGTAATGGTCTTGTGGGAGTAGATCGAGTGTTTTCCTCGTGTCGGATCGTAGTTAGCGGTAGGGAGTTCCCCGCTAGATTGGTAGAGTTTCCCCTGGCAGATTATGATGTAGTCCTAGGTATGGACTGGTTGAGAGATCATTATGCCAGGATAGACTGCCACATTGGCAGAGTTATCTTTAGTATCCCCGGAGAGCCAGAGTTTTCATTTTCCAGAGGCGCAGTAGAGCCTTCTTCCCCGGTATTGCGGATGGCAGTAGCAGCAGTGCAGTTGCCCAGGATTGTGGACGAGTTTCCAGATGTCTTCCCAGAGGAGCTTCCAGGTATGCCGCCAGAGAGGGAGATCGAGTTCACCATAGACTTGATTCCCGAAACCGCACCAGTGTCAGAGCGAGTCTACAGGATGGCGCCTTCAGAACTAGAGATTTTGTATAAGATGATTGAAGACTTGAGAACCAAAGGATTCATCCGTGCTAGTGGATCGCCTTGGGGAGCCCCTATGCTTCTTGTGAAGAAGAAAGATGGTACGTCCAGGCTATGTGTTGATTACCGTACCTTGAACTCAGTGACGATCAAGAACAGATACCCTCTCCCGAGGATTGATGACTTGTTCGACCAGCTTAAAGGGGCTTCAGTATTCTCGAAGATAGACTTGAGGTCAGGCTACCATCAGATCAGGGTCAGAGAGCAAGACATCCCGAAGACGGCGTTCAGATCAAGGTACGGGCATTGGGAGTTCCTAGTTATGCCCTTTGGAGCAACCAATGCGCCGGCAGTGTTCATGGATCTCATGAACCGTATCTTCATGCCTTACTTGGACCAGTTTGTGATCGTATTCATTGATGACATCCTGGTCTACAGCAAGAGTGAAGCAGAGCACGATCAGCATCTCAGAGTTGTCCTTTAGACACTTAGAGAACATCAGTTGTACGCCAAGTTCAGCAAATGCGAGTTCTGGCTCGATCGTATTTCGTACTTGGGTCATATCATTACCCGCGGAGGAGTGGAAGTGGATCCCCAGAAGATTGTGGCCATTGAGTCGTGGCCAGTTCCTAGATCAGTAGCAGAGGTTCGCAGCTTTCTTGGATTGGCCGGCTATTACCGGCGATTTGTTTCAGATTTTGCTAGAATTTCAGCGCCGATGACCCAGTTGACCAGGAAGGATGTGCCATTTGTTTGGACAGCAGAGTGTCCGGAATCCTTTGAGAAATTGAAGCGAGGTTTGATGACGGCTCCCATTCTCACTCTTCCGGATGGGACCGGTGGATTCACAGTGTATTGTGATGCTTCAGGGAAGGGATTAGGATGTGTTCTGATGCAGCATGGGAAGGTAATTGCTTATGCTTCGCGGCAACTTTGCGATCATGAGAAGAATTACCCAACCCATGATTTGGAGCTAGCAGCAGTTATCTTTGCATTGAAGCTTTGGAGGCACTATTTGTATGGTGATAGAGTTGAGATTTTCACGGATCATAAGAGCCTGAAGTATGTATTTACCCAGAAGGACTTGAATATGCGGCAGAGAAGATGGCTAGAATTATTGGTGGATTATGATGTCAACTTGCGGTATCATCCAGGGAAGGCTAATGTTGTAGCAGACGCCTTGAGCAGACGAGCAGGAGTCTATCTCCTGACAGCGCAACCAGAATTATTGTCAGATCTTCAGAAGATGGGTATTGAAGTAATTCTTCCTTCCAGCGTGGCTTTGATGGCTAGTATTCAAGTTCAGTCCAGCATAGTTGAGAGGATCAAGGCAGCTCAGTCGGCAGACCAGAAGATTCAGCGGCTCAGAGCAGAATGTGAGGCAGGACGCAGACCAGAGTTGAACATTCATGAGGATGATACACTTAGATATGGCTCGCGTCTTTGTGTGCCCAGTGGAGATATCAGACAGGAAGTCATGGCAGAAGCTCACAGTTCGCAGTATTCCATTCACCCAGGTGGCACGAAGATGTACAGAGATATCCGTCAGCACTTTTGGTGGAATGGCATGAAGCGAGAGATAGCCCGATTTGTCTCGCGGTGTTTGGTTTGCCAACAGGTTAAAGCTGAACATCAGAGGCCAGCCGGACTACTTCAACCTTTGCCTATCCCAGAATGGAAATGGGAGCATATTACCATGGATTTCGTCACAGGATTGCCGAGATCTCCAGCAGGCAAGGATGCTATTTGGGTTATCGTGGACAGGCTCACCAAGGTTGCGTACTTTCTCCCTTTCAGAGTTGGGCAGTCAACGGCGCAACTGGCAGACAGGTACCTCAGGCAGATTGTCAGGCTTCATGGAGTGCCAGTCAGCATAGTGTCAGACAGAGATTCGAGATTCACTTCTCACTTTTGGCGTAGTCTTCATCAGAGTTTGGGGACTCGTCTCAAGTTCACTTCAGCATATCATCCGCAGACAGATGGTCAGTCGGAGCACACGATTCAGACTTTGGAAGATATGCTAAGAGCTTGTATGCTAGACTTCGGTGGTTCGTGGGAGGATCACCTGTACTTGGTGGAGTTCTCGTACAACAACAGCTACCAGGCCAGTATCCGGATGGCACCCTTCGAGGCCTTGTATGGCAGGAAGTGTAGGTCCCCGCTAGCATGGGACGATGTCGGAGAAAGGCAGATGCTCGGTCCGGAGATGATTTCTCAGACTGTCGAGGTAGTCAGGAGAGTCAGAGATCACATCCGAGTTGCTCAAGATCGCCAGCGCCGTTGGGCAGACTTGCATCGGCGTCCCGTAGAGTTTTCTGTAAACGACCATGTGTTCCTTAGGATCTCGCCCAACCGTGGCGTCATTCGCTTTGGCACACGGGAAAAGCTTAGTCCTAGGTATATAGGGCCGTTTAGTATCCTGGAGCGAGTAGGAGATGTGTCCTATCGTCTCGCCCTTCCACCGTCGCTAAGCGAGGTGCATGATGTCTTCCATGTATCTCAATTACGACAGTACATCCCGGACACGAACCATATCCTGGATCATTCGAATTTGGTCGTTGGTACCGACCTTTCGTATGAGGAAAAGCCCGTGTCTATATTGGACCGGAGAGAGAAGATCCTCAAGAACAAGACTATTAATCTAGTCCGTGTTGCTTGGGGTCATCACTCTCTGGGAGAGTCAACGTGGGAGCGTGAGGACGACATCCGATCGCGTTATCCCTATTTGTTTGACTCGTAAGGTATAATGTCTTCCTTGTGCCTTACACCCGTTCCATCCTTGATTGAATGCATGATTGTATGGCTGCCTGCTTAGCGTAACTTGCCTGTGATTAGTCTAGCCTGTCGTGGCAATCTCTAGCTCCTTGATTAAATTCCGAGGACGGAATTCTTTTAAGGTGGGTAGAGTTGTCACCCCCATTTCTCGTATTTCGTATTTTGTGCGTATTTTGATTTTATCAGGTATTTTAATTTTCTGTACTTGCAGTATTCCTGGCTTCTCGTATTTTGCTCGGTTTTATTTTTGAGGAGACTTGGCTTGGTTTGACTTGGTTTA
Organism: Iris pallida; assembly: GCA_029216955.1. NCBI lineage: Eukaryota > Viridiplantae > Streptophyta > Magnoliopsida > Asparagales > Iridaceae > Iris > Iris pallida. Next base: position 3,970,435 of record JANAVB010010600.1, read on the forward strand.
GCATGGTTTGGTTCTATTTTGGTTTATTGTTGGACCACCCTAACCTATACTACCCCTCAAGCTCACCCCACCACCACCATTTAATACCATTCCCCTCTCTCTCTCTCCTCACATTTACTTTCATTTATTTTCCCCACCAAGAAACCCCCTTCTTCCTCCATCCTCCAAACCCTAGTGGAAGAGAGGCAAGTTGCATCTTGCCAAACATGAGAATCCACTTTCATGAGTTCATCACTTAGCTTAGCTCATTGGGAGTAACTTTAGTTCTTTGTATTTTCGGATTTGGGGTTTTGTGGAGCTTGAATCTTGTACTTTACATTTTCGGATTTTACATGTTTTGATGTGTTTTGGCCGATCTTGGGTGGGATTTGATGTGCTCATGTGGTAGAGAATCAAATTTCACCCAAGATGGACCCTTGGAAGTTTGGATTTGGAGCTCGGATGGCCGAGTTGTGATGTTGCTAAGTTTTCGGCCATGGTATTCTTCCTTGGGAAGAAGATGACTCTGTGGTAGCCGATGGCGCCTATTTCCCCTGCGTAGGTCCGATGGCGCCTACTTTGGCCGCTTGCCCTTGCAAGTGCGCCTCTTGGCCGCACGCTCCTTAGCGCTGCGCGCCTCTTCCAAACAGAACGCTTCATAGCGCCTGTTCTCCTTGACTTGGTCGATGGCGCCTATTCTGTGAACTAGGCGCGGTTGGCCAATGGCGCCTACTTCTCCTTTGATTAGGCGCAGTTGGCCGGCCATCCTCGACTAGGCGCCATCTGTCCCATCAGACTGGACGCCAAACTGTCCCATCAGTGGTAGGCGCAGTTCATTCTATGAACTAGGCGCGGTTCATTCCCCATGACCTAGGCGCACTTGGGCCGGCCTTATTCTAGGCGCACTTCAGTGAGCAAGGTAGGCGCACTTTAGGGTGCTGCCTACTAGGCGCACTCTAGTGCCCTCAACCTAGGCACACTCTAGAGTGTTGTCAACCCCCCCTTCCCCTTTTTTTGGCACACTCTAGTGTGTTGCCACCCTGGCCTACCCTGGTGCACCTGCATCCCTTGTGCCCCCAGTATCTGCTTATTTCTGGGTTTTATTTTTAATGAATTGGAGCTTCAAGGATTTTGTTGCCCACGTCACGACTTGGCTCGACTTGGCACTTTTGACACAACTTGGAGTTTTGCCATTTTCTTGATCTTGACATGATTGGAGTTGACTTTTCATAAATTGTGACTAGGACTATATAACTGGAACCTGTTAACTTGACAACTTGCTAGTGGCCCGCGGCGGCGCACTTCCTTGTAACATGACATGATAATATAATAACTTGACAACTTGAGCTGCTGAGGCAGGCTTACTTGACTTGCTGCGTGACTTGACACCGTGGGTGTGCATCTTGTGCTTGATTAATCTACTGGTCCAGTCTTGCATCATGTCTAGGACGTGAACCTCTGGGTACCACGGCCAGAGGTTCACATGAATTCGGACTAGGTAAATGATTAGTTCACAAAACTAGAACATGGAGATTTCCCGGCTACAGGCAATCCCGTTACCTGGGCGGCCTTGGAAATTGATGCTTGCCGACGAGTAGGGCACAATTCCAGCACACTGTTAGGTGTTGCACCCCTTGATGGTACTTGAGGGTACACTTGTCTCTCGGACAATGTACCCACCTGAACCCAGCTCCTTGCTTACGTTCTGGGTAGCCTGGATAGTCTGCAGGGCCTGTGGCTGATAGGAACATCTCATTGCATCTTGCTAGTAACTAGGTTGTGACAACCCTAGTTAGTTAATTTATCAAGCCGTAGGACTTGCTTGGTCGTTGTGAAATGGTTGGCGCCTGGTCTTGCTTAGCCTTGTCTTTCTTGCCTAGTCTTGCCTAGGCCTGATCTAGTCCCTGTACCTGGCTCTCATCCCGAGCATGCTTGTCTTTATTTTAATTTTAGATAAATGGTCTAGCGCATGCGTTATTCAGGCGAAGGGTTACAACCCCGGTCCTTGTTTGGTTTAAGGGTTGTAACCTGGGAGACCGGAATATTCTCATGTTATGACCAGTTATCGCCCTATTGCATGTATTTCTTTCTTGTACCTTTATTTTCATTCCGATTTGATATGCTGGTTTTAGTTCTTGTGCATGGCCTCCTTTGTGGCACTTGCTCTTTCTGGGGTCTGACCCAGCTGGTTTTGTATGGCCAGATTTCGGAGCAGCTACCGAGGATCTACCGCAGTTCCAGCCCGATGGTGTCAACTAGAAGAAACCGGGGCCAAGAGTGGGTTTCTATTTTGTACCGCTCACTCATATGTAAATTAAATATTCTTTTGAGGCGTTTGCCGGCGAGCACCTGTTAGCTCGTATGTACATTTTCTTGATGCTGTAAACATGATGAACAGATCCTAGGGTTGATCATGTATGATGTACTCTTTGCTAGTCCTGACATTTTGTAAGACTAGCTGCTTGATCATCCAATATGTAATATTTGGGACGCCTTGTATTTATATATTTGATGCTCAGACATCTTGTAATCTTAACACTTGCTTGAGATTGAGATAATAGGCTTGCTAATGACCACAGGAGACTGATGGCTTGTAGTTAACCCTCATATTTCTAGACAGCCGTGACCGTATACCGAGGTGTTTTCCATTTCGATATACGTAGCTGGCTGTGTATGCCCCCGCTCTCCAGTATTCTGGTTCTGGGGCGTTACAGATACCGACGGTCCCGACATCGCCACCGACCCCTCCGCCGACGACTCTGTCCCCGTCTTCGTCTGGGGCACCAACATCAGTGTCCAGGACGTCAACGCCGCGATCCTCCGCTTCCTCCGCCACTTCCGTGACTTCTCCGACCAGCCCGACTCCAAGTACATGCACACCGTCCACCGCATCATGGAGCTCGACGGGGGCGAGTCCCTTGATTGATAGAGGTATAACACTATTTCTACGATTGTAATATATTTTTTATTCACAGATACAAATGTGGCATGGCAATGTGGGCATGGCACCGATTTTGTGTAATTTTGGGGTCTGTGTTGTCTTTGATACATGTGCGATGAAGAACAAATTTTGATAAATTTTGGCATTACTGCTACTAGCCCGTCCTAAAGTATACACCTCTCCGCTCTTTGTTACATTTAGGCATATTATTGGGATACTTGTGAAGCATTTTGTTGTTGGTTACTCTTGTGATCTTGTATTTTGCTATTTAAGTTCTGGAGAAAATGAGTTGATACAAATGTTACTGAAAACCTGCAAGGAATAGACAATAGTCTTTTGCTCTGTGATTGCGTAAGATTTTTTCTTGACCTAAAATTCTAGCAAATGGATCAATCAATATATGATCATTCATATTTATAAAGTAAAAAATTCCTGATGCATGTTTTATAATCCCAGGACAGACATGAAAAGTACAGATTTGAACTGCCTGAGGAACATAAACCTTAAAATTTTCGTCATTCTAGCTTGCAATCTTTATTTGGTCATGCAAAATCAGTTCCGTCTCATACTTTTTTTTGCTCCAGAATTGTGATAATGATGGCTATACTGGATAAGCAAGATTGATTATAAAGTGGTACAGACGTTATAGAACAGCCTTTGCCATCTCTCTTCTGTGGAAATTGATAGGCATTTTGACATTGTACCCCAAAAATTCGTAACATTCTTTCTTAGAGTTGATGGCTCATAACATCGAAAATTCGTAGCACACTGATTCCTAATTACTTTAGAAGGCACATTATCAGTCCTGTGTGCATGCTCCCGTATTTTGGGCTTCTCGCTACTCGAGCATGGTCTACAAGTAGGGGCTTCACCTCCAATGTGGACAAGATCTGAGGGATTAAAATCCCACCTGATATAACTATCTCTGTACAAATAGGAAACAAATATTAGGTTTCAATTTGACTGAGCTGCACAATGTTTGATATTTTGCCACAATACATGAATATTAGGTTTCAAAACTTAAAACACGCTCTTTTGGCTTCCAGCTTATCACTTTGCGTGCTGGGACCTTCTATGTGACCAACACTTTGTGGTGGCATTTGATCTTTCAGCTGTCTATATTCGTAATGTTGGGACTGGACTTATCCAATTTCTTACTGGATGCCATCCCATTACTATAAAGTAGTAAGGAGCATTGCTGTTAGATAGTGCCATTGGAACATTTAGCTTTCTAGAGCATCTTGACATTGTCAGGACACACATTTGTCATGTACTAATTGAGGTTCTCTATATTTCGGACTCATCACTTTTTGTTAATCGATGTTTGATTATTAGACTAGTCTTGGCTGAAGAAGTATCCTCTTTTTTATATTTAAGATACTATTCATGTTGCAGCCCTCTTGATCTTGTTTGAATGATCATATCTGATAGGATCCAACTGGGAAACAGTATTTTGATATAACCGGTGTTTTTGGAGCAACAAGGCCCGACATGCTTACATGTTGCTACCAGCGTGCTCAAAGAGATTCTATTAGCTCTTCAATTCCTAATCAAGATAACTGTGTTCAGCCTCCAACTTTCCTCTCTGGGCCCTTTTAGCACATATTTACATTGCTGTCCATCGATTTACATGATTTTGTTAACCTTGCCAATGAAAATGGGGTTTCCTTTCATTTGCCAACTTTTTATCTTAAATTCAAGTTGGAAATGCAAATTATGTTGATTACCCATCTTTGCTCAAATTTAGGTAACATCAAATGAATGTACATATCTAGTTTACATCCGCCATGCAGCATCTTTGCTTCTTAGTAAGAGATCAGCTTTCATTAGTCATGCAGTTCCTAATCTGATCTGTAAATTTTTATTGAGCAGGTCGTGGTGGCATCGACATATTGTGGGAGTAGTCGCGGGAATTATGGCTGTTGCGATGATCACTTCTTCAACCTTGGCTGGTATTTTTGGAGATGGAAATATGGGGATCGTGGAATATACAGGCATGTCGACGCATCAGATCTTGCAAAATAAAACTGTTTTGCATGGTATGTATGGATAATCGAGATCACACAGAAAACAAGCCGTAACAAGAACACATATAAGACATTTGTTATGAAAAATCTTATATAGGAAGATAGGCAAATCTGCACTTGCATATTTCAATTTATGTAGCATCCACAGTGGGGATACTCTATATCATACTCCAAATCTTTTAGAAATTATTACTTTTCGATTGTCTCCTTCATATTGGCACACCAAATCCCTACTCCAAATTAACCTCCTCTTTTTACTCATCTATCGATGGATTATTTGTCGTAGATGTTTTGGTGTTCGGTTTGCATCATATGTTTTCTGTGTATCATATGTTTCTGGCAGATTCATGGTCATTAATATTTTGAGAAGTTGTTGAGTGCACTTGCACTACTTGTACGCTTGTTATGCATCAAGGCATCACATTTCTATCTAACACTAGCTTGTTCTTCTCCAGGATGTTCACACGGAACTTATACAGTATAAGAGGAAGCAGATGATCAAGCGTGGGATTGTTCATGAAAAACTAAACGTTGATTCAGCAGCTCGAAAACGTAATGGCTCATGCCCTCTCATGCCTGAAGAGGTGAAGCTAATATGCTTTCTTGCAATGATTAACTTTTGATGCTAATATTAATTTCTTGAACTAAATAAAGCTTGCTCTTCTATTTACTGGAGTCATTAACTAAGTTATCTTATGTCTTATAAGTTTAAATTTGTGTAATTTATGTTGTCAATCTGATTGAATCAGCTAGTGTAATTTATAAGCAAAGCAGTGTCATATAAGCGTCTGCCTAGGACCTGCCAAGACCCCTTCCTACGTGAATATCCTTTTTGTGTCAGCTTGGTCTATCTATCCCGGGTGGTCCAACCCATTTTGGGTGCTATGCACCGACCTAGACCCTGCCTTAGTTTGCTGGGGCCCTTCTTACGCGTTGGTAGGCCCATTGTGACCAATGATCAATCCTCTTGTAATGTGCTTACTCTTTTTTAAGGTGATTGATTGATGAATAACTAATATTGATTCAACTTTTTAGTTGCATTTTTTGTATAGTTTAAATTTCTTAAACTGGCCCTTTGATGCTTGATTGGTAGTTGTATTTGTCATTATAATTTGATATTGGATAATGCTCAGTGCTGGATAGGCCTCTAGTCATTAGGCCCCATCCTAGCTGCTTAGCGGGCGTCTTTTGCGACATTGAACATAAGTTACATTTAATAAACAATAGCAATATGTATCTGGGATTCACAAATCAACTTATGGAAAAGGCTACTATTTGAGCATTTTGGACTTAATATTTTTGTCGTCATACAAACAAAACATAGTAGGGAAAAATGCAATTGCAGGGACTAATCGGGTTGTTTTCTTCCCTTGGGGGTTGCTTGTGGATGTTATTCACGCTCGGCGTTCTCATTCTTGTGTCTTCTGCTTAGTTATATTCAAATTGTTTTTCACTCTCTAACAACTGGTCAACTACTTCAGAATTTTGTATATATATTACTAATTTCTGTTATTACTTAGCTGACTCGGTTCAACCATCGTGTATTTGTAACGCGCAGGTGGGTCTTCTCCTTTGTGCAATGGGATATCCTACAAATACAATAGTATACTTGGCTGGTTAAAGTGTTAAGCTGACATTTCTAATTTTTTGCAAAAAGGGTTCAGGCGAGAGTAAGGGATAAGAGGATGAGGCTCTCCCACGACGGCGCCGGCTGCAGCAGCACCAAGTCGTCGCTCAGTTGCGATACTACTTCTCTTCGGGACTCCCGATATCTTCAAGAGATGGCAGAGAGAAGATCCATGGTCAGAATCTACTTAAGTAAATATTTCTAATAATTTGGTTAACAAAAGAGATATTTATTCCTATTTTTTTGGTACATTCTGTATTTGGATATTCAATGTAATGAAGATGTTGATATGTACTCTATTTTGAGAAATGTAATAAAGATGGTGATATATAATGTTAAGTTGTTGGAATGTAATATATATTGTGCAGTATAGAGCATTATAAATATGCTAATTTGAATAGTATAAAGTGTTATAAATGTGCTGCATTGAGCCTATACATATTATCTATTCATGACGTTTTAAAATTGTTCTGAATTGTGCACTATATATTAACTATTTATAACGCTTTTATAGAAACTATTCATGACGGTTTCTTTATGACGCTTTTAAAAAAAATTCTAACACCTGTTTTCATAACGGTTGCTGTGAAAAAAAAGCGTCATGGTTCGTCATTAATGACGCTTTTTAGCCGTCATTAAAAGGGTTTTTTGTTGTAGTGATTTGGCTATGCAAGCTCTTTTTTTAGAGGTGACATGCTTTACAACATGTTTCAATTCCTTTGGTTAAAATGTTGGATTTTGAGAAGATTTCTTACTTCTAGTATTTAAGAATGTCTACTTGACCTTGTCTTAAAAAAGGACCACAGAACTTGTTTGGAGTACTGAACTATACATGTAGTTTAAGAACTAGCATGACAGAAAAAATACTTTAGCCCTTGATAGGTGTTATAAGTAATATAATGCACAAGGTGTTCTAATGTGCGCATGTTCTTTGTACTCTTTTGATCACTAGTCCGTGCCAAATATGCTTACCGTTCTTCCAAATATTTCGAGCATTTTGAATGTACTGTTTTGGACAGCATAAAGAAGCTTTTTTGCCTGTGAAATGTTAATGGTTAGTTAAGAAAATTGTTTGGAAGTTTATTTTTACTTCTCTCTTCCGAAAGAAATTTGGCTTTTTTTACTACCTATTGTTGGATCATAAGTCAGAACTTTTCCAACCATAAAATACTGTACATACTTCTAGCAATGTGTATTGACTAGCTTCCCAACTTTTTAAATCGAGTTGCATTGAACTTCAGAATGCCTAATCTAGTTACACATCAGTAAGTGGAGGGGAGATTTCTTGGAACCCCGTTCACCTTTCAAATGGAAGAGACTTATCATGATACATTATATGTTTCTTGTTAACCAGTTTACTGTATAGTTCTTGCTACTATTGATTAGCCTGAAATCATGCACTCCACGATGGCGGCGTCACGCCACGATACTTTATATCCCCTATTAGTGCAATGAGAACTTGTAAACTACATGACACAAATAGAAAATAGTTCTGTATATGTTAATATGCAATTCTTTCTTATGACTTATTGTATGGCTTTAGCATATACAACTTGTAAACTACATGACACAACTAGCAAACAGTTCTGTATATCTCATGCCAAGTTTTACTTCTACATGGAAGGGAAGAATAGTTGGGTATAGATTTGCATATGCCATGGTTGTATTTTAGCTTTAAAATGATCGTTTCCTGTGTATGAAGGGACAGTAGTTTGCACCGAGTTCAGAGAAGCCATAATGGAGGTATAGTTTCCAAATTTCTCTAATCAATGACGCTATCTAGAGAATTTTTTTTTAGCTCTAATTGAACACTTGGGAACTAGATTGTTAAGATTCATTTCTTGATCTCTAGTTTAGTAGATATTTTCCTATTTTTCACTTTAGATTTTTGTCTTTGAATCTGGTTGTTGGTATCTTGACTCCCAGGTGTAATGTTTTCATTCATTATGTTTTTTGGCAGCTTTTCACCTGCTCCAACACTGGCATTGGTAATTTTCTTGCACACTGCAAACTTAGCTAGCTTAAACAAACATTTTTTTTCTTCCACTAGTAATACCTATCATCCAAAAAAATATGATATAATCTTCACATTTTCTTGTTTGTCACCATTATTGTTAACATGTGATTTTCCCTGCTGCAGCACTACATTGTTTCATTTTCTTATCTTAGTTCCTTCATGTTGTTTGCTATATTAATAATTATTATTTGTATCATGTTATTACTCGTTAGTCTTTTGCTATTTTTTCTGAACATATTCATTTTCATAGTTCTAGTTCCTATATGTTGATTTTGTTTATAAGAAGCCTGGCGCTCGTGTACTCTACCTTGGAACTGCTTCGGGTACTACAGTTTCACATGAATCAGACATTATTGGATCTGTACTATCTCTTATTTTCTAGATACTTTTCTCATCTAGACAACTTAGAAGGGTTGTTCATTAATTCGATGGGCTCAAAATCTGAAACAGTAAAAGGTACTTCCCATGTATGCTGGCCTTCTGAATCTATTTTGTACCAAATGGCTTGATGAGAATTTATAGGATAGACTTCTAGTTAAAGTGAGCTATAAACTGTCTCATTCACCCTATTATCTAAATTGTTGTGCATATTGCTGCTTGTTGAATTTCAATTTTTTTCTACATTTTTTTCTGTTTTACATCACCTAAGCAGTGCTCGGCCTCCTGATAAGTGACATAATGTTTTATCCTAATCATGAAAGGTCTACTTTGCAATCATCCATGCTATAATTTTTGTTTCTTCTATTGTAAGAGCGTAAAAAGTGCTTCATGGAATGAGTCAAAGAGATAGAAGCATTCCACTCAACATGATCTATTTTTACGCCTAAGACAGGCTAATCACTTTACGCCTAAAGCAGGCTAATCACTTTACGCCGGGGTCAAGCCAATGGTTTTACGCCTAAGACAGGCTAGCCTCTTTTACGCTGGACAAAGTTGTCAAGTCTTGCATTTAATGCAAAGTCTGACATGAAGATTTAATGATGGCATATATCACAGAATTCGAAGGGATTTGTTTTACACAGAGACCAATGATGTCGTTTAGTATGTGGACTGAGCTATTTTTACGCTCACAATATGGCTTCTTTTACGCACGGAGACTATACGAGTTTTTACGCTCAAAAGTTGACGTGTGCATAAAGTTTATTTGGGCTACTTTTACGCTCAAGATTATTTAACAACCACTTTACGCAGGAAGTTCATGTCATGGCTATTTTATGCCTAGTCTACTACTTTACGCTCAGAGTATTTTGGGTTGTTTTTACGCCCTATTCTTCTTCATCAATTTGGAACGTGGTTTGCCCACATGGCTTTCATGCCACACATCTCGAAGAACGTGTGTACGTGCATCCTATTCTTACTGAAATGATGGGACACGTGTCAACGTATGTAGAGGATGACTTCAGTCATGGGTGACAGTTGTTAGCGTAAAGACGAAACTTTTGCTGAGTTTTTACGCACAAGATCCCAAGTCTATAAATAGACTTATTTTTCTCAGATATACAGACAGAGAGAGAGGGGGGAGAATACATAGAGATCAGAGCCCAGAGACTTTGATTTTTCGGAGCATTCTTCTTCAACTTTTCTTCCAGAACAGAGTGAAGCAAAGCAGGAAAGCATTCGACCTCGCCATCAGTGCCCAAGTGCGTCGATACCTTTCTGGTGACTTAATTCTTCCAACTGTTCATCTTCTAGCAGTGATCTTCATCATCATCGTATGGTCCAAGGAACAAAGTGATCATTTACATATCAGACTTCCATAGCAATACTTCCCAGAATCAAATTTGTACTTCTTGTACTTTTTCTCATTTTATTTTCAAAATCCGATTTCCAGGCATTTTGTTAAGTAAAACAAAAATAGCGACTCTGCTGAGGACGACCTTCTCTGACGAGGAGGCAATTGCTCAATATGATGATGTGTTGATTGGATCGACAAAGAAGACTCTGGTTGTACACTTCGACCAGACTGTTTATAAAGAGATGCTCCGAACTGGGGGTGGTTCTCGCTTCTCCAATGTTCAAAAATCTCGCAAAGCACGAAAAGTTTGGATTCCTAAATCCAAAATAGCTTCTGATCTCTCTGTTGCTTCTGATGGCAAGGGAATTCTTTCCACTCCTGTCGTAGGGGCTCCCGTTTGTAACGAGGCAGTCCTTACTTCAGCGTTGCACTCTAAGTGTGGCAAGTTATCTCCCGTCTATGACGGTGAAGATAATCAGGTTTTACGCCCAGTGGGTAAAAACCAAATTTTACGCTCAGTACATAAGAACGAGTCTCCCATTTGTAATGAGGCAGACTCTAATGCTTGTGCTTCTAAGTGTAAAAATAAGTCTCCCGTCTGTGACGTGGTAGACATACAAAAATTACACTCTTCGCGTAAAAGAAAATCTCCCGTCTGTGACGTGGTAGATAATCAGAAATTATCCTCTTCGCGTAAAGGTAAGTCTCCTGTCTGTGACAGTGTAGATAAAATTCACAACGATATTTTTACATCTAATGTGAATGTACCTAAATGCATACAGCGTAAAAATGTTGTTGGTAAAGATTCAGTTCTACACCAACAACCTTCTTATACTGCTCTACGTAAAGTACCGAACCTACAAATCACACGCAATGAAAATGGAGTCCTTCGTGCTCAAAAATCTCAAGATTTGCGCACACAACTCCAAACGTGTAGAAATATATAGTTTGGTTCTGCGAATGCAGCCAGTAATCTTCTTTATACACAAGGGACTAAACGTTTTGCTACCCCAAATGTAATAAAGAAGACTACTCCTTCTACTCCTTCTGATTTACGTGAATTGCTAATGCAAAAGCGTAAAAATAGACAATCTCCCGTGACACTCCCCCAAGAAAATCATCACTGTGAGTGTCACCAGATTGTGATCAAATTTGTTGCTCGGCTTCCAGACGGTCAGTTTTTGATCGATTGAATTTTAATGCACCCCAACAACAAGCTGATGAGTTGTCATATGCATCAGTCAACATGGCATCTCACACCAACAGAGGACGATGTCCTAGACGGAACACGTCCTAAACTCCAGGTCAACAACAGTTCAACAGACTTCTTGATTCTTTTAAAGGAGTATATCAGAATACTCGATCAAGAAGACAAAGACAATTACAGACTTCTGATTCTGAAGCTGGGGGTACTCAATCTCTTGAGTCCGAAACTGATAGTGTTGATTCATACTTCTATACTAATCCTTATGTATCTTCAAGAGAGGTTGAATCCTACGCTATTGGAGACGAACCAGAGACGTCATCTGTTAATACAGAACAACGTCTCACTGCCGTTGAGCAATCATTGAAAGACATGCTTAACATGATGCAAAGCATGCACCAGATAATAACGGCTCAGCAAACTGCTCAACCAGCAATTGTAACACCGGTTCAGGCAGCAGCACCAACTCAAGATAGCCAAGGGGTTGATATACCTTTGAATATCCAAGAGCCTGTTGTTAACCAAAATTCTGCATCTCCAGATCCCATCATTCCTGAAGATGTACCATCTCCGGTGGGGATTACGGTACAACAAACAACTTTTCAATCAAATGTGCTTCCACAAACCAGCGAAGCCATTCAAGCAGTACGTGAACTCAAAGCACAGTTTGAAGTTTTTAAGCAAAAGGATCAACTCCAGAGGTTAGGGATTAAGCAACCTTATCCTTCTCATTGGAATGATGTACCCTTTCCACCGAAATTTAAGCCACAGTCAATGGTATTGTTTGATGGAAAGGCTTCTCCTAGTCAGTATATCAATTACTTTGATATTAGACTGTACATTTGCAGAAAAATGATGCTCTTCTCACTCGAGTATTCATTGGATGCTTGACGGGTTCAGCTTACGACTGGTATCGTAGTTTACCCGATAATTGATTTTCGTCTTTTAACGAATTTAAGGCAATATTTCTCTCCCATTTCTATGAAGAAGGTATGGACATGAATATGTCCTCCTTAATAGAAATCAAGCAAAAGGAGAAAGAAGATACTCGAACGTTCATTGAACGTTTCCGACAGGCGACTCTAAAGATGCCCCCTGGTATGCCAGATTCAGCGCTGATTGATACATGCAAGATGAATCTGCGACCATCCATCGCTGTCTTCACGGGTTTCCAATTCACAGATTGGACTTCGTTTATCATAGCAGCAGTTTCTGTCGAGACCAATGGTAGGTTGGCTCGTGAGCATGGGATGATTTTCTCCTCTGAGGATAAAGGAAAGAAAAGTAATCCTGGTAATAATTCTGGCAATCGTAATATGAAAGGAAAAGACACTCTTATGGTCAATCTTTCCAAGAATAAAATGATGCCGAATAATCAGGAATCTTCCAGGCCAAAAGAAGAATACTCTTTTGACGAAAGTGATATCCCAGGGATATTCCAATGTCTGGTGAAGAGTGGCAAACTCCAGATTTCGGAGCCAAAGAGGCCTAATGTGGTAAATCTGACTGACAATCCCAAATATTGTATCTATCATAGATACATTAATCATCCTACCAGTGCTTGCTATATTTTGAAGAAGAAAATCCAAGAGCTGATAAATGGTGGTGCTATCGCTTTAACCAATGATGACCATACGGTTACAACCAATATGGTTTCTCTTCAATTTGGAGATTTTTCTCCACAACAAGTACAAGATGGAATTGTCCCAATTCCAAAGGCGATAATGAAGATTTTGAATATCCCGCCTGCCATGGAGGAAAATGAAGGATTGTTGCCTCTTACATTAAAGAATGGTGAAATTATGTGGGTACATCCTGACTTAGTACCTGAAATGGAAGATGAAGGTAAAACTTCAAAATCCAAGAAAGGTAAGAAAGTCAAAACCTGCAACATGATTTCTCATGTTATTCCAGATCTTGATGATTTGGATCATCTATGGAATGACAATCCTTTGGAAAATAGACTGAGAGGATTGAACATATGTCCTCCAAGTCTGGCTCCTCCTGACAAGCTCAAGCTTACTCATCAGCAGTGGCTAGCCATGAATAGTATTCCCTTATATCGGGCACAACAAGTCTTCGCTGCTTATGAAAAGCTCCTACAGGGATTTTTTTCTCGAATCCCGAATCCTTCTCCTCCCGTAGCTACGGAGACGTCTATTCCTCATTCTCCTGTAGTTACAGAGATCTCTTCTTCTTCTTCTATGGAACCACCTGTTGAAAGTCCACTGCCTACTCACTTGTACAGTCAGCAATCTGTCCTTCTTATAAAGAAGATGGGTTATGACTTTCAAAAGGCAGAAGGTCTAAATTATGATAAACGAATACGACTTCCTTTACAAATTCAAAGTCAAAAATCTACTATTGGATTGGGTTCTGAGGTTCCTCATAACAATCCTCACAAGAAGAAGACTAAGGAAAGGAAGATTAAATCCTGCAATATGGTACTTCCTTCTTCTGAGTCTGAAGAAGAAACTTTTGCTGGTACAAGATCTGAAAAGGAGTACCACAAAGATTATGAAGGATCCTCCAAAGAAGCAAAGAATGTTCAAACACCATCAACTCAACCGTTTCTTGCTCCTGCTGTGGTTGAAAAGGGAAAACAAAAAGCGGTACGCTTCGACATCCCGTTGAAGTCTACTTCCAGTCAGGGGGTGGTGATGAAACCCTATAAATTTGATATTCTAGTCCAGTTAACTAATACTCCGGCTAGATTATCTATCTTCGAGTTGCTTCGCCTTTCTAAAGAAAGTCGTGAAACTTTGAGTGAAGCTTTGCTGCAAGCTGACTCCTGCTTAGCTCAACTCAAGACTCCTAACAATATACCAGTGTCATGCCCACAATGTCATAGTGTGATGGAAGCAATTCCCAACATCACCTTTACATAAGAAGATATGCTGTTGAAGCATAACAAGCATGACAGGCCTTTGTGCTACACTGGGTATATTGAATCCATTGAAGTTGACAGAATTTACATTAATCTTGGGTCTTCCATTAGCATAATTCTTCAAAGTATGCTAAGACCATTGAGGATTTCTACTAGTGATCTGACTTACACTAGTACCACAATAGTTGGTTTCAACTCTGGAAAGAGCAAACCACTGGGGAAGATTCGTCTGAAGATTTAGATTGGTGATCTTCGAACTATGGCAACATTTTATGTTATCAACTCAGACGTGTCCTACAATATTCTTCTGGGAAGACCATGGATTCATGAACACAACATCGTGCCTTCAACTCTTCACTAATGCTTCAAGTATGTGGATTCCTAAGGGGTCGTAAAGACTGAGTTTGCTGATATCAATCCTTTCAAGGGTGTTGAAGCCTATTTTTCTGATTCAAGGCTTTACAAATAAGAACATGTGAAAGAGATATCAGATATGGCTGAAGATCAATCATCTACTGAAGCTCAGTCTATTAACGAAGATCCGCCAGAAGAGCAACCTTTGAATATCAAAGTCAAAGGGCGAATCCAACCTCTAGCACCGTCGAGTAATTTCCCATAGTGACGGAAGTTAGTAGAGGGGTTACCAACATGAAGTTGGTCGTATCCAAATTGGCGAGCGAACCTACTGGGTAGATATGGTTCAAACGCACAATTATCTTCATTTCTGTACATCAGGTGAGAAGGTCTGATGCACTGAAGCCATATGAAAACTGATGATGGCAATACAGCTCTTCCTTCGACTTCATCTTCAAACTGAATGCCAAAGCAATCTGCTGGAACTTGTGGCCGAGTCCAGAAGAAGTTCCAACCATAAGAATAGTTCAGAACTGTCCGGGTATCTGCCACAGTCGTAACGGTCTATGTAGCTTTGCTAAATTTTTGGAGGAAGACCTCCTCATTATCTTCCGGGCCTGGTGGTAACAGATTGCAATTATGGTGCAACAACCAGCCCATTAAATAAGTATAGGGCATTTCTACCCTGAGGAAAACGTTCCGATGAGGAGCATTGTTAATTAACTCTTCACCAAAAGTCCTTAAACCTGCATTTATATGGCACACCATGGCCGATAGCAGATTGATTCTGACTTTAAAAACCAAGTGTACTGCTGGCCATAGTACGCTGCGGTGGATTCTGTCAACAGTCCCAGTACCCGGTATGACCCATCTTCTTAGCCATAAAGAAAGGAAGCCGGCCAACAAAGCTCTCTCCTAGAGATTTTCTGATTGTCGTATCTAAGGAAGCTCAAGGCTTCAGTTTCGGCAGGAAATTCCCCAGTCTTTGTAGACAGATATTTATTCGGGAATTTGTAGGCAATCATCATATCCCGAATTTTGTTAGAGGGAATTGTCGAATCTATATTGATTGCAGGAGCTTTGTTTTCCTGAAACCTTTCTTTGTCATCTTTGGATATCTTATCCTTATGGAAGAAGAGATAAGTCGTCCACTTGTTGATATATGCTAAATGAGATGTACTTTCATGCATTGTAGTACAAATCAGATAGTGACACATCAATTCCTCATATACCTCAATCAACTGAGGGTTAGTCTCTCTGATTTCAGCCAGTTCCCTGTTGGAGGGAACGTATTCCTCATATGGGGCTTCCCCCATTGGCAGCTTCGAGATAAACTGCATCTCATGAAGAGCAAGGCCCATTTCGCCTTTCGGGGTTGCAAAAGTTCCAGTTGAACTTATATATATCTCTATTAAAGCCATGAATAGGTTTCCGTTCGGAGGAATATCCTGACTGGTGGAAGCTATCGCTTCATACAAGCCAATATCTTTCAGCTCTGTCTCAAAGTTCTTCATCATCCAAATACTTATCTGGATCCAGTTTTGGTTAAATGGAGTCAACCATCCCGGCAGCCTGGGGTTTGTTTGGGGATATAATACAGTAGCCCTCATAAATTTGTTGATAAACATTTGGGTTTGTACTGGTTGAATTAAACTCGAGTCTTCACTAGGATTAGCTCCTGGCATGAGGCCAAAAATAGAAATAACATCGCCATTGGGAACACTAGCAAAATACCCCATATCATTGGCATGCTCCCTCTTGAAAACAATTCTACTTTGTCTTCCATGACTGTTAGGAGTCAAATTCCACAGCATTTGTCGATGGTGGGTAGCATGGAAAAATGCTGACAAAGGATAATCTCTGTCCATATCCGGGAGATACATGGCTCTATCTCCAAATTTGAATACCCAAGACTCCTTCTTGGGGTGTGTCTGGGACTTACAGTCAATTGCATCCCCAAATAAGAAGGCCGGTTTTGTAAATTGTTGTGCATCTAGTGAAGTCAACAAATCTCCATTCATCATGGATAGCAACATCCTATCCCCTTGGGCTGCTATCAATTGTGCTCTCTCTATAGGGTAATCGGGGTTTGACTGAGGAAATGCTACGTGAGACAGATTCTCCAGATAATTCGAACCCACCATGCCAACTGACGAGCCAAAGACTTCTACGAGAGGGTGAATTTGCAAGTCCACTGCAAAAAAAAAGAAATCAAGTTAGAGAAAATCTAATTTGATGTCATTTATGCAGATAAATTGATCTGAAAAGTAAAAAGTTTTCTAAATGAAAAAAAAGTCTTTTGTTTTTACACAAAGTCTTTTTCATTTTTGGGAGATTTACGCTGGCACATTAGATGTGGGCGTATTTCAGTTTTACGCTGACACGTTAGATGTGGGCGTATTTCAGTTTTTATGCTGGTACATTTATGAGCATATTTTACGCTGACACGTATAAACGTGGGCATATTTTTGAGCTTTACGCTAACACGTATAACGTGGGCGTATTTTGATTATCTTAGTTTCTATGCTAACACGTATAACGTGGGCGTGAAACAAAAGATCTTTTTCTTCTCCGATAAAGTTCTACAGCCATAAGGGAGTGCTTTACCCCTCATAGGCGGAGCTACGGCTGGGTTGGGCTGTCGGTGTGGTGTTGACGATCGAACGGAAGTTTTTACATGTTCTGCCGATGACGAATCAATGGCGGGTTTCTTCCCTTTACTACTGCCGACGGCGGACTTCTTGGGGACCATAGAATGGAATGCAAGAGGAAGAAGAGAGTTCAAGAAGAATCGGGATTACGAGAGTAAGGAAACAAAGTAAAGTTCTTTCTCTCCCCGAAAAACCCTATTTATAGGGAATTTTCAAATCCGTTCAAATTCCAGATTTTACGCCGACTGTTCGATATCTCCACTTTTAGGCAGATGACTGTTGCATATCCCAAATTTTACGCTGACTGGTCAAATCCTGACTTTTATGCTTCTGTTCAAAGTGTTTCAAATTTTGAAGATCTTTGAAAACTTTGAAGGGGGTCTTGTAGGAGCGTAAAAAGTGCTTCATGGAATGAGTCAAAGAGATAGAAGCATTCCACTCAACATGATCTATTTTTACGCCTAAGACGGACTAATTACTTTATGCCTAAAGCAGGCTAATCACTTTACGCCAGGGTCAAACCAATGGTTTTACGCCTAAGACAGGCTAGCCTCTTTTACGCTGGACAAAGTTGTCAAGTCTTGCATTTAATGCAAAGTATGACATGAAGATTTAATGATGTCATATATCACAGAATTCGAAGGGACTTGATTTACACAGAGACCAATGATGTCGTTTAGTATGTGGACTGAGCTATTTTTACGCTCACAATATGGCTTCTTTTACGCACGGAGACTAAACGAGTTTTTACGCTCAAAAGTTGACGTGTGCATAAAGTTTATTTGGGCTACTTTTACGCTCAAGGTTATTTAACAACCACTTTACGCAGGAAGTTCATGTCATGGCTATTTTACGCCTAGTCTACTACTTTACGCTCAGAGTATTTTGGGTTGTTTTTACGCCCTATTCTTCTTCATCAATTTGGAACGTGGTTTGCCTACATGGCTTTTATGCCAAACATCTCGAAGAACGTGTGTACGTGCATCCTATTCTTACTGAAATGATGGGACACGTGTCAACGTATGCAGAGGATGACTTCAGTCATGGGTTACAGTTGTTAGCGTAAAGACGGAACTTTTGCTGAATTTTTACGCACAAGATCCCAAGTCTATAAATAGAATTATTTTTCTCAGATAGACAGACAGAGAGAGAGGGGAGAATACATGAGATCAGAGCCCAGAGACTTTGATTTTTCGGAGCATTCTTCTTCAACTTTTCTTCCAGAACAGAGTGAAGCAAAGCAGGAAAGCATTCGGCCTCGCCATCAGTGCCCAAGTGCGTCGATACCTTTCTGGTGACTTAGTTCTTCCAACTGTTCATCTTCTAGCAGTGATCTTCATCATCATCGTATGGTCCAAGGAACAAAGTGATCATTTACAGACCAGACTTCCATAGTAATACTTCTCATAATCAAATTTGTACTTCTTGTACTTTTTCTCGTTTTATTTTCAAATTCGATTTCCAGGCATTTTGTTAAGTGAAACATCTATGTGTAAAGTTGAGTCATAATTGAACACATTTGTTATCATTGATACTATCACTGAGCACAGTTTCTTATCCCATCACTGATGCTATCACTGATACATTTGCTTGATACTACACTGGTACTACCACTGAGAACATATCCTTGGTAATCAAAATTGGAACTGATACTATCACTGAGCATATTATTTTTTGAGGTTCAACAAGTGGTAGAGTCCAGCTAGTTAGTGGACAACTCTCCTACTGGCAATAGGCTCTTAAGCTCTAGTTCAATTTGAAGCAAAAACTGCTGACAAGTGGTTTGTAGCTGGCCATTTGAAGCAAAACCTTTTGAAGCTAACTTTTTGCTTAATTTCTAATGCTTACTGTCTGTTAATGGATAACACAAGTAGTTAATGAAGGAGAATCGGTTCCTCGAAGCGAGCTACACCTAAAAAACAAAAATATATTGGCGGATCTCTGGTGTTCTTGATTATCTTGGATATGTAAGGTATGTCTAACACCCCACCTCAAGATGATGGTAGAACACTTTGATTTTGACAAAGGAAAAATGCAAACAAACCGAAAGAAGTATGCTCTTTGGTCACTCTTGTCAATTTTCTCTTAACTGAGTTTTTGCTTTCGATGTCATCAGTCTACTTCATATTATGGCAGAATTCAAGAAAGCAAGTGCTTGCATTACTGATCCTTAGATTATATCAGCAGTAGTTTAGGAATGAATATTTTCATGCTTCGTTTTATATGTTGAATGTGTTGAACATATCAGTGGTTGTCATGCTAATGCACAACTTTGGGAAGATACAAATCTTTTTGACTTGGTGACAAACAATCTTCATGCCATACACGGTATCAAAGCTCAAGTTGAAAGTTCCTTTGTGTCATCTTTATATATATATATATATAATATATATATATATATATATATATATATAATTTTGGGAGAAGTTCTCGGGTATCACTTTTCAGATTCCTGTCAGATTCCTATATGCCCATGAATCTATGTTTTCACACTTCCCATAAAAGATACACATTTCATCTTTACCTATTCGTATAGACTTTCTTCTAGTCCAGCGGAACTTGGGGGTTGCTCCTTGGTTGCATGAGCTTAAGGTGCATGGGCAACAAAATAGGGCTGCCTACCAGTCAATCTGCATCTTAGTTATGTTGCAAGGACCTTGAAATATTTTCTTAAAGGCTTATAAGAGTTTGTTCCTATATACGAGACCCATCCAATCAAGAACAACATGTATGGGGTGGGCTTTGACCATAATTTTGGACTCTGGTTTATGACACACTAGCTCAAAAAAATCTGATGATAAAAAGAGGGGCTTTTAAGGGGCTTTCAACTTTGGTCCTTCAACATCAATGCCCGATACACCAAGTATCTCTCTCTCGCCCTGCTACCAGAGAAGGGTCCAGCATATGTTGATAGGAACTGTACTTAACTTGTTGGGAAGGCCTTTGATAGGAACTGTACTTAACCATTGGGACCTTTCACATACTAGCAAAGTTGTTTGTCTAGAATATCTTCTGTCTTATGTCATCATTCATTGGAATATTTCACTATTTTTTTACGTTACAGGTTACAAACAATAATGACTCTTCTATCCCTAAAATGAAAAAGGTTAAGAATTTGATCATAAATAATTTTTTTTACTGTTCCAGTATATAGCTTACTACTATGATTGCAAATGATGAGGAAAGCAACATATGGGATCCTCGAGTCTTGATCCTTCATTGGTGCTGGTCATGACCCTCTACCAATGCTTGTATTGCCAATGTCTAGTGAGCTCTGATACGCTCTAATACACCAGTGTGCACTTAAATTTCTTCTAATACACCACTGTGCAGTTGATACTTCTTCTGATACTCGGGTATCCTACTATGGTGGTTTGGTTCTTCATTGGTAGAGCTGGTTGAGCCACATCATGGATGCGATTGAGCTCTTGCCGACCCAAGGTGAGCTTCGATCTGATGCCTAGCGTCAATTGGGATCATATCGTAGAGGAAGAGTATTTTACTATGGTTTGAGCTTCCTTGTATAGATTTTTATTATGGTTTGAACTTCCTTCTATGTCTTATTAGTGTGTTTCTTGCATAGCTTACTACTATGGTTTGAACTTCCTTTACGGCACTGTGTTGGACTATCTTGACAGTTCTGGATATTTGATCCTCAAATTTGGTCGAGGATGAGCACTTTCCCATTTCTTTATATACATATTGAATCTAATTTTCTTAGATCTACTGACAACACATGTTGCAAATGATGAGGAAAGCAACATTTGGGGTCCTCGAGTCTTGATCCTCCATTGATGCTGGTCTTGACCCTCTACCAATGCTTGCATTTTCAATGTCTAGTGAGCTCTGATACGCTCTAGTACACCAGTGTGCACTTAAATTTCTTCTGATATGCCACTATGCAGTTGATACTTCTTTTGATACTCGGATATCTTGCTATGGAGGTTTGGTTCTTCATTGGTAGAGCTAGTTGAGCAGCATCATGGATGCGATTGAGCTCCTGCAGACCCACGGTGAGCTTCAATCTGATGCCTTGCTTCAAATGGGATCATATCGTAGAGGAAGAGTATTTTACTATGATTTGAGCTTCCTTTCATATATTTTTACTCTGGTTTGAACTAACTTATATGTCTTATTAGTGTGTTTCTTGCATAGCTTACTACTATGGTTTGAACTTCCTTTACGGTATTGTGTTGGACTATCTTGACAACACCTACCCTATATACTGCTACATTTATTATGCACTTTTAGGTTGCATACAACAGTCCTACGCGTAGGTCATAAGAAAAGAGCGAGAAGAGCAAGAGGCCCGGCATAAGAAAGAGCTTGAGGCGATCAAGTGTGAGCTTAGGACTGAGCTCAAGGAGGAAGTTATGTCCATGTTCCTGAATGCTCAACTACTTTGTCAACAATCCAATACATCGTCCAGGTAATTTTCCAACTATCAACTTATTACATTGGTTTTTCTCTGTGATTCCTATGTTTGTTTTTCTCTCGTGGCTGCAATTAATGTTTGATTTTTTTTATCTCTGTGATTCTTCAAACTACTTCTCCATTTTCTTTCTTTCCAGTTGGAAGTTGAACTATGTTACATTGGTTTTTTTTTTTACTATGATTTTTCGAGTCTGAATTTTGCATACTGCCTTTAAAGTTTGTTTCTCCATTTTCTTTCTTTCAAGTTAGAATTTGTATTTATTACATTGGTTTCTCTTATGGACTATGATTTTTTGGACTAAATTTTGCATAGTCTCGTGTCGGTATTGGAACTTAAAGTTTGAGCTGCAAAAGTATTTGGTTTTCCAATTTTTCCCTTCACTTAAAGCTTCCTTTTTTATTTGAAGCTTCCTTTGTCACTTGAAGCTTGTTACTGTACATTAGTTTTTCTGTACAGTAACAAGCTTGTTACTTGTAGTTTCCATTTTTGGACTTGAAGCTTCCCAATTTTTGGACTAAAGCTTGTTATTTGTAGCTCCCATTTTTTTGTAAGCAGGTCTGTACAGTTTGGAAGAACTGTTAGCAGGTCTGTACAGATGGATTGATCCTTTTATTCTATTTTAAACATTCACAAACTAATGTAGTCTATTTTGTACAGTTTGGAAGAACTTGTCTTTCTTTTCTGGTGGTTTGTATACAGTTAGCAAGTTGCTAATATATTGGCATATCTTATTTCATTTGCAGGTCCTTCAAAAGCATTC
Source organism: Iris pallida (assembly GCA_029216955.1). Lineage (NCBI taxonomy): Eukaryota > Viridiplantae > Streptophyta > Magnoliopsida > Asparagales > Iridaceae > Iris > Iris pallida. The sequence continues at coordinate 3,993,052 of JANAVB010010600.1, forward strand.
TGGATATGCTAAAATGATGGGCGACTATCTTATGATGGAAAAAAAAAAATTTGGTTCATTTTTTGGGTTCATGTTGGACATACTTGAATGTTCAAAAATATAGTGTAGTGCTTAATGTTTTGGGTTCATAATTTTGTATATACGTAATGGTGGAGACAATGGGTCCATTTTGTAATGGTGGAGACGATGGGTTCATTTTGTAATGGTGGAGACAAGGGGTTCTTTGTAACTGATGGTGTGGGTGATGTTGTGTTTTGAATTTATTTTGGAAATGATGGTAAATGATGCTTACTGTTAAGCTTTTTCGTTGTTTATCAATTGAACATATATAGTTATATATGGATTTTGTTGTCTTCTACTTAATGGTAAAGAATGCTTAATGTTGTTAAGCTTTTTTTTTATTGGAGCTCCGACACCTGGAGATACATCTGAGGACAATGATCATATGAATTATGTTATGTGTGTATTTAAATGGTATGTTTTATAGGTGGAAGATACAAACGATAATTTTATAAGTATTACTTTTGGGACGGTTATGTAATTGTCCTAGATATAAATGACATCCTTTTGTGACGCTGGCAAATATTTCTAGGACGGATGATATTCGTCACAAACTCTTTTATTTTGGGACAGTTTAGTAAACCGTCGTAAACATATAATAATTCAAACTCTTTTGGTTCGGTTAGATTTTTTGACCCTAAAACCAAATTAGGATGGTATTTTTTGTCCTAATTTTTTTTGCCACGCCACCCTAATAGCATGTCACTTACCGTCCTAAAATTCGTCCCAAATTACAATTTGGGACTGATTTGAGCCTTTTTAAGACGAATTTTTGGCATCCCAGAAAGACACTTTTTTTGTAGTGCCCTCTCACTCTCTTTCCCTCTCACACAACAACACTCCCAGTTGCCGACCAGCAGCCGTCAGCCTTCCGTCGGGTCTCCGCTTGTCACTACCCGGTTCCGAATAATCGGACACGCCCAGCCTTCGTCATTAGACACGACGAAGTAAGCTGTACCAAACTAGGGAAATCTAACCAGATAATCATAAATGTAAATAATCACAGCATCTAAAAACGTATCCCAGAATGATCACCATAATCCACAATTCTATGTATATAAATGTACTAGTCATCAAGAATGAAATGTACTATGAATTCTAAAACAATATCTAATAGTAAAGCTAACAGTCTAAACCTGAAACCTCAAGCTAAGTCATGACCCATCCTGCTCAGGTAAGATCCCGGGCTCTGGCCCATAAGGTAGAATGATATCCTACAAGTATACCTGCAACATATCCAGTCAAGAGCGGAGCAAAGTACAGTTCTAGGTAATGAACAAGACATCATGATATAAAAGTACAAAAAAACATGGTATGTAAAGCACAAGAAGGAACACGGTGTATAAGTACATGAAAGAACATAGAATGTAAGAACATGAAAGAACATGGTATCTCAGGAATCACAGGAACTAAGTACATGATATATCTCCTGAACATGTGTGTATAATATTTGAAATATAACTAAGTATGTGATCGGCTAGGGGTAAGAACATGAAAGCACATGAAGCACATGAAAGCACATGAATGGTACGGCTTAGGACCCGCGTGTACGATACGGGGTCTAAGCTAAACACACCTGAGTTGTTTCTTGGGTTTGGTCACATAAATAGTATATTTTCCCACCCCGGGTAGAAGTAATAAGAACAAGGAACGTGAGCACCAGAAAAAACATGTCGTGTCGTAGTGTGTCAATCAAGGAAGCACATGATATAATGAAATGTACAAGACCATAGAATGTACTTGCCTTGCTCCGGGATTTGAGAAGAGGAAGAAGATCTAGAAATACATCTGGTTAATTGGTACAAGTTGGTTAAGTTCTGAACTAAACAACTGACTAACTCTTAATACCAAAAACTAATTAGAAATTATAATGGTAGTATGCTAGCTTACACATTTCTAACTAAAAGGAAATAATAAATACATTATTTAGCTACTACTCAATTAGTTTCTAGATGATGCTATCTAACTATTCAAGTTACAACCAAGTATTCCAAAATTCCTACAACCATTGTTGCTGACAGACTTATAGATTTAATTTAAAAGTAGTTAAATTCAAATTTCTAGGATTTAACCCAACTTTGAGATATCGACCACAGTTACATAAAAGATCCCCAAGCTAAGCCTATTCCCTTTAGCTCAACTTCCTTAGTTGCCACCCTAATTTTAGGTCTAAACCTGCTAATCACAAAACTACTACATGGACCCCTTCTCAATTCCACCACAGAAAAGAACTCATAAAAACTCAGCCAACCCCATGTCAAGCCATTAGAGAATAGTCCAAGCCACTCCTAACTTATCCAAAGTTTTAACAAACAAAAGCACCCCCTATTTATTATTGGCAAAACCAAGGCCAAAATATAATTTATTAAAGTATAGGATCAAAACCTTCCTCCTATCTCTTAACAACTCAAAATAGTAAAAGAAATATACATAACCAATTCAACCCAGGTCATTCGAGGAAATCAAAATTTCAGATCAACATCTCTAATCGAGAATGGCCATAAGAATAGAAATTATTCAAATATGTGATTTAATACAAATATAATAATAATTCACACAATCGAATTGGAATCCCTCGGCTCGTAGTTTAGCAAAACCATACAGAAATCCTTGCCAAACCAACTGCAGACCCAATAGCATAAGCTATCCAATTAAAATCCTAAGTACGCCGTTGCAATACTCCAATCACAGATTCGACTCAACTGTTGCTTCCTGCCACCCACTCCGTCACCCAGGACACGCATACGGCTGGACACAAAAAAACTCTGGACACGAACACTGGCCGGGTACATCCAACTAGCATGCCCACACGACACAACACATGAAGGATTCGGACACGTTGAACATGGATACCATCCAAACATTCCCGTCAATTCTATCCACAAAACATCGAATCAATAAGAGTTAAGTGAAGTAAATACCTGAAGGAGTAGACCCGATCGTAAGAAATTCACTCAGCGTATCCGACACGATCCTCGTCGTTCTGGACACGTACTGACCTGATTCAATCATTCAACAATTGCACGCCCCAATTAATATCCAAAATTATTTCAAGAACGAAATTCTAACACAAGACTAAGGATCCATGGCCTTGAACGATCCCGACACGAATTCAGAAAAAGTACAATTAGCTCACTGGACTTACCGAAGCAAAATCGTTGATAGCTACGATCTTCACCGAATGTAGTCGAAACTTCGAAGGATTGAGATCACCAGAGAGGAAAGCAATCTGAGTGATTCGAATCAGTACAGATGGAATGACATATCAGAATCAGAGAAGAGCAGTTCTTCCAGATTTCCTCTTCCATACCTCGATCGTCGGTGCCGAATCTCGAAGAAATGTCGAACAAAAATTATCGTCCGTCGTCAAAAATTTGGTGAAGACAGGGACTCCAGATGTTGCAGTCGTCGGAAATTAGAGGATCGTCGGAGACGAAGGTCGATCGTCGGGAACGAGCCGTGCGTCGTTAGAACGCGTCGCCGAAGAAGAATTACACGTCGCCGGAAAATGCCACCTAGGTGTAGAGAAGCTTCGTCCTCGCCGTCGCCTTTATCGGAGGAAGCTCTCGATCATTCTTTGGGAGAGCAAGATGCAGCGCCGTCGAATGCCGGAGATCAGCGAACGCAGCCGCTGCCGAGAGCTAGGGCACCACCGTCTAGCCGCCTGAGGAGTCGCTCGGGAAACAGTACCGCCGGAGGGTGCGCGCCTGGTCGCTGCCGCTGGCGCCGGGAAAGGCACGCACAACCCAGCTCGCCGAGATCTCGCCGGAGAGATTATGGCTAGGGCTCGCACTCGGGAGGAGCAGAAAAAAGGGTTTGGAGAAAAAATTAAAGTCGAGTGACTCTCTCTTCCTCACTCAAACTTTAAAACAAAGAAATGTGCATTATGCACAACCCCCCCCCCCCCCCCGGCGCACCGTAACCATTTTGATTAAGTCCTTTGTTAAGGAAAATTTCAGAAAACCCCCCTCCCTTTCATAATTATAGTAACTGCTAAAAAATTTGTTAGAAATTTTGAAATAATTGGGGGGACCACTAAGTTGGTTGTAACAACCTTTTAAATTTGAAATTCTGCTCTAAAATTAATTTCCTCCAAAATAGATTACCAAATTTATTATTTAAAACTAACTTATTATTTGAAACTTCAATCAACAATTGTTATTATTAGAAATATTTTCGAAAAAATCAAATTTATATTTCTCAAAATAGGGAGGTGGAGTTACAAATCTCCCCCCTTAAAATAATTTCGTCCTCGAAATTCGAAGACCCACAAATTAAATCTCAAATGTTCAAACACAAGTTATTTATTGAAAACAGAATCTTCGAATACTAGAATACAATCAAGCAAACAAACTAGGATAGCGCTCCTGTATCCCATCCTCGTGCTCCCATGTTGACTCTCCTGGATAGTGGTGTTTCCACATGATGCAAACAAGTGGAATAGTCTGGTTCCGCAAGCGCTTCTCCTACGATCAAGGATCTCCACTGGCTGCTCCTCGTAAGTCAATCTCGGACCCAACTCTAGCTCTGAATAGTCCAACCACATGGCTCGGATCTGGAATGTAGCGTCGAAGCTGGAATACGTGGAAAACGTCGTACACTCCCTCCAAGCTAGCTGGAACTCTAGTCGGTATGCCACTTCGCCAATCCGTGCCGTCACGTCGAAAGGCCTGATGTACCTCAGACTGAGCTTCCCACCTCTGTCGAAAAGAATGACACCTCTGGTCGGCGAGATCTTCAGGAACACTCTATCTCCAATTGCGAACTCCAGTTGCCGTCTGCTGCTGTCCGTCCAGTGCTTCCGCCGATCCTGTGCAACTCTGAGACGCTCTATAAACCTTGAGACCTTGTACGATAATTACGTATAAGAAGTTAGAATAACACGATCTAACAATAATCAAGAATCAAATAGGCATGAGATAGAATGAAGTTTCAATTACAACTTAGAGGAACAAAATCATGAAGACACAACTATTAAGTACGATCAAAAAATTGATAGTTTAACACAAGTGGACTAGGACAAGATAGAAAAATTATGGTCAGATAGACATGATTTAAGATCGAAGTTTATGCAAGTCACAAACGAAGTATGGAATCAAAATCTGGCAGTGTATAATTTTTGAGGAATTCAATGATCTAACGATAAAATGCTAAAGAGAAGTTAGCAAGGGTTGATTGAGAAAACGTACAAAATATTCAGGAGGTACAGTATCAAATCAGGATGAACATGCAAGGATTAGTGATTCTCGAAAACCAATAATCATAGGAAAGGAACATAATTTCTATGGTATCCGGAAACATATAAATATTTGAAATCACTTTACTCAGAATCCCTACCAGGGTATACCTGGCTGCAGTGAACTTGTTGGCTCCGTGAGTCAAATAATGATATGTTATCGAATATCCTATACACTATATCCATTTTCCAACAATCATCAACAAAGCAACCCAAGAGATCATGACATGAAGAATTTAGGACAAGTCTCCTTAATACCTGAAACCTATGAATATTTGAAATCACTTCAACTTAGAGTTCCTGTCCCGCCAGTGCGCTGCTGGCTGCAGTAAACTTTCGGTCTCCGTAATCTAGATAACGGCTGCAGCGTGCAACTGCCACACCCTAGTAGGTCATCGAATAGTCTTTCAACTTTATCCATAGAAAATTTTAAGGAATCAAAATGAGTTTCAATAGTCCAAGTCGCGAAAATGGTGAGATTATCTGATTATTAGAATACAAGGGTTTATTAGATACTAAGAGATGACAAGGGATCCAATCAGTGAGTACAAAAGGGCAACCAGGGAAATTTAAAATTTCAGACAGGGAGCGAAGTTTCAAATTATGACAGAATTTCAACTGATATCTGGAATGGTAACAAGATTCCATATATGGGACATTATCCCGAAGGGATAACAACTCGAAGGATGAACTGAAATGAGGTATCAGATAGGAGACAAGTTTCAAAATAAGAAATAAATCTCATACTGGAAACAAGTTTTAATAAAATCTCAAATAACAATAAAATTTTGAGCAAAAACTTGAATTGAAAATGAATTCCCTAATAAAGTACATAGTGAAAAATAAAAAAATCAAGTATCGACAAAGTCGTGAATAAGGAACAAATTTTCGAATAGAAAATCTTAACGAGGAACAAGATTTTGAATAGGGTACACTGTCTCAACGAGTCACGAGTAGGAACTGAAGTTTCAAAGTCTGGAAAACCTTGAATACGAGACTCAATCACAAACAAAACAAAGTCTCGTAAATAGGAAACATGATCTTAAAATCTCGAAGGGAATCAAGTTAAGAAATAGGAAAGAGAATCACTGGATGAATATGTCACTCTCGTTTCCCGTTATACGTATTTTCAGGATACGTATACGGATTTCTGACAATTGTCAGGTGGCCCGTATTTTTACTTATCTTGCTTAGCTTAGCCTTGGTTTAAATCTTGACTTGATTGGTTCAACTTGGTTCAACATGACTTGGCTTGGCTTGGTTTGGTTTATATTGGGTTGAGATGAGAGGGGTTGCTATATAAGTCAACTTCTTCTCTCTCCTCCATTATTTTGCATTTACTTCTTCATCTTCTTCATTTACTCCTCCCACCTACCAAGCCTAGGCAAGTGTAACTTGCTTCATGATGGATCTCAAGTTTTATTGTTCCATTCCCTCCCTTACTTCATTCTAAGCCTCTTTAGAACTTGACATTTTTGGATTTGGTGAATGGATTCTTGTAGATCTAAGTTTGTAATCTTTTCAGTTTTTCTTAGTTTTGATCTCTAAAACTTGGTTATTTTCAAAATCTAATAGTTTCATATTGTAGGAAATTCAATTCTACCCAATTTTGGCTTTTGAACCACTTGATTTCGACTTCGTATGTGAAAGTTATGCCATTTTTATGTTCATGGGTTTCCCACACCTTTTGGTGCTGTTGGGACGATGAACAGTACCGCGTGCAGTGTATTCGCTGCCGCACGCCGCACGTCGTGCTTGTGTGCAATGTATACAGTGGGCTATTTTGCCCGTGCACAATGCGCAGGTTGCACGTCGCGCGCCCACGCACTTTTCTGTCGCGCGCTCGCGCGCCGTGCTTGCGCGTAACGTACGCCGTGGGCGATTTTGCCAACGCACAATGTGCAGGTTACGCGTCGCGCGCCCGCGCACATCTCTGCCGCGCGCCCGTGCGCCGCTCTTGCGTGCAACGTGTGCCGTGGACGATTTTGCTCGCGCGCAATGCGCAACTTGCGCGGCCGCGTGCCCGTGCACCGTGCTTGCGTGGAACGTGCGCCTTGGGCGATTTTGCCCGCGCAACTTGCGCACAGGTCACTCCAAATGACTGTTTTTACTTCTTTGAGCTGTTTGTAGCTAAAATCTTAAAAAACTCAAAACATGAAAGTTGTAGATCTTTTCCTTAGCTTTAAGAATATGTCAATAGTTATTTTGTGCAAGTTTTTCTCATTCATGATAATGTAAGAATAGAACACGATGGTGGCCCGCTGTGGCGCACTCTTGACAAGTAAATTGACATGATATATCTCGACATGTTGTTATGACAGCTAGCCTGACATGACAAGTATGTAAGACCTGGACACCGTGGGCGATTGTGTTTGTACAAATAAACCAGTACTGTCTTGCATTATGTCTAGGATAAGGATCCCTGAGTACCACGGTCAGGGATACCTACAGTAATTGACTAAGGCTAATAAAGTAGAATAATTCAGTAGACATGAAAAGATTTCCAGCTACAGGCAATCCCGTTATCTGGACGCAGTAAGTGGGCTTGTAGCCTAACGACGAGTAGGGCACATTTTCAGCACACAGTCACGTGTTGTATTCTTCATAAACGGACATTCGACCTGGATAACTGGATGGTCTGCAGGGCTTGTGGCTGTTGGAATAATCTCATTGCATCTTGCTAGTAACTAGGCCTGTGATAACCCTAGTTAGTTAAAGTATCAAGCCGTACTCTTGCTTGGTCGTGATTGATTGGATGGAATCTAGCTCAGCTTAGTCTTGTCCTGATCCTGTACAAGATTGTGACATGACATGATTATTGATGCTTGCCTTAACAATAACGATCGTGGGTCCAGTTCTGTTCAGGCGAAAGGTTACAACCCCGGTCCTTGTTTGGTTTAAGGGTTGTAACCTGGCTCCCGGATCAGTTCTGTGTCCTCTCTTCGTTTATTGTATTATTGTAACCCCAGGCCATGCTCGTAATATTTTATCTTACTTCAAATATCATGATTATTTATACTGGCCTTAACAATAAAGATCAGGGGTCCAGTTCGGTTCAGGCGAAGGGTTACAACCCCGGTCCTTTTTTGGTTTAAGGGTTGTAACCTGGCTCCCGGAGCAGTTCTGTGTCCTCTCTTCGTTTATTTTCTTGTTACCTTACCAATAGTATTTGAGATGGATTTCTATTCAGGTGAAGGGTAACAACCCCGGTCCTTGTTTGGTTTAAGGGTTGTGACCTGGCTTCTTGAATGTTTTTTTGTACTCAGTTTACTGTTGTTATTTGCATTATTATCAGTTCTTATTTATTGTCTTTAGTACTCTATTATGATATGCTGGTTTTAGTTCCTAAGTGAAGCCTCCTTTGTGGTACTTGCTCTTTCTGGGGTCTGACCCAGCTGGTTTTGTGTGGCCAGATATCGGAGCAGCCCCAGAGGATCCACCTGTCTTCCAGCCAGATGGTGACCACTAGGCGTAACCCTGGCAACGAGTGGGTTTCTTTTGTCCTCCCACTTATTTGTAAAATTATTCTTTTGAGGCGTTTAGTCGACAAGCACGTGTTAGCTCGTATTACATCTTTATTTACTGTCTGCCTACGGGCTGTAACATGATTGACAGATCCTACGGTTGATCATGTATGACTAAAATCTTGCTAGTCCTTACATTTTATACGACTAGCTTCATTATCAGCTGAATATGTAATGTTTGGGACGCCTTACGATTGTATATTTGGTGATCTTGCATCCTGTAACTTTTACTTACTTGCTTGTGATTGAGACAATAGGCTTGTTCTTGACCATAGGAGACTGATGGCTTCTAAAGTTAAATAAAATTAAATCCTATTAAGTCATTCTAGGTCAAGACATGTCTAGTTGGGTCAATCTTGGTCATGGGAGAACACTGGAAATCAATCCGAATCAAACTAGGTCGAAAGTTGACTTACAGTTGACTTTTGGTCAACGGGTCAACTCTGGTCAACTCTAGGTCAACCCTAGGTCACTGGTGACTAATAGTTGACTTTTGGTCAACCGTCCAAGTTTAATGGAATTTGGGACTAAATTGGATAAAGTGTTGACCCATAGTTGACTTTTGGTCTAAAAAGTCAACCGATGTCAACCGAGGTCAAGACTAGGTCTAGAAGGCTATTTCTAATCTTTACCAACCCTTACAAACCATATCCAAGTCCATCTTGGACTTCGAAACCCGTATCTTGGCCGTAGACCAATATCCTATTTTATCCTTTAAAAAGGTAAAATTCTAACTTAGGCAATTTCCAAGTTAGCCTACCTACGCTTGGTATTTTGACACGTGCTCCCTAGGGTAGTAGGTTACTAGCTTATACATACGTTACCTAAGATACCTAAGTAAAGTGGACGTCTAGTCCATCTTATGGCCCATTGGCGATATCTTGAATATTTCAAGATACGCAATGGTACGGCGCGATACCGGCGCCCTACGACCCCGATTTCAACTCGGGAGCCTACCCGCAAAGTCTAATCTATATAATCTAGGTCTCCCCCAAGTTTCATCTCATTCCGACGCTCGGAGCTCGATTTTTCCCTCTAACTCAACTCCTCTAAATCTTATTCTAATTCTTTTCTTCCTAATCTTCCTATTCCTCTAATCCTTCTTCTTCTAACTTCTTCTTCCTATTCCTCTAACTCTAATTCTTCTTCCTAACTTCTTCCTTGCTCTTTCCTTCTAATCTCTTCTAATTTCTTCTCATTCTTCTAATTCTCTTCTTCTCTTTCTTACTCTAATCCTTTATCCTTTTCCTTCTCATTCCTTTCCTACTTCCTAAATTCAAATTCTTCTTCTAAAGAATCTAAACAACTATCTAACTATCTACTATCTAACTATCTATATATCTATCTATAAACATATACATATATATATATATATATATATATATATATATATATATATATATATACATATATATATATATAAATATATATATATATATATATATATATATATATATATATATATATATATATATATATATATATATATAAATATATATATATATGCATATAGGGGGGGTTTAAATAGGCTAAAAGGGGGTTAAAATGGGGGGGGGGGGAGCTGCTCCCTGCTGCAGATGCTTGCTGCTACTGCTGCAGCTTGCTGCTACTGCTGCAGCTGCTTGCTGCCACTGCTGCAGCTGCTTTCTCTTCTTCTTCTTCTTCCTCTTATCTCCTCTCTACTTCTCCTCTCTCTATATATATATCTATATGTATATATATATATATATCTATCTACCTATATATATATATATATATATATATATATATATATATATATATATATATATATATATATATATATATATATACAAACACACACACATCTAGATATATATACATACACACACACATATCCATATACATATAAATACATACACATATCTATATACATATATAAATACAAACACACTCACACCCTCACACAACACAAACACACATACAAACTCTCTCACACAAACACACCACCACCACCATCTCATGACACTCATTCCCACCACCACTCTCACACACCATCACCTCTATCATTCCTCTACACACACACATATATACATATAATTATATATACTCATATATATATATATATATATATATATATATATATATATATATATATATATATATATATATATATGCCACTCTTAATATAAAAACCCCTAAAAATCTCTAACCTAGATTTATAGGGAATCCTACAAATTTTAGGGACAAAGTGTAGAGAATTCACTTCTCAACATTTATTGTGAAAGAGTTAAAAGCAAAATAGTAATAAATAGAGAATTAATTACATACCTAGAATAGGTTTTTGCTTGGAGAAAGGAAGCTTGGAAGAAGAATGAAATGAGAGAGAGAGAGTGTGTTTCTTAGTGATGAAGAAAGAGGGGGGTGGGTTCTCCTTGTGGCCGGCCATGTGGGGGGGGGGGGGATATTGGGTTTGGGTGGGATCCAATAACCCTCCAAACCCATTAGACTTAGGTTGGGTTGGTTCGAGTTTGGTTCGGTTCGTTTCGGTTTAAATTTTAAATACTAATTAAGCGCTAATATGACTAATTAAGCCGTGGAAATAGGGTTTTTGGTTTCTAGCCTAATTAGGATGGTATGTGAGCCAAGCCCAGCTAGTATGTGGGTCCCACTAGTGTTCAGGCTACCCGGGTCTCCAACTTAAGTCCAAATTGGATAAAATTCAAACCGACTCAAATAAATCCCTAAAAATCATATAAAATCAAATAAAATTCCTAAAAAAATTATAAAACTTAAAATGATAAAAATACCACTAATTCGAAAACTGGGGGTGACAAATCTACCCTCCTTAAAAAATTTCGTCCTCGAAATTGAATGAGAACTAACACAGCAATCATGAACAGAACAAGGAAGTAAAAAGATAGAATTTTACCTCAAGGCTCGAAGAGATATGGAAATCGCTCCCACATGTCGTCCTCCCTCTCCCAGGTGGACTCGCCTGGAGAGTGGTGTCTCCATGCAACGCGAACCAAGGGAATGACCTGGTTTCGGCACTACAAGAAATATTGGTTTTTACGGCGTGCAAAGTATGCCGTAAAAAGTATTTACGGCGTTCAATGTACGCCGCAGTGAAAGCCGTATTTGCCCGCGTCGTAAAAAGTTACTAGTTTTTACGGCGTTCCATGTATGCCGTGAATACACTGTTTGTACGGCATGCAATGGATGCCGTGTATACACAAAATTACGACATTTCTTGTATGTCGTGGAAAGTATAAACTAGACATCAATTACTCTTTAATGCACAGATATTATGACATATAACGTATGTCGTAAAAAGTACTAAATACACATAAATTAGGACATATTATGTACGCCTTAATTTCTCTTCAATTTTAAAAAAAAAAACAAATCATGCTTTAATAGTAATCAATTTTACCATTGACAACAAACCACAAAAGAACATTGATCCAACAAGATATAATTACGAAAAATAACATCAAATGATCCAACAATTACGAAAAATAATAACTTTCACTTTGACAATAATAAGTAATGATCCAAATCCTAAGTTTATCCAGCAAATACGAGAAAGCATAACTTTCACTTAGACAATAATATCTAATGATCCAAATCCAAAATTTATGTAGCAATTACGAAAAAGCAAACTTTCACTTAAACATTAATATCTAATGATCCAAACCCAAAATTTATACATCAAAACATAATGTCGAACAACAACTAGCCCACCATCTTCTCCAGCATAACCTGCCCTCTGTCTGACAATCTCTCATCCCATGTCTGCAACCTACACAAAAGCAAAAGAGGTAGTTGATATGAGCATCTTGATTATGCAATCTACAGACATTTTGTTAATTTCTGACATATATTTATGTTACACAGGTTTATATGTTTATATATGTATACAATAAATTCTGTTTTTGTATCATGTCATCTCCTGATCTCTGGATCCAGTTCCAGATGATGACCGGTCTGGATCCATATATACAGGGGGCACAGCTGCCCCGCTGTCTCTCGGGATCAGCTAGCTACACCCCTGGTTGATCCATTGTCACTGGAACTAAAAACTGTGGTGACACCTGAGATACACTCCAAGGGAGGATACCTATCACAGGAGGATGTGGCTCCTAGGCCCCAAGTTGCACATAAAGTGCAGACAGCGCGCATAAAGTATTATGTATTGCTCAGCTTTCACTTTGCTATATCAAAACTTCGAGAAAAAAACACAACATTCCCACATCCGTCCACTTCCCATGTTATTAACTATTTGATCATCATCAACATTCCTAAAATCCTCAGCAATCTCAAGGCTCAAATTGCCATGCCTAACATTGGAATACTGTAGCATGCGTAATTCGAATTTATATTTACGAGCGTTCATGGACTCGAAAACCTAAACAACCGAGGACAGACAGACGTAGCTGTGATTAGAAAGAAAAAAAAAGTAAAATAGAAGAGCACACTGAAAGATCATACATAGATAGGATCAACAGATGAATAATGAGAGATGATTGCTTGAAGGAAACCTTTGAAAGAATGAGTTTAACTAACACAAGACTGGTGAAAATAGTTAAAGGGAAAGATTGGGTGATTCACCACAGCAACATGACCGAAAGTAAGAGATTGTATCGACATAATTGTACGTGTACCACTTTGATTATAGGCTATATATGGAAATATAAAAAAAGACAAGGTGGCATGGGCTAACTAGGACAGGTACATGACCGATCAGTCCTACAGGGTTAATTAGCATTTAGATTCTTGATTTAATTTATATCAGCTATACCCACATTTCTGTGAACCACAGTGACAAGCTATGATACATGGACACGGGCAAATAGTATCCGTATCCTTACCCATATTAGTGCAACATAGGAGATTATGTAGGCATTTATTTGGAAATGTATGTATCATGTATGTGTCTCCTGTCCTTATCAGTATTCGCATAGGAAGCTCGGACACTCCAAATTATACTAGGACACACCAGGATATTGTGTCTTTACCGTGTCATGTCATATCCAGGACCATACAACATAGGTGATAAGATTCTTTGATCCTTGGCTGAACAATTTGGCAGACTACTACTGATCTGCTCGTGTTCGAAATTTCATCAGAAGGGATATTATTTTTGATAGAGAGTGCAGAAATTGAATCTACAGCTCCAGGAAGTCTGATGGCGTTTCCTTGGCCATTTCTGATTTCTGTCAGATCAACTCTTCTATTGTTGTGAATATTACTATAATTTAGGCCCCTTGCATAGTTGATGGTTTTTGCATCTTTGCTAGGATTGAATGCGTTTGCATCTTTGCTTCTACCAAAGCTTTCATCTTAATAATCCAATTGGTATAGTTGCTTTGGTTAAGGACGAAAACTTGAAACTTGCTATCTTCAACCCTGAACCACCTTGTTTTGATGCCACTTAGTTGGAATGATGATTGACCTTCTAGCTAGAAAGAACTAATTTGAAAAGGGAGAAAATATAAAGATAAAATTTTGGTATACGTAAAAGAGAAGATTAGTAGGAAAAAAAACATTTTTATAACACTGAGCTTATAATGCTTGTTGTAAACAAAATGAGGAGGAAGCACCTCTATTTATATAACTTTTTGTAAGAGTCTACATACTTATTAAAATATAGATATGATTCTATACTCTTCTACAATTATCTCTGGACAGTCTAAATTATATTTATTTTAGGCCAGCATGGTTCCTATTTGAAAAGTTCCATTTCAAATCGAAAACCACAACCGGTGCCTCCTCGAGCATTTTGCGTTTTCAGTTTTCCCATACAAAATGGTTGAAACCAGTAAATGTTAGTAACCAAACTCATAGGCGTGCAAGGAAAGGGAAGTGCATTTCAGTGTGACAACTGCAAACAGCAGTTTGAAGGCCTATTCCAGCCTAGTTAAGAACCCAGGTAAGCATCATCGAAAGACCAGTAAAGCCCTGTCCTCTATTATCCAATTTCCTATGTTTCAGTCCATTCTCTGTTTTACTGATTCTCCTGCCTCCCTTTATTTAATCCATATTCACCAAGTATAAGGAGATGGCTAGGTATGCATCAGTACTAATAGTAAACAATTGGGCCCACTTATAGAATGCACCATGTGAAAGATGTATTAGTTAGAGTGAACTCAGGTATGATCATTTTATTTCTGTTTGCAAACCTAACATTATGCATATAAAAAATATATGAAATTTAAATGCTTGAATTAACTAGTTGGTACAATACAGATTGATGACCTCCAAGAATAAATCATAGATGATGAGTTGAGATATTGAGACCCTATATGCATGCAATATCTTGGTAATGTGTCAAAAAAAAAAATATCTAAACTAGTATATTTTGACTAATATAGTACCTGGTAGTTTACTTTAAACCTGCATAAAAGTCGACAGAACTCGTGGTAATTATCATGATCCGCCAGACCTGAAACCAGTTTGTCAAAAACAAACACACATTATTATCTGTAAGAAGAACATACTTGAATAAAAGAAGAACTCTGCATTGATCACAACGAAAAATCTAGGAAGCAAGCACACTCCAAAGGTGTGGGTCGTATCATGTCATACACGTATGCGACACAACCCAGACACTCCAAAATACACTAGGACACAACAAAATAGGTGTTGCATCTGTCCCACCATGTCATGTCGTATTAAAAACACTTGATACAAGGAACTACAGAAAGAACAGAGCTGGAAGCTATAAAACTATCTATGCATCAAAAGCAGCTAAATTTATACTAAAGATAAGAGCTATTATGCATAAAATATCAAATTAAACATCAAAAATTCATTGATAAAGGAAGTTTCATGTACTGTGTTCAAGGTCTTATCTTTAGGCTACCAATTACAAACTCAGATATAAAGAGGGTCACCTAGTCAGACTAAAGACAGTATATAACTTTCTCACTCCTAGATGAATGAATCTTTTAGCTAGCCCTAGAGACTCAGCATAATCATTCCTATCACTTTGCTGTTGTTGCTAATGCTGCTACATTTTGTAATTTCCTTGTCAATGTCATCAGAAAATCAAGCTAATAATCAATTAAATATGAAAGGAAAAAAAAATCCAACCGAACAATGTAACCTGAATAGGATTAACTGCTGAAAGAGAAGTCAAGTGAAAGAGGTTCATCTTCACATATATATAACATTCCTATCACTTTTCTTAGTCGGTCAAAAAGCTCGTGTACATAGTGGACATGAGCACCATGGTAACATGGTTGATGTTTTTCATTATTTTCTCTGGAAAGTAACAACAATCTTGAACTATATTAGCAGTACATTTTTTGAAATGTACAAGGAATTGCCAATCTCCACCAAAATTGTGAACTATATCAGCTATGCTTCAATAATAATATGATAAGTTCCTATGAAATTGCCAATCTCCACCAAAATTGTGTAAATATTACCTTACCTCAAAAGGACACAAACTAGTCGAATTTGATATACTTGATAGGCCACGCGACCGTACTTGATAAAGCCTCATGTAGGAAAAAAAATTCACGGGTCGGCCGATATAAAGTCAACCCATAATCAATGACTTCATGCACCCAAACCTTATAGCACTCTTGTCCTATAGCCACATGATGGACCAAATCTTTGGGATTTGTAGATGCAATCTCGCCAATTGCCACAACTTCTAAACCTGTTTCCCAATTCAACAATTTGCATTTTGTCCCAGTGATAGGAGAACTTGGAATTTCTTTATTTACTTCTTCCCTCCTTGTTTCAGCTCTCTCACGATTGTCAGAACTTTCAACCCCATAGTTTGAGTTAGCCTTGCTCATCGGGTTTGAGTTTGCAGTTTGCTACATGAATGAAAAATACATTAACTATTGAACAAGTTGGTTCATAACAAAGAATAAAGATGTGTCGAAGTAAAAAAAAACTTACAGTGTTATCATTCACAACAACCTTGTCAACAATGCTTTTAACATAAGCTTTTAATTCATTAAACTCATTTTCTAATCTACTGAATTTATCCCGGTGATATTTTTGGCCATCTACTTTTGAAGGAGTCGCACCAAAACCAAGTCCTCTTACTTTTCCTCTTCGTTCAGGACCAATTACTTTTGAAACTGCATCGTCTTGAAGAGAACTTTTTTCTAATGGTGTCGCTGACTTATGAATATCTTCTACTTCATCCTAATAACAAATAGAACAATAGATAATTTAGAACGTTATAAGTGAATAACCAAATGATAAAATAAATAGACGAAAACAAACCAGAATTTTTTGAGCCTCTGAACTCAATATACCGGTCTTCCTCTTATGTCCCTTGATCCAAACATCAACTCTGTGTATTGAACTAGGATTATCACTTTGTTGACGCTGCAATACATGTTTTGAGTTAACAAAAGATAAGTAAAAATTAATAAGGCGGACAAAGATGAGTTACCATTTCTTCCTCTAGACGAGCATATCCCTTACGGCTCGTTGTATGCAACAAAATTTGACTTTTCCTCATCTTCTTAAACTTTTCACTTGTTTCCTGTATTATATTTGAAATCTATGTGTCATATAGCAATAATAATTATTAAGAACAAAACATATAATGAAACCAACAATACTTACCTTAAATTCGGGAGCACTTCTCTTCATTACAAAAGCCTTCCAATCTTTAAAGAAGTGTACATTGTCAGGTTTCATGAGGGCCATTGCTCGTGGTAGACCTACAACTTTTGCTTGCTCCATCACACCTTTCATCAAATTAGATTTATGATTACGCCAATATCTTCCTAACTTTTGGAATACATATGTCTTGTGGCAGCCATCAAGGATGAATTTTTGCTATAAGAAAAAGATAGCCAACAATAAAAATATAAGTACATAACTACATCTCAAAAACACATAATTATGACAGAAAAATATTACCGTGATGCTCTCCCATATTTGATGTTTAAAATCATTAGAAAGATCTGTCCATTTATCCATTGTCACTGGAACTAAATCTCTTGCTGTCGAGCCTAGAAAACTAGCAAATTCAGCTGCAGTATCTCCAATTGGTTGACCCCTGTCATTGAAATCGACCGGAACAGGATTTTTTCTCATACGAATATGATCCATTCTTGATTTACCCCTAGTTTTCTTTTTCTCAGGTACAGTAGAACTTGACTGATTTTGGTCATTTGGTATATTATGTTCCATGTTAGATGGAGAGTTAGAGTCTCCATTTGATATTCTTACACATTCATTTCCTCTTTGCATGGAAACCGATATGGAAGCTAAACGTTGTTTCTCTCCTCTTTTAGCACCTTTTTTTGAACACTTCATATAAGAAGCCATTAATAAGAACTATAAGTTTTTCACCAAGATATTATTAAAAATGATTATAAAGACAAATGGAGCTTACCTCACCAGATCCCGACATGTTCACAAGTTTCTGAATAGACCTACAACAGCCTCTGGGTCAGATGACCTGCAGAAAACAACCAAGAAGTTAATAAATTATAGCTTGCAAAATTTTAAAAGAAACTCCAGATAAACATGCTGCCATTTAACCACATTTGAATCAAGAATGTAATGTAAATTGCAAAATTTTGAAAGAAACTCCAGATAAGAATGTAATGCTGCCATTTAACCACAAAGTTCAAGTGTAGATATCAACTCTTCAAATCAAGTTTACTCTCCAAAGTTCAAGTGTAGATATCAACCTTATTATAGCATCCATTTTTCATCATCATTGCCTAGGGTATGGGGATGAGAGACAAGAAATTAAAATGAAACTGCAACTTACTGTATAATGAAACAAATGGCCACATACTGGTATAAGACAAGCCAAGCTGTCCCTACCAGTAATGTTATACACTGTGCAGGCAGAAGATGCCTAAGTGGATATACAAGTTGACATGCCTCCCCTACAACTGTTTTGCTCCCTTTAACTAACAGTTATGTTTTGGTCCTGTTGTGTTAGCTAAGGAATGCTCAGGAGTTAATTCTTTGCTATTGTTTCATTTATAGGATCAGTTTTGGTCATGTTGGTGAAAGAATGCTCAGTTTTGGTCCTGTTGTGTTAGCTAAGGAATGCTAAGGAGTTAATTCTTTGCTATTGTTTCATTTATAGGATCAGTTAATTCTTTGCTATTGTGATATTGTTCTCAGTAACAAGGATTTTTATTTCATTATCAAGGCACTAATAAGGAGGATGTGACTCATATAAGCATTAGAGAAGGATGTTGAAATGAGCTGGGATGCAATGTAGCTGTTAACTACCTATAAAGCAGAAGTAATAATGATGACCAAAATATAAGACAAAACAAGAAACAAGTTTCATATCATGGGTCTTTATCAAAGCATGGCAACACAAAAACAAGTCCAACTCTGAATGTCACTGAAATGAGAATATTCATATGGATTTTTAGCAAAACAAAATGACAGAAGACCCATGCCTCATGTCACCATTGCAGATGTCAAATAGTTCTCATGCCCCACAAAAGAGTGATTCAAATTCGAAAGACAAGTACACCATTATGTGAAGTAAAAATCACCAATACTTTATATGTTTTTTTATGGATTATTTTGTTTAAGGGTACCCAAAGTCTAATTATATCAAAAACTTGGTACCCTTATACAGAATAACCTTTTTTATTCCTGTTATTGGCCCAAACTTGTATCACATACTGCATTTTGGTGTAAATAAATAATTGTTGCTTAATCACAACCTACCATTCATGTCTTGCTACTATTCAATCTGTTCTTGCTGCTCACTCTAGGTATCTGTCAACTCTGCCAACATAGTAAAAAAAATCTACTCGCAAAGAATTGTCGCATATATATAAGACCGCATATATATGTTTATATTACATTCATGCATCCTGAAACACAAATAAGAGTCCACCAGAATAGCATGTGACAACATGTTCAATCCATGATATAGGATTTCGACATAACGATTGCATGCTTCATCATGTCGTTCAGTAGTCCTCTAAATAACCTACCATTTGCTCTTGCCGAGTTAGAGATGAAACATACTGAATTGGAAAGAGGTTATAGGAAAACAATTTTTCACATCCCTGGAGCATCAGCCTATTCAAATCGCATCTCAAACCTTTCTTCTTTTATATCTCACGAAACAATCCCCAAAAATTTGTCAGTTAAGAAACAAAAGCTTTTCTGTTCCCCATGCCCGAGTATAGGAAGGGAAGACAGAGAAGGCTGTGTTGCTGTGGATAGCAGCGAGCAGGCGAGAGTGACTGGTCCACCTGTGAGTAGCTAGATGTCTACTAGGTAGAATGGTTGGACTTTACTAAGCAAAGATGTTTACCATTTTTGGTGTTTACATCAAATGTAAATGAGTATAATACAATCTACCCAAAACCCTCTGCTGGTGCTGAGATCAGAAAGAATGATGGAAAAAATAAATATGGTATAATCATAACTATAATGTACTCTGGACTTAAGAAAAAGAAAGACTTACAATGCAGGCCATTTGCGTCAGATTCTTCGATTGTTCCAGTAAGAATCTCACCAAGAAAGCTAAGGAATGCTCAGTTTTGGTCCTGTTGGTGAAAGAATGCTCAGGAGTTAATTCTTTGCTATTGTTTCATTTATAGGATCAGTAAAATCCTGTTGTGTTAGCTAAGGAATTGGGTTGAACAAGACAGATTTGGGCAATTTCCAGTTTTGGTCCTTTATAGAAAAAATTCTGTTGAACAGTATGTGGCCATTTGTTTCAGTTTCAGTTTCCTTTTCCATTGTTTGTGACCTTGTGAGTGCATATAGGTATGTATTAGATCAATATTCCTGAAACACTGAACATTTGCAATAAATGGAAACTATATATGATCATCTCATATGACTGAACTTATAGACTGACTCAGGTGGACTGACTAGTGCAAGAGAGTAAAAGTGACCATTTATGCATTTTCTGTTTAATCCAACAAAAAAATTCATTTTTTTGGGATAATCATAATTATGATTCGTATAAAAATAGTAATTATTTACCTCATCCGAAGTCACCTTCTCACAATCAAGCCTTACATAACCTTCACCATCAAGATTCGGATCAAGTTATAGTACATCTAATGGTGCGCATGGCATATACGTACTCTCTTCAGAACTTTCTAACTCGTAAAAACCTCGTGGTGGTGCTCTTAGAACAACATACCAATGGGATGCATCGGTATCTCTTGAATAAAATACTTGCTTTGCTTGTGAAGCTAAAATAAACGGATCTCTTTCAAATTGACTTTGCCCTTGGTAAAGGTTAACCAATGTAAATCCCTCTTCAACTTTGACACCATTTTCTATGTTTGCCCAATCACATTGAAATAAAGGAACCTGAATATTGTAGTAGTCAAGCAAAATTATATCTCTAATAACTCCGTAATAAGGTACACTTCCAGTGACAAGAGATGTGTCTCTTGCACTAGATCGACAAATTGTTTCTGCTTCAATTGAGACACCGTTGTTTTGTGTGCTCTTTTCTGCATCTTTTGTATGAAATCGATGACCATTGATGACATAACCTGAGAATGACATTACATCCTTTCTCGGCCCACATGCTAGCCATCTTAGTGTGCTCGACATAGTGTCAACTTGGCCTGTTCTGACCTTATTTGCTAGCTATCCTATGAAAGCCTCTGTATGTCTCTTTTGTAGCAGACTTTCATTCTTCAAAAGACGCCTATCCAAATGCTTAAGTTCCTCTAGATGCATTCTGATATTAAGGTACAGGTAAATGAGAACTCAGAAAGTGAAAATTTTAAGTCAAAAGAATTATTATTGGTAGAATACTTACTTAATGTACGGTTCGACTTCAGAACTGTTAAACAAAACAGTACGATGGGCTATCTTTAGCATGTCAGAGGACATACTCATTGTTTTTCCTTTAGAAATTGGTCTCCCTTCTCGACTAGTTTCATTCTCAAGATCATCATTGCGTCTATATTGAGCTCCAATTTCAACAGCTTGCTTTATGAACCCACTACAAAAACTTGAACACTCTTCCGCAAGATATCTTTCTGCTATACATCCTTCAGGCCTTGAACGATTTCTAACATATCCTTTTAGTACCTTCATAGATCTAATTAAAAGCAAATCTTAGAAGAGTATAGAATAATTCATAAGTTTATTATTAATTTAAAAATATATATTATTACCTCTCAAATGGGTACATCCAACAAAAATGTACCCCCCCCACCAATTCGAGCTTCTCGTGCAAGATGAATTGTGAGATGCACCATAACATCAAAAAAGGATGGAGGAAAAAACCTTTCTAATAAGCACAAAGTTTCTACAACTTCAGTTTCTAGTTCCTCCAATCTGTTTTTATCGATCACTCTTTGACATAATTCATTAAAAAATGAACAAAGTCGAAATATTGCAGTTCTCGTACCTTTTGGTAGAAGTCCTCTTAATGCTACTGACAAGACTTGTTGGAGTAGAATGTGACAATCATGAGACTTGAGATTTATAATCTTGGTATCTTGCAATGACACATGATTTGAAATGTTGGAGCCGTAACCATCAGGTAATCTTAAATTTGTAATTCTTGCACAAAATAATTGCTTCTCCGACTTTGATAAATTAAAAGAGCCCGCTGCCCATCGAAATTTATTTCCAATTTCTTCAGCATGTAGTTCTTTTCTTATGCCTATTTCTTTCATATCTCTAGGAGAACTTAGTCCATCCTTTGTTTTCCCTTTTATACTCAAGAGTGTGCCAATGATGCTCTCACAAATGTTCTTCTCAATATGCATCACATCCAAATTGTGTCGCAATAGCAAACTCTGAAACATCATATAAAAAAATTATATTCATAAATGAAAAAAAAACTTATTTTCAGAGAGAGAGATACATAAAGAGATAGGGTAATGATAGTACCTTCCAATAAGGTAACTCAAAAAAAATCGATTTCTTCTTCCAAGGCCATATTGTATCAATGTTTGGCTGTTGTTGCTTCTTCTTCCTTTTCTTCTTTTCTTTTTTTGGTTTTTCCCAATTATTGACATGGTTCTTTACCACATCAAAAACTTCTGAACCTGTTAGTGCTCTAGGCTTCTTTCTATGTTCTTCATTTCCATCAAACCAAGATTTTTTTAATCGAAATTGATAATTGTGGGCAAGAAATCGTCTATGGTTCATATATACATGCTTCTGACAATGAGTCAGCCATCTTGAAGATGTCTCAATTCCACATATGGGACAAGCTGCTCTACCCTTTGTGGAATATCCAGATAAATTTCCATAGGCCGGAAAGTCATTTATTGCCACATTAAAATAGCCTTCAAATTAAATATGGATTTACTGAATGAATCAAAAACATTCACACCATTGCTCCATAACTCTTTCAAATCTTCTATAAGTGGCTCCAAGTATACATCTATGTCATTTCCTGGTTGCTTAGGTCCGGGGATTAGTAACGTCAACATCAAGTTTTCCTTTGACATGCATAAGGAAGGGGGCAGATTATAAGCTACCAAAATCACAGGCCAACAACTATATTGAGTACTACGATCACCGAAAGGATTAAATCCATCTGATGCAAGACCAATCCTTAGATTACGGGGATCAGATGCAAAATCAGGCCACTTAGTATCGATCATATTCCAGGCCATTGAATCAACAGGGTGTCACATCTTTCCATCCTGACTTTTGTGAGTGTCATGCCATCTTACTTGTTCTGCCTTTTCAGGTGATTTAAACATTCTCCTAAATCTTGAAATTACAGGAAAGTACCTCAACACCTTCGCAGGAACTGTATATTGAATCTTTTTCGTGCGCACATCAACTTTCCACCGTGAAGCCCCACATTTTGGACATGTCTCCATATATTCTTTTTCCTTTCTAAATAAACAACAATCATTAACACAAGCATGTATCTTCTCATAGCCTAGATCAAAATCTTTAAGTATCTTCTTTACTGAATATAAAGAATCAGGAAGTTTGTTGTCTTGAGGTAAAATTTTGCCAAGCATCTCAAGAAGTTCATTAAAACCGCTGTCTGTGAGACTATGTCGAGCTTTATACTTATATAGGGCAACAACTGCTGCCATCTTTGTGTAAGTAGATCCAGCATATAAAGGAAGTTCAGCCTCTTCCACAAGATTTGCAAAATTTGCATCTCTTCTTTCATATGCAGGTTCTGTATTATTATCATTGTCATCAAAAAGATCATAATCAAAGTGCTAAACATTTTATATGCTTCGGGTAGTTCTATATCTTCGTCTCTGGTTGCAGTAGAACTTTCACCATGAAAGATCCATTTATCATATAAAGGATCCATCCCAAATATGACTAAGTGCTCATAAACCATATCAAAATGGTGAAATCGATGACTTAAACATCGACAACAGGGACACTGAATTTTTTCTGGATTTCCTTTACTAGCTTGAATTGTATCAGCAAACTTGCGTGCTCCATTTTGATATGCTTGTGAATCTCTACAAATAAAGACAAACCCCAAACATAATCTAATATTAATAACAAGCAACAAGTATGTTAATATTTATGGTTTTAAGGAATAAATAGTAACCTTCTAAAGTGTATCCAATCTTTGTCCATTGTGTATGACCCAAGGAGCTGTGATGGTCAACAACAGATGTAACTTTCATAAGGGAGAAAAAAAACTTTTGAATGAGGATCATATCATTAAGGTACAAATAAACACACAATATGACAAAAAAGAGAGAATAACCACCCTAAAGAAAGTTCCAGGTGCACTTTCCGGAGCCCATTTTCAGAAACGGAAATTGGCTCGCGGATTGACAAATGAGGCATGTGTTCGTATTGCCTTAAAATAACATCAGTTTCTGCAGGGAACTTCAAGCTTCCAGAGAACAAGAAAGACACAGGAAATAACACTTCGAGGACAAAGAAGCCTACTATCAGTGTCATGATAAGAACATAACAGCTGATAATAGCACACTTGAAAGACACTAAAAAAAACACTATATGCTCTGCAGTCACAAGAAATGGATGTAATTTTGAGAGACTCTTCATATTAACAGAGACCATGTCGTTTAGATATTATGACTGATTTTTGGTTCACATGTCGGGCTTGAACCTGTGCAAGAGGTTTCGAGGCTGTATTAGAGAAAAATAATCAATGGTGTATTAAAGATCATGCAGTTACACAAAAATTGGGGAATGTTAACTCTATGCATACATTTCGAAAATGATAAAGAAGTTAATGAACCTCAGACAGAAAATGTAGTCGACAGTAGCATAATGAAAGTCATTCCAAATGAAGCTGAGGACCAAGTTCAAAAAGGTCTGCATCCGAGTATTCCTATATCTCCCAAAGAGTCATCTTGGGCAGCAATTATTTCTTTCATCCATAACTGGTTGATATATCTTTCTTCCTTCTGGAAAGATGCAGAGCAATTTACTATAAACAACAGCCAATTATGGGTAGGAAGCCTTAACAGAAGCACTAATCTAGTTCCATTTATATCTTTATCGTCATGAAATATACATAACTCTGCAGAAACATTTTTTCTTTTGTTCTAGCTGATATTTCATCTGGTTGATGATGATATAGGCAACCTATAGGAAATGGAGGTGTCAGTTTTTTTGATCTAAATATTTTTATTAATATCTTATAAGATACCATTCTCCCATGCCTCTATGATTGAATTCTCTTCATATTACATGTTTTCTATATTAAACTAGGATAAGCAGGAGTATTGGCATCCAAGGTAGGTACCATATGTACGCCCACCTAAAAATATAGTATTTGCTAGGTTTTTGAGACAAATGATGGGATCAAGGAGATCCCAGCCATGTCCATTTATAGTAAAGCACTGAATTCAGCAGTAAAGATAACAACCATGTCTAGTAAATAACTAGACAAAAAGTATTTGTTGAGAAGATGGAACCCGAATACGAGTGACTCATCAAGGTAGACAATTGAGTGTCACCGGGAACATATTTGCCTCTATAAAGTCTGTTTCTCATAACCTTGCCTCCATAATATAAGTTCCTCATAACACCATAGCACCATAGAGAATGTGGATGATGATCGAAACAACAAGAGAGTGCCCTTCAACAACTATTATAATCCGTTCAGTCCATATATGTATGTACTATCTGCTCATGAGGTTTTACTGCCCCTTCGTCTCTTATTTACGAAATGTATGCATAGAGTTAACCCTAAAAAATTAAATCCCTAAAACTCAAATACGAATGATTATGAACTCGCATCATAAACCCTAAAAAATTGGGGAAATAAAAGCCTAAAATAGGGAAAAAAATTATTGGGAGATAAGAATATTGCTTATGATTTAACACAAACTTGAAGGAAAATCAAAATAAGAAGAAGAAGTAGACGAGATGGAACCAGACCTTCTCGAGACCTTCTCGAGAGGGTGGAGAAATCGACTGCACTCGTCGATTTTGTCGAGGTGGCGGAGGAATCGGCTGCACTCGTCGATTTTGTCGAGGATGGAGAAGAAATTCCTCTTCTATACTGACTCGAAGGGACAGATTTGTAGAACGGGCACTCCGATAACCTAGGTCACGAGGATGGAGATGGAAAAAAATTCCTCTTTCAGAATGATTATGAACTCGCATCATAAACCCTAAAAAAATTGGGGAAATAAAAGCCTAAAATAGGGAAAAATTATTGGGAGATACGAATATTGCTTATGATTTAACACAAATATGAAGGAAAAATAAAATAAGAAGAAGAAGTAGCAGAGATGGAACCAGACCTTCTCGAGAGGGTGGCGGAGGAATCAACGAAATCGAGGGGAGGTCACGGGCGAAGGATTTCCGAAGGAGAGGATTTCTGAAGGAGAGGAATCGAAGAAATTCCTCTTCTACTCGAGGGGAGGTCACGGGAGAAGGGTGTGTATATGTAAGGAGAAGGAAACTTTTGTTTTTACTGATCGGGTCTAAGCGGGCTTTGGAGAGAAGTGAAAATTTTGGCGCCCCCCCTTTTTCAGATTTTAAGACATTTATTGTGTGCCTTATTTTGTAAACGATTAAGGCACTCAATATACGTCGTTAAAAGTTTAATAAAGGCTTTTACAACATTCAATGTCTGCCTTGTTTAGTATACACGTTAAGGCATCCAGTGTACATCGTAAATAGTAGAATAAATTTTATTGTAGGTAATTTTAAGGCATTCTCTAAATTGTATGTCGTAAAAAATCATTTACGACATACTATTTTAAGTATGCCTTAATTGTAATGTCGTAAAAGGTCTCTAGCCTAATTAGGATGGTATGTGAGCCATGGAAATAGGGTTTATGGTTTCTAGCCTAATTAGGATGGTATGTGAGCCAAGCCCAGCTAGTATGTGGGTCCCACTAGTGTTCAGGCTACCCGAGTCTCCAACTTAAGTCCAAATTGGATAAAATTCAAACCGACTCAAACAAATCCCTAAAAATCGTATAAAATCAAATAAAATTCCTAAAAAAATTATAAAACTTGAAAATGACGAAAATACCCCTAATTCGAAAACTGAGGGTGACAAATCTACCCTCCTTAAAAAATTTCGTTCTCGAAATTGAATGAGAACTAACACAGCAATCATGAACAGAACAAAGAAGTAAAAAGATAGAATTTTACCTCAAGGCTCAAAGAGATATGGAAATCGCTCCCACATGTCGTCCTCCCTCTCCCAGGTGGACTCATCTGGAGAGTGGTGTCTCCATACAACACGAACCAAGGGAATGACCTGGTTCCGGAGCACCTTCTCTCTTCGGTCTAAGATCTCAACCGGCTTCTCTGGATAGCTGAGTGTCGGTCCCACCTCGATCTCGGAGTAGTCTAAGACGTGACTGGGATCTACCACGTACCGTCTCAGCTGCGACACGTAGAATACACTGTGCACTCCCTCTAGTACGGGCGGTAACTCCAGTCGGTAAGCCACTGCACCGACCCTGCACAGGATACGGAATGGTCCGATGTATCGTAGACTAAGCTTCCCGCCGCCACCAAAACGAATCGTGCCACGCGTCGGTAAAATCCACAGAAAGACAAGATCATCAACCTAGAACAAAACACAGACTTAGAGCTTGATCTAAAACAATCACAGTCAGACTCAAATACTAGAAAAATCTAGATTATACCTCAAACTCCAATGGCCTCCGGTGACTATCGGCCCAATGTCGCTGCCTATCCTGCGCCACCCGAAGTCTATCTCTGATAACCCTGACCTTTTTTGCAGCATCCACTACCATCTCAGGGCTAAGCAAAACCCTCTCGCCGACATCATCCCAAGACAAGGGAGTACGGCACCTCCGTCCGTATAGAGCCTCGAAAGGTGACATCTCTATACTGGCTTGGTAGCTGTTGTTATAAGCAAACTCTACCAAGTGAAGGTGGTCCGCCCAAGATCTCCCGAAGTCCAAGACACAGGTACGCAGCATATCCTCGAGGGTCTGAATCGTCCTCTCCGACTGCCCGTCTGTCTGGGGGTGGTATGCGGTACTGAACTTGAGCGATGTGCCCAAGCTAAGCTGCAAACTCCTCCAGAAGTAAAAAGTGAATTGGTTGTCCCGATCCGAGACTATACTCACTGGAACCCCGTGCAATCGGACTATCTGCCGTACGTACATCTCGGCCAACTTCTCCGTAGACAAACCCACCTTGAAAGGCAAAAAGTGGGCCGATTTGGTCAATCGATCAACAATGACCCAAATCATATCTTTCCCTCCTGGAGAGCGCGGAAGCCCAGATACAAAGTCCATAGTGATATGCTCCCACTTCCACTCAGGAATGGGTAGTGGTTGGAGCAATCCACCGGGTCTCTGCCTTCCGGCCTTCACCTGCTGGCACACCAAGCATCTCGAAACGAACTGAGCCACCTCACGTTTCATGCCATACCACCAAACATGTTGTCTCAAGTATCTATACATCTTGTTGGCTCCGGGATGCATAGAGTACTGAGAATGGTGTACCTCCTGAAGAACCTCCTTCCGAAGTCCTCTGCTCGGTACGCACAATCTGGTACCATGCCTCAACGACCCATCCCCTGCTATAGCGAACTCATCCAACAATCCTGCCTGGACATGCTCCCTGATGACTCTCAGAGCCTCATCCTCAAACTGAGCTACCCTGACTCTGTCCATCAGCTCCAAATGTACCTGGAGACCCCATATCTGTACCTCGAACCCAGGAACTATCACCTCTATGCCTAAGATCTCCAGATCTGCCAGAAGGTGACGATCCATCGTCAAACACATGGCTACGGGATACCTGCTCAAAGCATCCGCGACCACGTTGGCCTTTCCCAGATGGTATTGTAAGGATATATCAAAATTCTTCATCAGCTCTAACCATCGCCTCTGCCTCATATTCAGCTCCTTCTGGGTAAACACGTACTTCAAGCTCTTGTGATCTGTATAGATCTCAACTCGCTCTCCGTACAGATAGTGTTTCCACAGCTTCAAAGCAAAGATGTCCGCTGCCAGCTCCAGATCGTGGGTAAGGTAATTCCTCTCATAAGGACGTAACTGCCTAGATGCATAGGCAATCACCTTCCCGTGCTGCTGAAGCACACAACCCAAACCCCGTCCTGAAGCATCACTGTAGATCGTATAACCACCAGATCCAGATGGCAGCGTCAAGATAGGAGCGGTAGTCAACCTCGCCTTCAGCTCCTCGAAGGCGGCCTGGCACTCCTCGGACCAAACAAACTCCTCGTCCTTTCTGGTAAGGCGGGTCATCGGCTGGGCAATCCTGGAAAAGTCCTGTACGAACCTCCGGTAGTAACCTGCCAGACCCAAAAAACTCCGAACCTCTGCTACTGAGCTCGGCGTAGACCAGGAATCTACTGCAGTAATCTTCCTCGGATCCACTGAAATCCCCTCGCCAGAGACAACATGGCCTAGGAACTCCACGCGATCCAAGAAGAACTCACACTTGGACAGCTTCCCATAAAGCTGCTCCCTCCTGAGAGTGTCCAACACAATCCTCAGGTGCTCCTCGTGCTCCTCTGTTGTCTTCGAATAGATGAGAATGTCATCAATGAAGACCACCACGAACTTGTCAAGGTACTGATGAAATACCTTGTTTATCAAGTTCATGAATACCGTCGGGGCGTTGGTCAACCCAAACGGCATGACGGTATACTCATACTGGCCATAGCGGGTCTGAAAGGCAGTCTTCAGAATGTCATCCCGCTTTACCTTCAGCTGATGGTACCCGGTACGCAAGTCGATCTTCGAGAACACCCTTCTGCCGCTCAACTGGTCAAACAAGTCATCAATCCTCGACAAAGGATACTTGTTCTTGATGGTAAGGTTGTTGAGCGCCCTGTAATCAATACACAGACGTACCGTACTATCCTTCTTGGAGACAAAAAGAACTGGCGTGTCCCAAGGTGAAGAACTAGATCGAATAAAGCCCTTGTCCTCCAGCTCGTCGACCTGTCTCTTCAGCTCTGCTAACTCACTGTTGTTGATTCTATAGACGTGCTGGGAGATAGGCTCAGCGCCCGGTACTAAGTCCATAGAAAACTCAACATCACGATCTGGCGGCATCCCGGGCAGCTCCTCGAGAAATATATCCAAGAACTCAGCAATGAGTGGATGCGGCAATACCGGCCCCGCCAACAATGCTCTGCAGAATCCATCTCCCTGCTCCGTTGCACCCCTGGTGAACTCATACTCCGGCTCTCCTGGCGGCCTAAACAGAATCCTGCCCCTCTGCAGTCGATGCTGGCGTGGTACATGCTCAACCAGTCCATACCGAGTACCACATCGTAACTCGAAAGTGGCATTACGAGCAAACATGCACTCAGCTCCTGGCCTCTCAAAGAAACTCTCCGCCCCTTGCAAACATTATTAACTAGAATGATGCCATTCCCAGTCATAATCTTACAAGTCCTACCAAGATATTCAGCAATAATATTGTGCCTAAGAGCAAAAGAAATAGACACAAAACTGTGCGTAGCACTAGAATCAAATAAGGCCAAAGCTGGAAAAGAATCGAGCAGAATATAACCTGCGACAACATCCACAATAGGCTCCATCTCCTCGGCTGCATGAGCAAAGGCTCTACCCTGACCACCCCTCTGCTGGCGATGCTGAACAAACTGCTGCTGCTGAGTCGGAAGTGGACCTCGCTGCTGAACTACCGGCACACTAGCTGGTGCCCTCTGAACGGGTGCCCTCTGAGCTGCTCCAGTAACACGAGGGTTCTTGGGACACTCCCGTATCTGATGCCCAGCGGCACCGTAAAAGAGACACAGCCCCAGCCTCCTCCTACAGAACTCAAAGAGCTTCTTGCGGAAGTGGCACGGTGGATCATCCTGCCCCGGACGCTGATGACCCCTTTGGAAAGATGCTCTGGCCTGCCCCTACTGCTGGTGATGCTGGAACGACTGATGCTGAAGTTGAGGGCGCTTAGCAGCCCCTGCGTTGCTACTGGCCCCCGAAAACAAATTACGATCCCTCTTCGGCTTCAAGCCCCACTCCTTCTCCACCTTCAGAGCCTTCGCATAAACCTCTACATATGTCGCATAGAAGGAAGGGATCAGGATCTTGATATCCCATGTCAATCCCTCCCGGAAGCGCTCTGCTCTGATCACCGGGTCGCTCACCATGTACTCGACGTATCGGCTCAGCCGGCCGAACTCCGCCGCATACTCCTCTACAGTCATTCCGCCCTGCTGCAGGTTCTGAAACTGCCGTACTAGGCCGATCTTGTCTATGGGGAAAAATAACTTCTCTCTGAACAGGGCCCGAAACTCAGCCCAAGTATGGCCCTCTCCTGCAAGACCGACTCGTTCCGAAACAATATCCGGGCAACATCTAACAACTGTAAGCCAACCTCCTCGACCTTCAGGTCGTCTGCCAGGCGGGAGGCCCTCATCTAGCGCTCGATATCCTCGAGCCAGTCATCCGCATAAATAATGCCCTCGGTCCCCTTGAAATCTCTCGGACCCAGCTTCTTGAAAGCCTGGATATCCCTGATCTTCTGCTGCTGCTGCTGCACCTCCCTTTGTGGAGCCCCACGCTCCACTGCCGTCATAGCCAACCTGTGTGCATCCTCCATACCCTGGCGTATGGCCTCTGTCTGCCTCAACTGAGCCTCGTGCTGGGCCCGCTGGGACTCCAGCACCTGCTGAAAGAACGCGAGCATCTGCCCCATGTCTGTGGGCAGAGAAGGCAACTGAGGAATAGCTCCTATCATCACCGGAGGAGTCCCTTCCTGAGGAGGAAGAACGCCCCCGACAGCTCCTACCGTAGCCCCCGGCACTGCAGGAAGAGCACCCGCAATGGCCCCAGGGACGGTCATCGAGAGCGCTGGAGGAGTACCCCCGAGAGCCCCAACAGAAGTCCCATCTACAGGAGAAGTGACCGGAGCCTGTCCGCCAGAGGTAGCGGACCTCTCCGTCTCCCCATGCTCCTCACCGGGAGAATGAGTCATAACCATCCTGGAGACAGATTGAAAAGAAGATATCAATATGGCACATAAAGGACAATATCAAAGGAGGACAGCTAGAATGCAGTAAATCAATATCAAAGACGGTAAGCAAGATAAGCAAGGAAAGATCCTACTGTGATTGAGTACTCTTAGCCTACTACCTCCTATATGTAACACAGGCTCGTAGTCAACACTCTAAGACGAGTGCCGCTACGACATCGTACTAATTGCGACTTCAGGACCTGCGTGGGCCACCACTAAAACGTGTCACGACCCGCACCCGCTATAAGGGCACGTGTACGTGACAACGCCCAGCCCTCACCGGAAAACGGCATGGAACGCTGTAGGTTTTCTACTCTAACAACAGTTTATATATATATCAAAAACCTGTTGAGAATATGGTCAACTTCGAATGGAGGACAAGCAATTAATATATATGAGTGCTCAATCACAACTCTAAGATGATAAAGTAAAGACTGAAAGATAAAGACAACAAGACGATAAGATATAACCTGTCAAGTCCAAACACAAACAATATACAAGTCCAGTCTCTAATACAATCCAAATATAATACAGTCTCAAAAGTAACTAGAGACAAGGTCCAGTACAAAAGACCTACTCTAACTAAACAAGTGGTAAAGTCTCGTCAGGCGGAGCTAAGCCCTGCGGGACCAAGTCTAAGCCCACTACGTCATCCGGACCATAGTAGGTACTGCAATCTTCCTCATCAGCATCTGTAATATTTTGTCAACATATCCAGTCTGGATGGAACGAATATATATATCTCATAACAGATCTCAAGATAGAATAAAAGCTGTAAGACTGTAAATAGAGCATATACAATGAATCATGGAGTATACATGTATGTATCATGGCATGGTAAGCAGTAGAGCTAGAGCTAAAACAAAAAAGTAGAACTGAATTATGGTATGTACACAAATCAAGGTAAGCCATATGTCTAATGTGTGTGAGTAGTAGTTTCAGCTTGTGATCGGCTTGGGTTCCTGTCAAGAACTGGCCTGGCAAGTCATATGTACGGTATATGACTCACACTGTTCGAGAATACGGGATGGATCTGATCACAGGCATACGCTACTACTCCCCCTACCCCAACTGGTAGAATGGATCCAAACAGGATACGTCACTGCACGGGATTCTAATAAGAAGGTAGCTAACCTTCTCTAGAATCAGTGACTATATATTGAGCAAGAGCTACAAGGGAGCTTGCACAATACATCCCAACCTAAGAAGGAGAAACATCTCTCGTCGGGATCCAGGAATACCAATCCGTGAGAACCATGTGTCAGGAATAAGCATATCAACACTAAGTACATGAATCATAACAGTTATCATAAATTGGGAATAAGTATCAGAGAATGTACTCGCCTGTAAGATGATAAAATATGTCAACCGGATCCACTGCAGTGTCTCGAGGACCTATAGATAACAAGGCATATCAATACTATGTTTAGGAAGTAAAGTTAAATCAAATTAAATCCTATTAAGTCATTCTAGGTCAAGACATGTCTAGTTGGGTCAATCTTGGTCATGGAAGAACATTGGAAATCAATCCGAATCAAACTAGGTCGAAAGTTGACTTACAGTTGACTTTTGGTCAACGGGTCAACTCTAGGTCAACTCTAGGTCAACCCAAGGTTACTGGTGACTAATAGTTGACTTTTGGTCAACCGTCCAAGTTTAATGGAATTTGGGACTAAATTGGGTAAAGTGTTGACCCATAGTTGACTTTTGGTATAAAAAGTCAACCGTGATCAACCGAGGTCAAGACTAGGTCTAGACGGCTATTTCTAATCATTACCAACCCTTACAACCCATATCCAAGTCCATCTTGGACTTCGAAACCCGTATCTTGGCCGTAGGCCAATATCCTATTTTACCCTTTAAAAAGGTAAAATTCTAACTTAGGCAATTTCCAAGTTAGCCTACCTACGCTTGGTATTTTGACCCGTGCTCCCTAGGGTAGTAGGGTACTAGCCTATACATACGTTACCTACCAAGATACCTAAGTAAAGTGGACGTCTAGTCCATCTTATGGCCCATTGGCGATATCTTGAATATTTCAAGATACGTAATGGTACGGCGCGATAGCGGCGCCCTACGACCCCGATTTCAACTCAGGAGCCTATCCGCAAAGTCTAATCTATATAATCTAGGTCTTCCCCAAGTTTCATCTCATTCCGACGCTCAGGGCTCGATTTCGCCCTCTAACTCAACTCCTCTAAATCCTATTCTAATTCTTTTCTTCCTAATCTTCCTATTCCTCTAATCCTTCTTCTTCCTATTCCTCTAACTCTAATTCTTCTTCCTAACTTCTTCCTTACTCTATCCTTCTAATCTCTTCTAATTTCTTCTCATTCTTCTAATTCTCTTCTTCTCTTTCTTACTCTAATCCTTTATCATTTTC
This sequence comes from Iris pallida, assembly GCA_029216955.1. NCBI lineage: Eukaryota > Viridiplantae > Streptophyta > Magnoliopsida > Asparagales > Iridaceae > Iris > Iris pallida. The sequence goes on from JANAVB010010600.1 coordinate 4,027,604, forward strand.
CTTCTCATTCCTTTCCTACTTCCTAAATTCAAATTCTTCTTCTAAAACATCTAAACAACTATCTAACTATCTACTATCTAACTATCTATATATCTATCTATAAACATATATATATATATATATATATATATATATATATATATATATATATATATATATATATATATATATATATAGGGGGGTTTTAAATAGGCTAAAAGGGGGTTAAAATGGGGGGGGAGCTGCTCCCTGCTGCAGCTTGCTGCTGCAGCTGCTTGTTGCCGCTGCTGCAGCTGCTTTCTCTTCTTCTTCTTCATCTTATCTCCTCTCTACTTCTCCTCTCCCTATATATGTATCTATATATATCTATATATATATATATATATTTTATATATATATATATATATATATATATATATATATATATATATATATATATATATACACAAACACACACACACATCTAGATATATATATACATACACACACACACACATATCCATATACATATAAATACATACACATATCTATATACATATATAAATACAAACACACTCACACCCTTGTAGAAGCATGGAAAATATTAAGAATAAAAGCATAGATAGCCTATGCGGCTTTGGGTAGCAAGCCTATGCGGCTCATAACTGGAGTTGCCCCATGCGGCCCGAAAGAAGACCCTCAGACTCATGCGGTTCGGGCATATATGCGGTTCAGCAGGAACATGCGGCTCAATTGACGCCACGTGTGATTCCCCCCACAGCTGGCTACGGGAGTAATGGCCTCATTTAATGCTCTGACACGACTCGACGGCTGCGACGTCTCTGACATAAAGCGTCATAATGGCTCTGCCATAATGACAGACTCCTCGGGGAAAGAAGACAATCTCTGACCCGATCTGTCAGAAATCCTAGATTGCCACGTGGCAAAAGTCTCATGCGGCTCGGGTAGAGAACAGATTCATGCGGCTCAGCAAGGAATTACTCTAATATGATTAACAGGAATCCGCCATATGCGGTCCACCCATTAGCCCGGTTTATGCGGCTCAATACCATGTTAACTCAGGCGGCCCAAAGAAACTATGCATATGCGGCTCATGGAGGGTTCGTCCCCTGCGGCTCGCAGAGACTACGCATATGCGGCTCACGGAAAGTTCGTCCCCTGCGGCTCGATGAGGCATTGACTCATGCGGCTCATGAAGAGTATCTCTCTGCGGTTCAAGTGTTGGCCATCCTATGCGGCCCTGGCAGGACCTTCAATTAAAACACGTGGCATTGAAGATTCAACCGAATCCCAATAAGAATATTTGACACCATTATCATAATTGCCGAGATCAGGGCATATCATTTATCATCAAGCCAATAGGACACGTGGCGAGCAATCAAATATTGGCATAATCAATCACGAGGATTTAAAGCAGTCAGCATTAACTGCTCATGAGATTTGGTGCTATCAGCATTAGTGGCCGAGATTCATTATGATCAGGATCAAGGGCTCAGATAGAATGAAGGAAGCGCCGACATTCCAAACAGATAATCATCAGCAAACCCTAATGATCACATCCCACTCCTATAAATAGCCAGCATCCTCCCCATGCGAAAAAAAAGGAAGAGAAGAAGAGAGAGAGAGAGGTCGGCAACAAAAAGAATAAAAAAATAAGAAGAGAGAGATCTACACAGAGAGAGCTCCCCCCTTTTCTTCTTGATACTCACAGAGAGAGAGAAGCCAGGAGAGCCACCCGAGGAGAGTAAGAAGAGCCTTTCTTCGTCAACGCCAAGCAGATCTTCCCCGAGCCAAGGCTGCATACTGATCGTCCAAGGAGTAAGGCAGAGCGGCTGTCGCTTTCCCGAGCCTCTTTCGTCACCCCCCAGAATCAAAAATAAACAATCGTACTTAGTCTGCTGTACCTAGGTTTTCGTCCCTAGGCTTTCTTTGTACGAGCGAGTTTGTATTGTGAGTCTAAGTTCAGTCCTCCGATAATTGTTCTGTTCTTTTACAATCAATGGCAAATACGATGGCGACTCTGCTGGGGACTAACTTCTCCACGGCTGAGGAGTTGGTGACGCAATCAGATGCAGCCAAACTTGGCTCCACACAAAAGAAGATGGTCGTCCGCTTCGACCAACAGGCGTTCGAAGAGATGCTCTCTGAAGGCAGCGCTGGCCCGGCTCAGAAGCGCACCCGTACCACGAAGGCTCGCGAAGAATGGAGACCGAAGTCATTTGCTCTTCCTCAAGCCCTCGATGGGATGCCCTCTGTTGCTCAAGACGGCGAGAAGGATTCTCCTGCGGTCCCACTTCAGGTCGTAGACAACTCTGCTGTCCCCAAGTTCGGCAGAAGAAAACATTATGATGCTGGACTTGCAGGGACAAAGAGGGACTCTACGCGGACCAAACCGCAGAAGAATATTAGCCGCAAGGAAAAAGCCCATGCGGCTACATCCGCCAACCGTATGAAGATAACTCATGCGGCTACTTCTGTCAGCCGCATAACTTATGCGACTACAGTTCCCGACAGCATGGATGAGACTCATGCGGCCAGTAAAGTCAATCGTTTACAGAAAACCCATGCGGCCACAGATGCCAACCGCATGCGGCCAGCCTGCACGGTCGTGACCCCTAGCCGCATAAGAACTCATCCGACGACAGGAGACAACCGCATGCAGACAGCCTGCACGGTTTCCGCTCCCAGCCGCATAGCATCTGCTCCATGCTCCTCTCGATCAGTTTTCGACCGTCTCTCGTACGATCCGAACCCTGATGACTCTCTGGATGATAAGCCAGACTCTGTGATGTTCAACTTGGACTCTTCCTATTATGCATCCATGAGTGCTAGAAAGAAGAAGTCTAGGGCAGCGCGGGCTCATCAAGCCCAAACAGCTGCCCCAACCTCTGACTATCAGGGCGTCCCGCTGATTATCACACGGGCCTCTGATGGGAAGTTGTACAGAACTGCTCAAGTCCAATCCCCGGCGGTGAACGGACAGAGTGGTTCCTCTGACCTGCGTGAGGCGATCCTCCACAAGCGCAAGGAGAGAGAAGGGGCCTCGGCGTGCAAAGAATCCTCACATAGACGTCACTGTACCCAGATCATCGTTAACTGCTGCTGCAACAACGCGGCAGTGACGGAAGATCGCCCGTCCGTCTTCCACAGACTACAGCACCCGAACTCAGAAGATGAGGCACCTCCTGTTGTCTCCTGCAATTCCACTCAGAAGGTCCCCGCCGAGGGGAGAGGGAAGAAGATAAGCATCTCCAGTCCAAAGACATCAGCCACTACAGCTAAGAAGTTGTCGACTAAACGGTTACCCTCCACCGGAGTATACCAACACACCCGTTCGAAGACAAAATCTGCTGCAACAGGAGACTCATCGTCCCCGACCCTGGGGGTCGTAGGAGCTGGGGGAAGTACTCCTCCGAACGTCCATAATAATCCAATTTTTCAAGGAGACAAACCCCGAGAAACAACCCTCCCATCGGGTACAACAGATGCTGATGTCCCCGAGGACATCCATGATTCTCTAGACGAAGCAAGCTCCGAAGCTGGGGGTAGTGTTCCTTCCGAATCCGAACCTGAAGAGAACATCCCCACATATCCAGATGATTTCTCGACGCAGGGGTACGACTCGGAGGGTACATCCTCCACCACTCCCTCCGTCACTCCTCATGTGAAGACGGTATTCATGACAGACAGCAATCAAGGCGGTTCCAGCGATCGCCAGCGCATCGACACGCTGGAGGCCATATTGCATGTCTTGGTCAAGTCTGTAGACGAGATCAAAGCGGTACTTCCTACTCTGCAGGAAGTGACACCTGGCCAGACAAGCACGGGTCCCACAATCAACGTAGATTCAAATTCAGCGGCGCCAAACCAGGGCAATAATCCTCCCGAGATAACGGCCCCTACCGCGACAGATGAGGCCCGAGAAGTAAGAAGAGAGGTTCAGGAGCTCCGAGCAATGTTCCACGCCCGAGAAAACTCTCAAGACCTCAGAATACGGCAACCATACCCAGCTGAATGGAGGGATGTGCCCTTTCCCCCAAGATATAAGCCGTTCAATATCAACCCATATGATGGTAAGACTTCAGCAAGCTGGTACATCGCTTACTTTGAGGTCACTACAGACCATCTGCCCCATGAGGACGCCATCCTCACTCGGTTATTCATTGGGGCACTGGAAGGAGTCGCCTTTGATTGGTACCGCAACCTGCCAGATAATTGCATCCACTCCTTCACTGGCTTCAAGCGCTTGTTCTTGGAGAGGTTCTATGAGGTAGGGCAGGACGTCACGATGTCTACCCTCATGGACGTCGTCCAAGGAGAGAAAGAGCTGACAAGGAATTACATTGAACGGTTTCGTCAAACCGCAATGAAGTTACCATCTGGCAACCCGGACTCTTCCTTGATTGAAATTTGCCAAAAGAGACTACTCCCAACAATTAGTCTCTGGATGGGCGAAAGTCAATTCAAGGACTGGAAGGCCTTTATCATCAGCGCTACAAGTGCCGAGGAACGATTGAAGAAAGCTCGCCAACTGGGGTTGCATATCTCAGAGGGAAAGAACAAGGGGAAGCGTCCCAACGCCAGCAACGACAATGGGGGTAGCCCCTCCAACCGAGACAACAAAGGCAAGCAGGCCATGGTGACCGATACAGCCCAGAAGCCCGAGCAACAGCCAGCGGACAAACAATGGCCTCAAATCACTTATTCTTTCGAAGACGGCCACGTCAAGCCTATCTTGGACATGCTTATACAAGGAGATAGAATTCAGCTTCCTCCACCAAGGCGGGAACCTCGGCCTGCTGATTTGGAAAATCCGAAGTTCTGCCATTACCACCGCTACGTCCACCATGCTACACACGACTGCTACCAACTGAAATGCTATATCCAGAACCTCATCGATTCAAACGCTCTGGCTATCGACTTCGAGGAGGTAACCGTAGCAGCCAACATGGTGTCTGTACAATTCGGCAATTTCCCTCCAACAGAGACTCAAGACGGTGTCATGCCCATCCCTCTGGCAACAATGGAAATCACTAACCTTCCGCCTGCCCGTGATCAAACTCCCGACCTAATACCCCTCACCACATCACGAGGGGAGATCATGTGGGTCCATCCGGACCTAGTCCATGAGGTGACTCAACCCACTTTATCCTCTAAAAAGAAAAGTGGAAAGGTCAGATCATGCCGCACCGCCTCGGCAGAGGAGGGGGAAGTCTCAGCCGTCACTACCCGATCTGGAGCACAAGCCCAACCAGTGGCCGAGAATCCGACTAATGATCAGTAGCCCACAAACGCTGATACTCCGGGACCGGCTCAGCCTTCGACGACCGACAAGCCTAGGCCGAAGGAGACTCGCTTCGACAAATCTCTCCGAAAGGAGACACCTCAGGGGCTGGAGAGGCCCTATAACTTCGACATCTTGGCGCAATTGGCTAACACACCAGCCAAATTGTCCTTATACAAACTCCTGAGACTCTCAAAAGATGTTCGCACAGCTCTAAGTGAGGCGCTCCAAAATGCCGACGCATACTTGGCTCAGGTCAACCTCACGGGAGATAATCTGCCTACAGATCTCCAAGATAGTGCGTGTACGGGTGCAATGCCCAATATCGTATTCTCTCCGCAGGATATGCTCATCAAAACTAACCTGCACGATCGCCCATTGTACTACACTGGATACATCGGCGACGTAAAGGTAGACCGAATGCTCATTGACCCCGGGTCCTCCATAAGCATCATCCCGAAGGGTCTGCTACATCATCTTCGTATTCCAATGCATCGCCTGACGCCTACAAGCACCGCCATTAGCGGTTTCAATTCGGGCAGGAGCTACCCAATAGGGAAGATTCGCTTGAAATGTCAGATTGGCGATCTCCAATCAGAAGTCACCTGCTACGTCATAGATGCCGACACTTCTTACAATATCCTTCTGGGGCAGCCTTGGATACACGATTACATGATCGTGCCTTCCACGCTACACCAGTGTTTCAAATATGTCGATAAGCACGGCTTCGTGAGGACAGAGTTTGCTGATATCGATCCCTTCAAGGGGGTCAAATCTTATTACTCAGACTCCTGTCTTTACGAAAAATCAAAGAAGCATCTGGTCGAAGAGGAGGTACAAGCTCACACCAAGACGACCACAAGATCAGAAGAACCCCTGACAATCCATCTCCAGGCTCACAAACCGGGCAGTTCTGCACCTCTTATGGCTACTCTGCGTAAGGACGCAATCAGTCTCTCGGCACAGGAAGAGCAGCTGAGAATCCGGCTGCCAAGGTCCGGCCAAGTGCCGAGACCCACAACAGGGCCACTTACCATCAGACTGCCGAGAGTCATTCAACCCCAAACGGAGAAACTCAATCCCTCCGATGGGCCACTGACAATACGCCTTCCCAAGAAAGGTCATCATCCCGATACAAGGTCTGACACTTCTAGTGAACTAGCTACCCCTCGCTCCACATCGAGTGCCAGACTGGGGGTTTCTAGTCTACCGACAACCCCACGCTCCGCTCCGTCAGTTGAACCTCTGAAGATCAAGCTGACTAGGACGCCCTCTCAATCTTCATTCACACAGGGGGTAGCCGAAGAGGAACCAGAGCTAGCCAAGTATGTGGCTGCCCACACTGATGTTCCCTCCGCAGATGATGTAATCCCTCTAGAAAAGATACCTTACTTCATCAATAAAGGGTTATCTTTGAACTACACCGAGCTCAATAAGCTATGTACAATGTATGCTATGGAACACGGTATAGGCACTCACCTACACACACAGGTGACAAATATGTACACCGCTATCCAACTTACTCCAGTAGAAGACGCTTACCGAATAATCGAAGGAGGGGACCACCCAATCATCTTCGGCCGGACGAACAACCCGCATCCCCTCGCCATGGAAGAAGTCGACTTCGGGTCAGCTAACGGAAGACTGCCTCTGTATCTCTATAGCCCTCAATCCAAATATCTCATGCAGAAACAGGGGTATGATCTAGAGACAACGCCAGGACTGAACTACGGTACTGGACGACGATTACCTTTGAAGACGCCAGCCCCGGCGGGCAAACCACGGAACTACTATAATAAAACCCGATGCGGTTTAGGGTATGTAACGCCAACTACGACCCCTGAAAGCTCAGATAAAGAATGCGACTGGCAGTCACACTCAACCGGGTCACCAACTTCCGACTCAGACACAAGCATTGGGGACGTATTCAGACAAGTCCTATCAGTCAACATGGCATTTGCCGACGCTTACGAAGAAGACGAGGACATTCCTGAAATTCTCGAGCTTGAGCCGTGGGCCCAACAGTTAGACGCACAATGGGAAAAGCGGTTCGAGCTAAGAGAACCTCCTACGGAGGACGAAGTTATGCAGGTCAACCTCGGCACCGAATCCTCTCCGAAGCCGATCTTCGTCAGTAAAAGCCTAACAGACAAGGAACGAGAATCACTGCTGGAACTCATCCGAGAATACATTAACGTATTTGCATGGAGTTACGAAGACATGCCGGGATTAGTCCCGACATTGCTCTCCATAAACTCAATATACGGCCGGATGCAAAGCCAGTCAAGCAGCAGCAACGACGCTTCCGCCCGGGCGTCATGGACGCGATCGAAGCCGAAGTCAACAAACTGATAGCCAGCGGCTTTATCCGTGAGGAGCAACACCCTGACTGGGTCGCCAATATAGTCCCGGTCCTTAAGAAGAACGGGAAGATCCGAATCTGCATCGACTTCCGTAATCTAAATGAGGCATGTCCGAAAGACGAATTTCCCCTCCCGATCACGGACATCATGATTGATAACACATGCGACTTCGAACGTATGTCATTCATGGATGGATTCTCGGGATACAATCAAATCAAGATGTCCCCCGACGATGAGAAGCACACATCATTTAGAACACCGATCGGCACATACTGCTACACAGTCATGCCTTTCGGTCTGAAGAATGCTGGCGCTACATATCAGCGGGCTATGAGTATCATTTTTAGAGAACATTTGCGCAAAACAGTGAAATGCTACGTCGACGCCATCGCTGTCAAGAGTCGCCGCAAGGAGGATCATCTGCAAGATCTAAAGACGGTATTCGACCTGATGCGAGCCCACAACCTAAAGATGAACCCTACAAAGTCATTTTTGGGCGTATCCAACGGGAAGTTCTTAGGTTTCATCATCACTGCACGGGGTATCCATGTAGACCCTGAGAAAACCAAGGCAATAATGGAGATGGGTCCCCCGAAAAATCTTCGCGAACTCAGAGGCCTCCAAGGGAGGCTAGCCTATATCAGAAGGTTCATTTCCAATCTCTCCGGACGATGCCGACCGTTCACACACCTCATGAAGAAGGGAGTCTCATTCGCATGGGACGAAGAATGCCAACGCGCTTTCGACGACATCAAAGAATATTTGTCAAATCCTCCAGTCCTGGTGGCCCCGATCCCTGGAAAACCATTCTTGCTCTATGTACGAGCAATGGAACACTCCCTCGGTGCCCTGCTGGCACAAAATAACGACGCAGGACACGAACAGGCCATATACTACCTCAGCCGAATGATGGTCGGGCCCGAACACCGATACACTGCCGTGGAGAAAGAATGCCTCGCCTTGGTGTTCGCTATTCAAAAGACGCGGCACTATGTTACAGGACAAACCATACATGTGATCTCACGGGTAAATCCCCTCAGAGTCCACATGACTAAACCAGGGGCGCTCAGCTCTCACCTCGCTACCTGGGCAATACTGCTATCCCCATATCATATGATCTTCGTCCCACAGAAGGCTGTCAAGGGTCAAGCCCTAGCAGACTTTTTGGCAGCCCACCCAGGATCGGAGTCATCCAGAATCTATGAAGAGATCCCAGACGAGGTCGCCGATTCGAATACAGCCACTCACGATAACATATGGTGAATGTTCTTCGATGGCGCCTCAAGAACCGGACCCAAGGGAAATATCGTCGTAGGGGTCGGAGTGGTATTGATCTCTCCTACCGGGATAGTGATCAATCGTGCCTACTCTCTCACGGAACCCTGTTCCAACAATGTGGCCGAGTACAACGCTTTGGTCATTGACCTCCAACTCGCAAAGGAGCTGGGTGTAGAACATCTCGAAGCATACGGCGATTCACAATTAATCGTCAATCAGATTCGGGGGTCGTACGAAGTCCGCCATGAAGACATGATCCCCTACCACCAAATAGCAATCAACATTATCTCCTCTTTCGAGGGATTCTTCATCGAACACGTCCCCAGACTTCAAAATATCGAAGCCGATGCCCTAGCAGGCCTTGCCGCTTCCTTAGCAGTGCCGAACCAAGCGCATCACTCGGTTGAAGTGATAGGCCACGAACTGGTCTGTCCCAAGAACAATATTCAATTCGTGGCAAGCTATTCCGTCCGGACGGTCGACAAAACACCAGACTGGAGACAGCCATTCATTGACTTCGTCATATACGACATCCTCCCGGAGAACCCAAAGGAAGCCACCTCCATCAGACGGCGTTCTCTCAGATTCTTCTACGACACAGAGACAAAAATGCTGTACCGACGATCCTACGACGGATTACTACTCCGGTGCTTGTCAAACGCAGAAGCCAAAGAAGCTGTACGAGAAGCTCACGATGGTATCTGTGGGGCCCATCAGCCTGGCCCTAAGCTACAGGACCGCCTTCGCCGTATGGGCTACTACTGGCCCACGATGGTGGCAGACACAATAAACTATGCCAAAAAATGCAAGGCTTGCCAAGTCCACGCAGACTTCATTCACCAACCCTCCGAGTTTCTATATCCAACGGTGGCATCCTGGCCATTCGAAGCATGGGGAATGGATATCATTGGCCCAATCACCCCACCTTCCTCCCGAGGACATCGCTTCATACTTGCGATCACCGATTACTTCTCCAAATGGTCGGAAGCCGTCCCACTCACAGAAGTTAAGACTTCAAACGTGATCAGCTTCCTTAAGCATCACGTCATCTACCGCTTCGGACTACCGCGGAGGATCATCCATGATAATGGTCCACAGTTTATAAGCCATGCATTCTACCGATTCTGCGATAAGCACCGCATTCAGAATATCGCTTCGACACCATATAATCCAGCAGCAAACGGGTTGGCAGAGGCATTCAATAAAACAATCATCAAACTCCTCAAGAAGTTTGTCTCCTCCAACAAACGCGACTGGAACGAGAAGCTCGGCGAATGCTTATGGGCTTATCGTACCACAGTTCGAACAGCTACTGGGAATACACCATTCTCTTTAGTATACGGGAGTGAGGCAGTCCTCCCACTGGAAACTCAGATTCCCTCACTCTGCGTCGCTCTCACTTATCAATTGACAACGGATGATAACTATCGACGTCGATTACAAGAGTTGGAGGCCTTAGACGAAAAGCGCCTACTAGCCCAGCAAAGGATCGAGCTATACCAAGCACGTATCTCAGGAGCCTTCAACAAGAAGGTCAAAATCAGAACATTCCAAGTGGACGATCTCGTTCTGGCAGTTCGGAGACCAATGGTCATGACTCACAAAACCGCAGGCAAGTTCCAGCCAAAATGGGAAGGTCCATTTGTCATCGAGACCGTGTTCTCCAACGGCGCCTACCGCCTCGCCAAGCAGAATGGGGACTTGCTTATGTTGCCCGTCAACGGCAAGTTTCTGAAGAAATACTATGTTTAGACAATATTCTCCAAATTATCGAGTCATGTACCCTCTTAGTACCCCTGAACTCGCACCCACCATTTTCCAAATTATCAAGTCATGTATCCATTGATACCACTGAACCCACATCCACAACATTTTAGATTACCGAGCCATGCACCCGCTGGTCCCACCGAACTCTTATTTCCTCAATATTCTAGAAAATCCAAATTATGTACTTACATTCCGGTCACTCTCTCAGATAGTAAGTCACGTATAATCATACCTCTGAACTTTCTTTCTGAAAGAGATCCTCCCTCATGATCCACTACCCGTGCTCCCAGTGCACAAAAAGGGTAATCGATCCACTAATCTCCGAAACGACCATGTCCTCATTACCTCTGAGTCGTTTTCACTTCCACCAAAAACAAACCGCCCCCTCGCATAGAACTTCCATGTCCTCCTACCTCTGAGTAATTCTATGCACCCCTTCTTCATTGGGCCCACTCCTGCCATGTCCTCATTACCTCTGAGTGGGAAGGCTCCGTCGAAGAAATCACCATATTTGCCATGTCCACATTACCTCTGAGCAAGTATGTTGGTTCCCTTTTAACCTATTGTCTGTACCCACAACCGGGGTGCGACAAGGATAATAGGTCCACAAATGTCCTCTGTTGACCACAAATGTCCTCTGTTGACCACAAATGTCCTCTGTTGACCACAAACGTCCTCTGTTGACCACAAATGTCCTCTGTTGACAACAAATGTCCTCTGTTGACCACAAACATCCTCTGTTGACCACTATTGATTATAGAAAAGTCTTCTGTGAAGTCTCCCCCTACCATGTTCTCATTACCTCTGAGAAGGAAGATTACACGGTAAAACCCTCATGTTTGCTACGCCCTCGTAACCTCGGAGCAAATATGACTGGCTTCCTTCCAACTTGTTATCCGTACCTAAAACCAAGGTACGCCTAGGGTAACAGGTCCACAAATATCCCTTGCTAAGCTTCTTGGCATAAATCCACCATCTTACCATGCCCCGGGCGCCCAGCTGCTCTACGGCATTCCTTTCTCCAGTACCGAGAACATCCATGACCATTTTGTCATGGCTGTCCCGGACATCCTGATCAAACTTGTTATCCGTACCTAAAACCAAGGTACGCCTAGGGTAACGGGTCCACAAATAACCCCTCAGCAAGTCCGATTCCATGAACGCCGATACAAGAAAGAAAAGATGAGTTGAAACATGCTCATTTATCCAAAAATCAAAGGGCTACATCATTGGGGATCACATCCCTTCCAAATAAAAATATACACATGTGAAAAAAAAAAGGAAGAAGCAGGAGAAGACAGAGGGCGGATCACTGTTCCGGGGCACATAACACCGCGAGGCGGTCCTTTATCAAGGCGACCGACCGCTCAAACCTCTGTTTGGCTCGACGCTCAGCTTCCTGGTTCAACACCGCCGGGTCCTCCAGATGAACGTGGGCCTGCCAGTTGTCCTCGAACTTCTTAAAAGATCGCTCCAGGTTGGCAGAAGTTCGGGAAATCCACTCGGCCTCCCGAGCAATCGACTCCTGTTCTGCATGAGCAGCCTTCCGCTCTGACTCTAAGAAGGCTAACTCCTCCTGGAGCGCGAGAATCCGCTCCTTCGTGTCAGCTATTCCACGAGAGGCAGACTCTTCCCGGGCCCTACAAGCCTGACTCCGACGACCCAACCGGTCATAGGAGGCGAAAAACTTGTCAAGATCCCCCTGCACAGCCGGCCCAACAGTTTCTCGAGCGAGCTTGATCCTGTCCCGAGCCGCAACCAGGAAGCCCCGCTCTCGTTCGATCGCGGCAGGCAAACCAGCCTGCCGTACTGCCAGCAGTTGGGTCACAAGCTGGTCAGCCTCTGTCAGCTTAGGCTCCAGGAACGCTGCTAACCCCAGCCCGCCAGGAAGACCCTTCAGAGTGTCAATTTGACCCCGAGCTCCCCGTAGAGACAGAGAAAAAGGGACCCCCCGGTCCACGGCAGCATTTATATCCCTCCCTAAGTGGCGATAAAAGCTGTCAACCACATCCTGCGTCACCTCGTCCAGAGCCTCCGAGGAAACCGGTGTCAGCGGGAGTGTGGCTGGTAGCACGGAAGAAGACGTGACGGAGTCTGCCGCTCCTGCCACCAGAGAAACCAAATCTGTACGGAAAGACGCTTGAACAGCGGCCAACTCCTCTTCAGCAGCCCGCAGGATTTGGATGCTCGACAAGGTCGAGAAGTCGACTTCCGGAGCCGTGTCAACAGCGGAAGACGAGGCGGAAACCATTGCCAACTCCCTCCCCGTCTGCCCGGAGACGGCAGGAGGCTCTTCAACATGAGAGAGAGGAGAAGAAACATTCCTTTCGTCCGGATAATGGCCAACCGAACTCTCCCTGGGAACATCCGCGACGGGAGGTAAAAGGTCAGGACCTGCAGGGCCAAGGCAACCATGAATCGACTTGACCCGAAGGATATGTTGATAGAGTGAATAAGCCCCTTCGGTAGTCAATATATGGCCTATCTTACCAATGGAGGAGTACGGAGGCTGAGGTTCGTTTACAGCCACCATAGCCTCCTCACCAATAACCTCCGAATCAGGAATCAGAGAGTCGTCCCCGGGAGAAGAGGTACTGAGAACGGTGTCATCTCGATGAAGCTCAACGACCGCAGGGGCGGGCCCAGAGGAACCTTTGTTCCCCCGAGCTGATGCTTCAGCAACCCGGGAACTTCCAGCCGCCTCCGGGAGAGCCCCAGCAGAAAGGACCGCGGCGCACATATCGTTGATTAAGACAGCGAGGGCGGGATCAACCTCGGAGGCAGTAGATGGTTCAGAAGACCCCGGTCCGTCGGACGCCTACAAAGAAAAGTGATTAAATCATATCTGCGAGAGGAAAGGGAACTACAACAAAGAAACAAATCCAATTTAGCCTTACCTCCGGAGTAGCATCGGTACCGTCATCCCTTTCGGTAATAAGCAATCCACGAGATTTAACGGCAGCTCTCTTCACGGAAAAGGTTGCACCACTGCCAGAAGATTCGTGCCTGACTCGCTTACGTGAGGAACTAGACACAGCCGGAAGCTGTTCTTCCCTCACTCTTCCACCTTCTGTAGAAAGCAATGGGCCCTCCGCCAGTTCGTCAGGGATGGGAAGCAATTGATCTGCTACTTCTTCGCCTCCATCAAAAAGAGAATCCTCGCTGTCATCTTCCTCCCCAGCCGATTCGGAAGGTTCTGATTCAGGGAGAGGAGTCTGAAGCGCTAGTTGCTTTCTAGCCTTAGCCCCCTTTGGCTTCTCCTCTAAGCCTGTACCCACGATAAAACTGGTACTCGGATCGAAATTGATAGGAGGCTTGTTCGCCATGACATGATACAAAGCAGCCACGTATAAAATTTCCCTTGGCGCCTGAGCATCAGGGACCGAGAAGCTGGCTCGAGTATGATAAGCATCATAATAATTCCACGCCCTGACGCCATCAAGAACGCTACCTTCGAAGCCCAAACCAGGATTGGGATGATCAAGGAATAACTGGCTATAACCGAACTGCCGAGAAAACCTACTAGGTAGGTAAGGCTCCAGGTACACCCTATCGCGGTTGCGATAAACCAAATGAGCAGGACGGATGTTACGCAACCAGGTGAGCATATCCGGAGATAGAAAGTGAGGAGGTCCAGTACCATCAAGGTGTACCTTACTCACATCTTCATCAGAAAAAGGAGGAACGGACACAAAAAGGTGACACCCATCTACCCTCGCCAGCGCCCTCCGACAAGCCGGCATAGTATTGTATTCCCAAGACTGGCGATGGCATTTGAAGAGGAAAGCATCTTCATCCGTAGCATCTTCTGCTATCCCGGGTCCCAGCAAAGACTTGTAGTGCATCGCCAACCACCCCATCAAGTAATGGAAAGGCAATTCTACGCGCTCAAAATCTAAGGTTTTCTTACGAACAACAACTTTGGATGAGAAGGTTCGAAGACCGTGGTGGATGCTGCACACCATGGCGGGGAGAAGGGCCAGCCTAACTCCGAACACCAGTTTAACGGCAGGAAGAATAAAATGGCGACCGATCCTCTCGATAGAACCTGCTCCTCCCGAGACGACGCAATTTCGTAGCCATATCATTAAAAAGCCAGCCAGAAGCGCCTTCTCTGACATCTGCGTGGTCCCATAGTAAAAGTAGCTAAGAGAGTCAGATTGACTCCCAAATATGTCACTCCTGGACCGCGACTTCTTGACGCCTGACATCAAATCCTTTACCTCCTCGTGCGTTCCAGGGGTTCGAGGAGTAACTTCGCCAGAAGGACCAACTTTGAAAAGGTAATTAATCCATGATGTGGTGTGGGGAGCGGTCCCTTCGGAGCTATCCGTTGTCTTTATAGCCATCTGATGACAAGCGCTATGGTGGCACAGCAACTCCCGGTATACTGCAACAAAACCTGGGAATCGTCGGTTCAAGTCCTCAAACTCATCATTCGAAGGGGTGTACACCTCGAAAGGCTCATTTCCCCAGGGGAGTTTAGAGACAGTATACATCTCGTGAAGAGCAAGCCCCAGCTCCCCTACTGGTGAGAAGAATGTCCCCGTTCGCTGGCTATACATCTCCAAGAGCGCCATGAATAGCGGCTTGTTAATAGGGAGTCCGTGACAAGTCCCTCGAACAGCATGATAAAGTCCCACCTCCCGCAAGAGTGTTCCGTAGGTCTGCTGGACCCAGGTGGTCAACTGGACCCACGCAGAAGTAGGGTTTATCCAGTTCGGCAACGCTATCCTACCAACAGGATAGGACTTCTTACGGACAAGCCGATTCAAGAAGGTGTCAGCCTGAGCAAATGAGAAGTTGGGGCCGTATGCATTCATGAAGGAGCCCGGGGCCAGACCCATCATATACCGAGGGACAGGATCCTTACCTGGGTACGCTGACCGCATATTCGGATTGTAATGGATGTCGCCCATCAACATCCCCGATTGAGTAGGGGTTAAGTTGCACACCATCTTCCTGTTCAACAGCACCATGTTGAACCACGATAAGGGATAATGGCGTTCCATAAAAGGAATATGGATTGACTCCCCGTCCAAAGAGAAATCCCAGTTCTCGGAAATCTCTAACACTCGAGAGTTCCCTATGATTAGAGCATCTCCAAAGAGGAATAGAGGCTTCAGGAATTTCCCATCCAGCCTCCCAGTGTTCATCATGGAACGAAGGTAATGAAGGGTCTGATTCTCGATGGCGTTCAACCTCTCCAAAGGCTCATCAGCAGGGAACTGATTCAATACATGCTTAATTAGGTCGTCAAGACGCACACCCAAAGCGAATTGATTTGAACCAACCAAAAGTTCCCCCGCAGGATTCACTGGCAGATTCACTAGAAGACAGGCAAAAGAAACAAGGTCAGAAGACAAATAAAGAAGACAGAAGTATTAGAAAAGATTACTGAAGTCTATGCGGCTAAGGTTGCCACAGCCTCATGCGGCTCATCAGCAGATAGGTCCATGCGGCTCTGCGCGTCATAGCCCCATGCGGCTCTGAATTAACCAAATCCGTACAACTCAAATTCAGAAGGGTTTATAAATTCATGCGGCTAAGCCCGACTCATATAAACCACTGCGGCTACAAACCATCAAGTTCATGCGGTTCAAAAGTGAGCAACGCTTATGCGGCCCAAGTCGAAAACACACATGCGGCACTGATCGAATATGACAAACTCATACGGCCATAATGGGCGAAGTGCCTATACGGCCACATCGATACATCTCGTACATGTGGCTTGTGCATAAAGTATGCAACAGAGCCATGGCAGCAGTTAGGGTTTTTCGGAGTGACCCCCTTACCAGCGATGGGCGGGTGAACATCAGGATGGACAACGCCTACAGCAGCCGACGGAGGAACGACCACATTCGTCGCTGCAGTCGCCGCCGCAGCAACTGCCTTGCCCTTCGCGGCCTTCGATGCAGCAGATCTCTTAGGAGCCATGGTCGATAGATGAAGGAGGACGACGAAGAGCAAAACTGACAACAGGGAATTCAAGCAAAGAAAGGAGATAAAGAAATCCCCAAGAGCTGAAAGACTCCTATTTATAGGCGATCCATGAAGTAGAAAGACGCCTCGGATTATGCGCCGCCTCCAAAAATAAAGGCGAGAACGCTTCGGTCAAAGCAAAAACCGACCCTTAGGATCCTCCCCCAAAAGACGGCGTTAAATCAAATCGAAAGCAATTAATGAAGATTTGCTCACGAGGTCAGGACGCGTGGCAAAGGGCCTATGCGGCCAGAAGGAGCTATGCGGCCGAGATGCTAATGCGGCCAGGAAGCTCAGGTAAACAGAACATCCTATGCGGCATAAACGGGGCCATGCTTCTTATTCAAAGTGTTTCAATTTTACAAATTGAAAACTTTGAAGGGGGTCCTGTAGAAGCATGGAAAATATTAAGAATAAAAGCATAGATAGCCCATGCGGCTTTGGGTAGCAAGCCTATGCGGCTCATAACTGGAGTTGCCCCATGCGGCCCGAAAGAAGACCCTCAGACTCATGCGGTTCGGGCATATATGCGGTTCAGCAGGAACATACGGCTCAATTGACGCCACGTGTGATTCCCCCCACAGCTGGCTACGGAAGTAATGGCCTCATTTAATGCTCTGACATGACTCGACGGCTGCGACGTCTCTGACATAAAGCGTCATAATGGCTCTGCCATAATGACAGACTCCTCGGGGAAAGAAGACAATCTCTGACCCGATCTGTCAGAAATCCTAGATTGCCACGTGGCAAAAGTCTCATGCGGCTCGGGTAGAGAACAGCTTCATACGGCTCAGCGAGGAATTACTCTAATATGATTAACAGGAATCCGCCATATGCGGTCCACCCATTAGCCCGGTCTATGCGGCTCAATACCATGTTAACTCAGGTGGCCCAAAGAAACTATGCATATGCGGCTCATGGAGGGTTCGTCCCCTGCGGCTCGCAGAGACTACGCATATGCGGCTCACGGAAAGTTCGTCCCCTGCGGCTCGATGAGGCATTGACTCATGCGGCTCATGAAGAGTATCTCTCTGCGGTTCAAGTGTTGGCCATCCTATGCGGCCCTGGCAGGACCTTCAATTAAAACACGTGGCATTGAAGATTCAACCGAATCCCAATAAGAATATTTGACACCATTATCATAATTGTCGAGATCAGGGCATATCATTTATCATCAAGCCAATAGGACACGTGGCGAGCAATCAAATATTGGCATAATCAATCACGAGAATTTAAAGCAGTCAGCATTAACTGCTCATGAGATTTGGTGCTATCAGCATTAGTGGCCGAGATTCATTATGATCAGGATCAAGGGCTCAGATAGAATGAAGGAAGTGCCGACATTCCAAACAGATAATCATCAGCAAACCCTAATGATCACACCCCACTCCTATAAATAGCCAGCATCCTCCCCATGCGAAAAAAAAAGAAAGAGAAGAAGAGAGAGAGAGAGGTCGGCAACAAAAAGAATAAAAAAATAAGAAGAGAGAGATCTACACAGAGAGAGCTCCCCCCTTTTCTTCTTGATACTCACAGAGAGAGAGAAGCCAGGAGAGCCACCCGAGGAGAGTAAGAAGAGCCTTTCTTCGTCAACGCCAAGCAGATCTTTCCCGAGCCAAGGCTGCATACTGATCGTCCAAGGAGTAAGACAGAGCGGCTGTCGCTTTCCCGAGCCTCTATCGTCACCCCCCAGAATCAAAAATAAACAATCGTACTTAGTCTGCTGTACCTAGGTTTTCGTCCCTAGGCTTTCTTTGTACGAGCGAGTTTGTATTGTGAGTCTAAGTTCAGTCCTCCGATAATTGTTCTATTCTTTTACAATCAATGGCAAACAACCCTCACATAACACAAACACACATACAAACTCTCTCACACAAACACACCACCACCACCATCTCATGACACTCATTCCCACCACCACTCTCACACACCATCACCTCTACCATTCCTCTACACACACACACATATATACATATAATTATATATACTCATATATATATATATATATATATATATATATATATATATATATATATATATATACATACATATATATGCCACTCTTAATATAAAAACCCCTAAAAATCTCTAACCTAGATTTCTAGGGAATCCTACAAATTTTAGGGGCAAAGTGTAGAGAATTTACTTCTCAACATTTATTGTGAAAGAGTTAAAAGCAAAAGAGTAATAAATAGAGGACTAATTACATACCTAGAATAGGTTTTTGCTTGGAGAAAGGAAGCTTGGAAGAAGAATGAAATGAGAGAGAGAGAGTGTGTTTCATAGTGAAGAAGAAAGAGGGGGGTGGGTTCTCCTTGTGGCCGGCCATGTGGGGGGATATTGGGTTTGGGTGGGATCCAATAACCCTCTAAACCCATTATACTTAGGTTGGGTTGGTTCGGGTTTGGTTCGGTTCGTTTCGGTTTAAAATTTAAATACTAATTAAGCGCTAATATGACTAATTAAGCCATGGAAATAGGGTTTATAGTTTCTAGCCTAATTAGGATGGTATGTGGGCCAAGCCCAGCTAGTATGTGGGTCCCACTAGTGTTCAGGCTACCCGGGTCTCCAACTTAAGTCCAAATTGGATAAAATTCAAACCGACTCAAATAAATCCCTAAAAATCATGTAAAATCAAATAAAATTCCTAAAAAATTATAAAACTTGAAAATAACAAAAATATCCCTAATTCGAAAACTGGGAGTGATACTTACGATTGTATATTTAGTGATCTTGCATCTTGTAACTTTTACTTACTTGCTTGTGATTGAGACAATAGGCTTGTTATTGACCATAGGAGACTGATGGCTTGTAGTTAAACCCTCATGTATATAGACAGTCGTGACCGTATAGCGAGGTAGGTTGCACTTCAATATACGTAGCTGGCTATGTCCGCCTCCGCTCTCCAGTATTCTGGTTCTGGGGTGTGACATGGTTTAAGTGGTGGCCCATACAGGTCCTGTAAATCAAGATATGTGAGGGTTTACCAAATAGATGTCTCAATTAGTACTCGCCCTTGATCTCTGCTCGTATCTTCTAAATTTCTGTAATCTTGACTTGATCACATGCTTGTATCGTTGATCTGTCCTGGTCCTTCCTTATTATTCCCTATGTCGTCTTCTTCAACGGTATTGTTCCTGGACCTGCCAATCAGCAAGGCGAAGTACCTTCCGAGGACCGACAGCAACCTGGAGATCAAGTCCAGCATTTAGGTGTAGCCTCTAGAGTCATGCCTACGGGAGGAGAGCCACCAGTTCAGCCCGTCCAGCCTGCAGAGCCTGATGATGGCACTTTGGTGGGTCTCATCAGGTCACTATTAGCCTTCCAGGATTGTCGAAGAAATACCTTACACCAGGCGGTGGCAGACGCTTTGACCAGAGGAGGTCATCAGGGTAATAGTGCGGCCAATAGCTTCAAGCGCTTAAACCCTCCCTTCTTCGACGACAGTGAAGATGCGATCACTACAGATGTATGGCTTCACGACACAGAGGTGATTCTAAAAGCAGCCAGGACTCCAGAGAATGAGAAGGTAGCCGTGGTGCGCCTACAGCTATTGGATCTTGCCCGTATCTGGTGGGCAGCGCAGGCCGTTGGATTAGTGGCCCCTATTGCCTGGGCAGTATTCAGGAAGAGATTTCCGACCAAGTATTTTGATACTGTAGCTCGGTACGACCTACAGACGAGGTCACCAATCTGAAGCAGATGGACAGGACGGTCGACGGATATGCGGCCGAGTTTTCGAGACTCAGTCAGTTTGCTCCCACCTTGGTTGCGACCGAGTTCGATAGAGCCCAGCGGTTCCAGCAGGGGCTCCATTTAGAGATCTTGTTGGCAGTGGAGAAGTTTGAGCATCAGACCTTTGATGCAGAACTGAGGGCAGCCCAGAGGCATGAATATACCTCCCAGAGGATCGTGGATAGGATCGAAGGTCGGAAGCGATCCTACGGTTAGATGAATCAGTCATCAGCACCGGCCCCGGCAGCCAGGGCTTTGACCATTGGAGCTCTGAGGCGGGCAGACTCAATGACGTCGGTTCAGCATTCCACCCCGACGCACCCTCAACAGCAGAAGCAGAAGCAGACTTCCGTAGTGGGATGTTCACACTACGAAAAGCCAGGGCATGTGGTATCAGAGTGTCGCAGAGCACAGGGTTTGTGCTTGGTTTGTGGTGCCCCAGACCACAGGGTTAGAAATTGCCCGAATAGAGGGAGTTCATCGGCCTTCTCTAGTCCTTCAGTTAGAGGACCAGCACCAGTCTAGCAGCAGCAGCAGCTGCAGTACCCGTTCCCGAGGCCATTGTCGATGTAGGCCCAGGCATTCCAGCAGCAGAGATCGCAGCAGTATGCCCAAACCCAAGCCCTGATCCAAAGCAGGCAGAGGAATTTTTAGCAGAGGGGACCCGCACCCAGAGGACATGGTCAAGTGCTGGCTTTGACCATAGGAGAAGAAGGAATAGCACCAGGTGAGGTAGTGGCAGGTATTATTCTCGTCAATGCCTTTCCAGCTTCAGTATTATTTAATTCTGGTGCCTCGTATTCATTTATGTCTGCATGATTCGTGACACGGATAGGACTGGAGCCCGAGTCATTATCAGTAAGGCTCAATATACTTACTGGTAATGGACTTGTGGGAGTAGATAGAATGTTTTCTTCATGTCGGATCGTAGTTAGCGGTAGAGAATTCCTCGCTAGATTGATAGAGTTCCCGATGGCCGATTATGATATGGTCTTAGGGATGGATTGGTTGAGGGACCAGTATGCTAGGATAGACTGCCATATTGGCAGGGTTATTTTTAGCATTCCAGGCGAGCCGGAGTTTTTCTTCTTCCGAGGCAAAGTTGAACCTTCTCCACCAGTATTACGGATGGCAGTAGCAGAAGCAGTTCAATTTCCCAAAGTAGTCGAGGAGTTTCCAGATATTTTTCCAGAAGAGCTTCCAGGGATGCCGCCAGAGCAGAAGATCGAGTTTACCATCGACTTGATTCCCGGGACAGCCCCAGTGTCAGAGAGAGTCTACAGGATAGTACCGCCAGAGCTAGAGATATTGTACAAGATGATTGAAGAACTTAGAACCAAGGGATTTATTCGTGCTAGTGGATCGCCTTGGAGAGCCCCGATGCTTCTTGTAAAAAAGAAGGATGGTACGTCAAGATTATGTGTTGATTATCGTACCTTGAACTCAGTGACAATCAAGAACAGATACCCTCTCCCGAGGATAGATGATTTGTTTGATCAACTCAAGGGGACAGCAGTATTCTCGAAGATTGACTTACGGTCAGGATATCATCATATCAGAGTCAGAGAGCAGGACATCCAGGAGACAGCTTTCAGATCTAAGTATGGGCATTGGGAGTTCCTTGTGATGCCATTTAGAGCAACCAATGCGCCGGCTGTATTCATGGACCTCATGAATCGCATCTTCATGCCTTATTTGGATCAATTTATGATTGTGTTCCTAGATGACATCCTGGTCTACAGCAAGAGTGAAGCGGAGCATAAGCAGCATCTCCGAGATATCTTCCAGATTCTCAGAGAGCATCAGTTATATACCAAGTTTAGTAAATACGAGTTCTGGTTCGATCGCATTTCGTACTTGGGCCATATCATCACCAGAATAGGGGTAGAAGTGGATCCCCATAAGATCGTGGCCAGTACCCAGCACAGTTGCAGAAGTTCAGAGTTTTCTAGGATTGGCTGGCTATTACCGGCAGTTTGTATCAGACTTTGCTCGGATTTCAGCACCATTGACGCAGTTGACCCGCAAGGATGTACAGTTTGCTTGGACGTCAGAGTTCATTCAAGGAGTTAAAACGAAGATTGATGACGGCACCCATTCTCACGCTTCCAGATGGAACCGGAGGATTCTCATTATATTCTGATGCTTCAGGCAGAGGCTTAGGATGTGTTCTGATGCAGCATGGGAAGGTAATAGCTTATGCGTCACATCAACTTCATGATCATGAGAGAAATTACCCAACCCATGACTTGGAGCTGGCAGCAGTAGTGTTTGCACTTAAGTTGTGGAGGCACTACCTATATGCAGATAGGGTAGAGATTTTCACCGACCACAAGAGCCTGAAGTATGTTTTCACCCAGAAGGATCTTAACATGCGTCAGAGGAGGTGGTTGGAGCTACTTATGGATTATGATGTCAACCTGCAGTATCATCCTGGGAAGGCCAACATTGTTGCAGATGCATTGAGCAGGAGAGCCGGAGTTTATTTTCTAACAGTGCAACCAGAGCTGTTAGCAGATTTTTAGAAGATGGGAATAGAAGTTGTCCTTCCTACCAGTGTGGCATTGATGGCCAGCATGCAAGTTCAGTCTACTATAATTGAAAGGATCCGGATGGCACAGTCAGCAAATTTCAAGCTTCAGCGACTCAGAGCAGAATGTGAGGCAGGGTGAAGATCGGAGTTATGTATTCATAAAGACGGTACACTTCGACATGGGAAGCGTCTTTGTGTACCCAGTGGAGATATCAGACAGGAGATCATGACAGAGGCTCACAGTTCACAGTATTCTATTCATCCCGATGGTATGAAGATGTATCGTGATATCCATCAGCACTTTTGGTAGAATGGCATGAAGAGGGGGATAGCCCGGTTTGTTTTTCGATGTTTGGTTTGCCAACAAGTTAAAGCTGAACATCATAGACCAGCTGAACTTCTTCAGCCCTTGCCAATTCTAGAATAGAAGAAGAAGCATATAACCATAGATTTCGTGACTGGATTACCTAGATCCCCGGCTGGCAGAGATGCTATTTGGGTTATTATAGACAGCTCACGAAGGTAGCTCATTTTCTCTCCTTCAGAATTGGTCAGTCGAAGGATCAGCTTGCGGAGATGTACCTCAGGCAGATAGTCAGATTGCACGGAGTGCCAGTCAGTATTGTGTCCGACAGAGATTCAAGATTTACGTCGCACTTTTGGCAGAGTCTTCAGAAGAGTTTGGGGACTCGTCTCAAGTTTAGTTCAGCTTATCATCTGCAGACATATGGTCAGTCATAACGCACGATCCAGACTCTTGAAGATATGTTGCGGTCATGTACACTCAACTTCGGTGGTTCGTGGGAAGATCACCTGTATCTCGTAGAGTTCTCATATAACAACAGTTTCCAGGCCAGTATCCAGATGGCACCCTTTGAAGCGCTGTATGGCAGGAAGTGCAGATCACCTTTAGCTTGGGATGATATCGGTGAGAGATAGATGCTTAGTCCAGAGATGATTACGCAGACAATCGAGGTGGTCAGACAAGTCAGAGATCATCTTCGAGTTGTCCAAGACCGTCAGCGCCATTGGACCGATTCTCATCGGCGTCCCCTTGAGTTTTCTGTCGGCGACCATGTGTTCCTTAGGATATCGTCTACCCATGACGTCATTCGATTGGGCGTACGGGAAAAGCTTAGTCCTAGGTATATAGGGTCGTTCGACATTCTAGAGCGAGTAGGTGATGTGTCCTATCGTCTCGCTCTTCCGTCGTCGTTATGTAAGGTACATGATGTCTTCCATGTATCCCAATTACGATGATATATTCCGGATCCGAGCCATATTCTTGATCATTTGGAATTGGTTGTTGGTACTAACCTTTCGTATGAGGAAAGGCTCGTATCCATATTGGATCGAAGAGAGAAGATACTCAAGAACAAGACTATTAATTTAGTCCGTGTTGCTTGGGGTCATCACTCCTTGGGTGAGTCAACGTGGGAGAGTGAGGATGATATCCGCTCGCGATATCCACACATATTTGACTCATAAGGTATAATGTCTTCCTTATGCCTTATGCTTTTACTTTTACTTCCTTGCTTGCATGAATGATTGCTTGATTGACTGCTAGTCCTAGCTTGCTTATGATTAATATAGCTTGTCCTGACACCTCTAGCCTCTTGATTAAATTCCAAGGACAGAATTCTTTTAAGGTGGGTAGAGTTGTCACTCATGTTTCCCGTTATACGTATTTTCAGGATACGTATACAGATTTTTGACAATTGTCAGGTGGCCCGTATTTTTACTTATCTTGCTTAGCTTAGCCTTGGTTTAAATCTTGACTTGATTGGTTCAACTTGGTTCAACATGACTTGGATTGGCTTGGTTTGGTTTATATTGGGTTGAGATGAGAGGGGTTGCTATATAAGTCAACTTCTTCTCTCTCCTCCATTATTTTGCATTTACTTCTTCATCTTCTTCATTTACTCCTCCCACCTACCAAGCCTCGGCAAGTGCAACTTGTTTCATGATGGTTCTCAAGTTTTATTGTTCCATTCTCTCACTTACTTTATTCTAAGACTCTTTAGAACTTGACATTTTTGGATTTGATGGATGGATTCTTGTAGATCTAAGTTTGTAATCTTTTCATTTTTTTTTTGGTTTTGATCTCTAAAACTTGGTTATTTTCAAAATCTAATAGTTCCATGTTGTAGAAAAATTCAATTTTACCTAATTTTGGCTTTTAAACTGCTTGATTTCGACTTCGTATGTGAAAGTTATGCCATTTTTATGTTCATGGGTTCCCCACACCTTTTGTTGCTGTTGGGATGATGAACAGTGCCGCGCGCAGTGTATTCGCTGCCGCGTGCCGCACGCCATGCTTGCGCACAACATGCGCCGTGGGCGATTTTTCCCGCGCACAATGCGCAGGTTGCGCGCCGCGTGCCCACGCACTTCTCTGTTGCGCACCCGCGCGCCGTGCTTGCGCGCAACGTACGTCGTGGGCGATTTTGCCCGCGCGCAATGCGCAGGTTGCACGCCGCGCTTGTGCGCAACGTGTGCCGTGGGCGATTTTGCCCGCGCATAATACGCAACTTGCGCGGCCGTGCGCCCATGCACCGTGCTTGTGCGCAACGTGCGCCGTAGGCGATTTTGCCCGCGCAACTTGCGTGCAGGTCACTTTAAATGACTGTTTTTACTTCTTTGAGCTGTTTTGTAGCTAAAATCTTAAAAAAACTCAAAACGTGAAAGTTATAGATCTTTTTCTTGGCTTCAAGAATACATCACTAGTTATTTTGTGCAAGTTTCTCTCATTCATGATAATGTAAGAATAGAACACGATAGTGGCCCGCTGTGGCGTACTCTTGACAAGTAAACTGATATGGTATATCTCGATATGTTGTTATGATGGCTAGCATGACATGACAAGTATGTAAGACCTGGACACCGTGGGCGATTGTGTTTGTATAAATAAACCAGTACTGCCTTGCATCATGTCTAGGATAGGGATCCCTGAGTACCACGGTCAGGGATACCTACAGTAATTGACTAAGGCTAATAAACTAGGATAATTCAGTAGACATGAAGAGATTCCCAGCTATAGGCAATCCCGTTATCTGGGCGCATTAAGTGGACTTGTAGCCTACCGACGAGTATGGCACATTTCCAGCACACAGTCACATGTTGCATTCTTCATAAACGGACATTCGACCTGGATAACTGGATGGTCTGCAGGGCTTGTGGCTGTTGGGATAATCTCATTGCATCTTGCTAGTAACTAGGCCTGTGATAACCCTAGTTAGTTAAAGTATCAAGCCGTACTCTTTGTTTGGCCGTAATTGATTGGATGGAATCTAGGTCAGCTTAGTCTTGTCCTGATCCTGTACAAGATTGTGACATTACATGATTATTGATGCTTGCCTTAACAATAACGATCGGGGTTCTAGTTCTGTTCAGGCGAAGGGTTACAACCCCGGTCCTTGTTTGGTTTAAGGGTTGTAACTTGGCTCCCGGAGTAGTTCTGTGTCCTCTCTTCGTTTATTGTCTTATTGTAACCCCAGTCCATGCTCGTAATATTTTATCTTACTTCAAATATCATGATTATTTATACTGGCCTTAACAATAAAGATCAGGGGTCCAGTTCGGTTCAGGCGAAGGGTTACAACCCCGGTCCTTATTTGGTTTAAGGATTGTAACCTGGCTCCCGGAGCAGTTCTGTGTCCTCTCTTCGTTTATTGTCTTGTTACCTTACCAATAGTATTTGAGACGGATTTCTATTCAGGTGAAGGGTAACAACCCCGGTCCTTGTTTGGTTTAAGGGTTGTGACCTGGCTACTTGAATGGTTTTCTCGTACTCAGTTTACTGTTGTTATTTCCATTATTATCAGTTCTTATTTATTGTCTTTAGTATTCTATTGTGATATGCTGGTTTTAATTCCTAAGTGAAGCCTCCTTTGTGGCACTTGCTCTTTCTGGGGTCTGACCCAGCTGGTTTTGTGTGGCCAGATATCGGAGAAGTCCCAGAGGATCCACCTGTCTTCCAGCCAGATGGTGACCACTAGGCGTAACCCTGTCAACGAGTGGGTTTCTTTTGTCCTCCCACTTATTTGTAAAATTATTCTTTTGAGGCGTTTAGTCGACAAGCACGTGTTAGCTCGTATTGTATCTTTATTTACTGTCTGCCTACGGGCTGTAACATGATTGACAGATCCTACGGTTGATCATGTATGACTAAACTCTTGCTAGTCCTTACATTTTGTACGACTAGCTTCATTATCAGCTGAATATGTAATGTTTGGGACGCCTTACGATTGTATATTTGGTAATCTTGCATCCTGTAACTTTTACTTACTTGCTTGTGATTGAGACAATAGGCTTGTTCTTGACCATAGGAGACTGATGGCTTGTAGTTAAACCATCATATATCTAGACAGCCGTGACCGTATAGCGAGGTAGGTTGCACTTCAATATACGTAGCTGGCTATGTCCGCCCCCGCTCTCCAGTATTCTGGTTCTGGGGCGTGATAGAATAGGAAACAAGTATCCATGAAACAAGTGATACCTCAAATAGGGGACAAGATTGAAACAAAGTGGTGATCAGAATAATTTCTCAAACAGAAAACAAGCCATGAATAGAAAAAGAAATCTCATATAGGGAACATGTCAAGTCCTCAGATTTGAAAGAAAATTTTCAAAAGATGTCTTGAATGGTGAATAGAAGAAATTATTGAATAAAATTAAATTCCAACAAGCCCCGAATAGTAAACTGAATCTCGAGAAGAAAATAAAACTTACAAATTGTAACTAGTTCTGAATAGGAAACAAAATTCCTGAGTAGAATCTCGAAAAGAAAGCAGGGTTATGAAGAATGGATGGAGGAGTATCAATCAAAGAATAGGAAACAACATCTCAAAATAAGTTTCGAATATCCACCAAGGTTCCAAAATAGAAAACAAGAAGTTTCAAGAAATGGTCTAGATGCTAAAAAAATTTAAGAAAAGACTGGATTGCTAATCAAGATACATGGTTTTCTCCAACCATGCAAAAGAAACCTTCTGTCTTCAGTCTATCTTCAGTATTCCTCCGGGACTGGAATCACTTCAATTTCTTCAGCTGTCCTGATATAGGCTGGTCCTTGCGGCAGTGCTCTATGCTGTCATTGAATCTGGAGAGGCGGGTCCTTCTTCTGTGGTACTAGTGCTCGTCCTTGGTAGTACGATCAGCAACCTCCGGGCAATCCTTCTTTCAGTGGCAAAAGTTTGCAGTATAAACAAGTCCGAGTCTCTTGCGGTACTCCTCGAAGTGATGTCTGGATGGCGGGGGAAAGCACAAATGGCCATCATCTGAATTTGATGGCGCGGCTGAAGAGGCGATGTCTGAGTGTGGCGATGCTTTGATTATCCCTAGTAGTTGATATCTTCATCATAAGTCTTCATGTCCTTCATGAGCTTCAGCTTTCCGTCACGTCCTATTGTCTGTGGTACATTCTGGATCTCCTGGCTGGTGGCTCTAATCTTCAGAGAAGTCGGGTCCTCAGAAACTTGGAAGATCTTCAGTGGTGACTCCAGGTTCTTGATCTGCTCCTTGGTGGAAGATATACGCTCGGTGTCGAAAAAATCCAAAAGTCTGAGAGTCTGGAAATCAGAAATCCTTTCTGGATCAGAGAGTGGATACACAAAGCTAGCTTGGAAAAGGATGGACTACTCCCTCTGGGTGTCAAGGAACTCTTGAAACATCTCCGTCAACTGCGTACTACCCATGGGGATAGTAATGGCGATAGACGGTAGTGGAAGCTCGAAACTTCAAGTGTAGGTGGATCAACAGTTCTGATGTCGCATGCTTTTGAATTATCTGAAAAATAGAAAAGTGTTAAAATAACCTAGACCTAAATACAACAAATGTTTATAGAATATCAATATACCCGATGTACCCAATTTTCTATGCTGTGATTCAAGTTTCCCTAGTGTAATATCAAGTCCCCTAATAGTACGCTAAGACCTAGGTACCATTAGGATAGACCTGTATGGGCCACCACTAAAAATATGTCACGACCCGCTTCCGAATAATCTGACCCGAGTCGGACAAGCCCAGCCTTCGTCGTTAGACACGACGAAGTAAGCTGTACCAAACTAGGGAAATCTAACCAGATAATCATAAATGTAAATAATCACAACATCTAAAAACGTATCCCAGAATGATCACCATAATCCATAATTCTATGTATATAAATGTACGAGTCATCAAGAATGAAATGTACTATGAATTCTAAAACAATATCTAATAGTAAAGCTAACAGTCTAAACCTGAAACCTCAAGCTAAGTCATGACCCATCCTGCTCAGCTAAGATCCGGACTCTGACCCATAAGGTAGAATGATATCCTGCAAGTATACCTGCAACATATCCAGTCAGGAGCAGAGCAAAGTACAGTTCTAGGTAATGAACAAGACATCATGATATGAAAGTACAAGGAAATATGGTATGTAAAGCACAAGAAGGAACATGGTGTATAAGTACATGAAAGAACATGGTATGTAAGAACATGAAAGAACATGGTATCTTAGGAATGACAGGAACTAAGTACATGATATATCTCCTGAACATGTGTGTACAACAATATTTGAAATATAACTAAGTATGTGACCGGCTAGGGGTAAGCACATGAAAGAACATGAAGCACATGAAAGCACATGAATGGTACGACTTAGGACCTGCGTGCACGATGCGGGGTCTAAGCTAAACACATCTGAGTTGTTTCTTGGGTTTGGTCACATAAATAGTATATTTTTCCACCCCAGGTACAAGTAATAAGAACAAGGAACATGAGCACCGGAAAAACATGTCATGTCGCAGTGTGTCAATCAAGGAAGCACATGATATAATGAAATGTACAAGACCATAGAATGTACTTGCCTTGCTCCGGGGTTTGAAAAGAGGAAGAAGATCTGGAAATACATCTGGTTAATTGATACAAGTTGGTTAAGTTCTGAACTAAACAATTGACTAACTCTTAAAACCAAAAGCTAATTAGGAATTATAATGGTAGTATGCTAGCTTACACATATCTAACTAAAAGGAAACAATAAATACATTATTTAGTTACTACTCAATTAGTTTCTAGATGATACTATCTAACTATTCAAGTTATAACCAAGTATTCCAAAATTCCTACAACCACTGTTGCTGACAGACTTATAGATTTAATTTAAAAGTAGTTAAATTCAAATTTCCAGGATTTAATCCAACTCTGAGATATCGACCACAGTTACATAAAAGATCCCCAACTAAGCCTATTCCCTTTAGCTCAACTTCCTTAGTTGCCACCATAATTTTAGGTCTAAACCTGCTAATCACAAAACTACTACATGGACCCCTTCTCAATTCCACCACAGAAAAGAACTCATAAAAACTCAGCCAACCCCATGTCAAGCCATTAGAGAATAGTCCAAGCCACTCCTAACTTATCCAAAGTTTTAACAAACAAAAGCACCCCCTATTTATTATTGGCAAAACCAAGGCCAAAATACAATTTGTGAAAGTATAGGATCAAAACCTTTCTCCTATCTCTTAACAACTCAAAATAGTAAAAGAAATATACATAACCAATTCAACCAAGGTCATTCGAGGAAATCAAAATTTCAGATCAACATCTCTAATCGAGAATGGCCATAAGAACAGAAATTATTCAAATATGTGATTTAATACAAATATAATAATAATTCACACAATCGAATTGGAATCCCTCGGCTCGTAGTTTAGCAAAACCATGCATAAATCCTTGCCAAACCAACTGTAGACCCAACAACACAAGCTATCCAATTAAAATCCTAAGTACGTCGTTGCAATACTCCAATCACAGATTCGACTCAATTGTTGCTTCCTGCCACCCACTCCGTCACCCAGGACACGCATACAGCTGGACACGAACAAAACTCTGGACACGAACATTGGCCGGGTACATCCAACTAGCATGCCTACACGACATAACACAGGAAGGATTCGGACACGCTGAACATGGATACCACCCAAACATCCCCGTTAATTCTATCCACGAAACATCGAATCAATAAGAAAGTGAAGTAAATACCTGAAGGAGTAAATGTAACACCCAGTTTTTCAATTGAGGGTATTTTGGTCATTTTCAAAATTTTGGAATTATTTTGGGATTATTATATTTAATTATAATTAATGTGATTTTAGATAATTTTTGGTGATTTGTCTGGTGCTAGTTTTAGACTGTGACCCATGTAGACTAGAAGACTGTCCTATTAGCCAACCTAGGTCCAGACATCATGGTTAGGTTATGAAACCCTAGTGTGACTTTAGTTAGTCATTTCAAGTTAGTTAGAATTGGTTTGGGGCTAATCGGAGTTAGTTTGGTTTGAGAATGGCTTGTGTAGTCACAAGTCAAATCATGACTTAAACTAGATAGGACCCAACTAGCTAGCCAAAACCCTAAACCCTAGGCCTATGGCCAGCCACATAACAGCCCCTTCCCCTATTTATATCCTCCCAAAGTTAGGGCTAGCCTCCATTAGGAAATTTCACCAAGTTTTAGAAAGAGGTAATGTTCCATCTTCATAAATTCATATTAAATCCAAATTAGGTCCTTTTTCCTTCAAACAAATTCCTATAGGCTCTAAATATTGTTCTCTTGCTGTTGGGATTGAATTTTGACAGGAAAGGAACAATTTGGAAGAGTTTTGGTGGGTTGAGAAATCCTCTTCTTTGGAGCTTTTTGGAGCGTTGGACACCTATAGGTATAATCTCTATTAATGCTCCTAAAATCCTGTAAAAATCATTTTTAGGGTCCCCTAGCCCTCATCCAACTGTAGGGAAGACTAACCCTAAGTTTTTGTCTCGTTTCGTGTCCGTATTGGACACGTATCAGAGCTGTGTATTAGGTGCTCGACGAAATGTCCCACAGGACTGTTTGATCGAGTTTTCCTATTCTATTTGAATGGAAAGTTAGATCTAAGTGTCGTCTAGGGTTTCCAAGTGTCCTGTGATGGTTTGTGCGTCGTGTCGTGTCGTAGGGAACACGGGACATGCGTGTGCGGGCGTGCGCGTGCGGCACTGTAGCTCCCCTGCTACTCGGGGGTTACTGCATGCTGGACACGCAACGCCGACCCGAGAAACTTGGCCAGAGGTTAGTGGCAATGACTGATACGAGGCTCATCAAGTTTCACGAGTCCTCGTGTCGTGTCGGACACGTTCTTGGGTGTGCACGGGGAAAGGCTGTTGTGCGCATGTGCTGTGTGTGTTCTTACTGATAAATCGATTTTTAATGGTTGTTAAAATGTTGTTCATGCTTAATTAGATCCTAAAGATCATATTTAAATCCCTGTACACTATGCTACTTAATTTGTTTGAGTTTTAGTTGTGATTTGATTTGTATGAGGGTTGGATTCATGAAGTTTCTGATACTGGGCTCTTCCAGTTCTGTTTGAACGATTTAAAATCCCTTCCCTGTTATGTTTTATCAGTTAAATTGAACCTACACGTCATAATATATGTTAGCTTAGCCTTGGCAATTGGTTTGCACTTTGGGAATGGGTTAACGTGGGTGTTTGGTTCGAAATGTTATAGAACAGTGTAAAAGTCTGATACATGTTGATACTTAAATTTCCAGTTTTACAAACCATTTAATTCCTGTATGTGATAAGTTTTCAACTGATGTTTTAAATGTTTAGTTAGGTTCAATATACCCTGTTAATCCCTGATTTTACAAGCCTACATAATTGTTGGTTTTGTTGGAGTTTGGTATAGTTTTGTTGGGAAATGGAAAACTGAGATTTGAACATATGTTTTTCCTTGGTTTCAAAAACCTGGAATTAAATGACCAAAACTTGAGAATATTCTTTGAACTTTGTACTTAATCCCTTATTCTTCCTGCAAATAAAACCTTCACTGTTAACTGGATGAGGGTTCATTATTGAACTGATTAGGGGATTAAACATGGTGTAATATTGGACTGTTTTGATTTCAATATCAGTTTTCCTAAACTATGGTTCAATCCCTTCTTGGTTTTAACTGCCTGAGATTCTTGTGATAGCTGTGATTCGAATTGTAGGTTGTCCTTCCTTTTGTTGACTGTTATTGATAATTGTTAACTGAAATGGAATGTATTTTAAACCTGAATTTCATGCTTATTGTACACTGTTTTAAACTGAAATTCCATGTTAGTGTAACTGTTATAACTATGATGATTTAGAACCATTTTCACTGATTAACTGAAAATAGGAGATGAGTTTTGTTCTCAAATTTTTATCAATACTGTTACATTGATTCTTCCATTCTTTTCCAAGTCTAATTCACTGTTAATTGATAACTGGTCATGGAATTGGATCTTGGTTGTGGTTAAATCTTTTTAAACCTGTGATACTGAGTTCTTGAAAACTGAAATGAAAAGCATTAACCTGAGATTGGCTTTGCACTGTGCTGTTGGAAAGAACCTGGGAATGGGTTCTTTTCTGAATATTGAAAACTGAATCTTCATGATTTGTAAACTGCATTGAACTGTAAACAGATTTCCTCCTCATTGTTTTGTGTAGGTTTTAATTGTTTGTTTGAGTGTAGGTTTAGTTGTCTCAGTTTTCAAACCTGTTATGGAGTGAACAAAAACCTGAGAATGGGACTTGAGATTTAAATCTCAGTCCATGGACAAACCTGTGTTGGACTTGTTCCCAGTTTCATCACCTGGGATAGTCCCTGTTTTTCAGTTTCATTACACACACATGTCCTCTCTAGCTTGACACACACAGGTTGCTTTTCACAGATTTCTCTTTTGGCACATGTCACTCTTTCACATGTTCACAAGCCACTGTTTTCTTAATTTCTGTTTACACAACATACTCTTTCTGATACAAGTCTCTTGTATCACTGTCACTCTCACTATACACACACACACATACATTTGTGTTTTTCCCCCTTTACTCTTCTATATATAATATGTGTAGGTTCTTGAATATAGGAATGTGTGTTATTGTACATGTGTAGTGATAATCAGTTTCCTATATATGTATTAGAGATATAGGTAAAATGTGTGAATGTATATATGTATATATATGGTACTTGTGGGATGGTATATATATATGGGTTAAGGTGTTATGGTTATGACATAGAGTTTAGGGATAGTGTGTAGGTGGACTTGACAAGGTTTAATCTAGAGGAGACTTGCTAGAACCTAGAGTAGGTTTGGTGAGACCTAGATTGACTATTGACTAGGTTTGACTCTAGGTTGACCAGAGTTGACCAAGAGTTGACTTTGGTTTAGATTGACCTAGATTCATGTAGAACGCATTGTAGTGCATATTATTATCATTCTGGACTCGTTGTGACTTGTGCTGTTCTAATAGGAGCCAGACACCACTCCTCAGACAGTATTTTCATCTCGGACTTTCAGTTAGCAGGCGAGTACATTCTCTGATCTTTTCATACTTATCTGGATTATATTCTTGCTCTAGATTACTCTACTTGATGCTGACACGTATCTTCACGGATTAGTACTATATGGATCCTTTCCTGAGATGTTATCCCTTTACGGGTGCATCGGGTATTTCATGTTCATGTACTTTATCATGTGCATCAGGTACTCCTTGTACTCGTACTAGTTCATATTTTTACATGTTCTCATGTGCTTTCACGTGCCTCATGTACTACTCATTACATGAGTTCACGTATCTTAGTTGTATTCATGTGCTTATAACGTAACTTGAATGGATCCTTGTGTACTGGTTGGGGCGGGATGAGTAGAATTGGTTATGTGAACACTATCTCCAGTAGTTGTATAAATGTGCCTCCTTATTTGTATTCATGTGCCCCCAAGCCGTTTACATAACCATTATGCTCTAAATCACGTAGCCACTTACAGTCTCTACTATCATGTATTTACTTTCAGTTATAAAATATCTCATGTTTACTCGTACTTCCTATTCAGCACTTCCTGTATTTTACTCTATTGCATGATTTATACTCCTAACCTGCTATGAACTGTTTTGAGAGATATGTGCTCGTTCCCGTCCTGACTGGACCTGTTGAAAATTTTACAGTGAATGATGAGGCTCTGGTGTCTATCCCTCTTGGTGCAGCGTTAGACATTACTAGTGACTTGGACCTGCTAGCAGTTGGTGTTACTTTCATTAGTTTAGGATTATCTTACTATTTTGGGATTACTGTACTAGACTTTGAGATATCCTGAGATGTATTTATTTTAGTAACTTAGATTATGGATTTGTATCTCTGTGATGTTACATTCCTGGTTGTTATCTATCTTTATCTTTCTATCTCATTCCTGTTCTATCCTAGATGTGGTTGAGTTATATTGTGTTATGTCACCCCCATTCGGGGAGTATAACTGTATATTACCCTTATCTGTTAGATGTTATGACCTAGGACAGCGTTCTACCGCCGATGCTGCGGCGTAGGCTGGACGTACCCACGTCACGTGCCCTATTTCTAGGGTGCGGGTCATGACACGTTTTTAGTGGTGGCCCATGCAGGTCGAGTTTATGTAGTGGTATTCGAACTAGAGTATCACTACAGCCTGCAGTAGGATTAGAATATATTTTAAGGGTACTCAATCACGGTTAGGATTCCTTGAAAGATTCCTGGGACGACCCTTGAGAATCTTATTTAAACTTCAATTTGAATCATTTCCCCTTGTTTGTTCGCTCTCACTCCTTGATTATTGAATTTGATTTTGATGAATCGTTGTTGATTTTGATTTTCCTATCGAGATGAATTTTATAGCCTGAGTTACGATATTTTCTGATAACATATATTGACGGAAATACAGGGATGGTAAAACGTCTACATGATTATAGAACCTATAGTTTATCGCAGCCATATTAGCTGGCGTGGCAGAAACATGGAGGCCTGGCTTCGGATGTACGTATCTTGGTTATGAGATTTGGAATTTCTTGCAGCTATACTAGTCGGCATAGCGAGATTTCCAGACGACATGATTGTAGAGGTGCATACCCTAGTTAAGGAATCTATCGTTATTCGCAGCCTTGCTTACTGGCAGGGCGAGGACTCTGAGTAACATGATTTTGGACAGACGCATATGATTATCAGATTGTATCTTGAGAAGGTTTTAAACATATCATCTCTATCGTACCATTCTGTTGTATAAATTGTATCCATCATCAAATAACTTAGGAGTAGGAGTATTGAGTAGGAGTAGCTTAGCTATTATTATAAGATTGTGTAACTTCTTGCAATAAATTCTTCCTAATACAATGAATTGGTGTTTCTGCTAGACCTTAACTTAGATTGATGTTATAGCTCTGGTTTCAAATAGTTCATTCTTTAAACAGATAGGCAGAACAGATTTTATCATTATTTTCTTCTTGCCATTGATTCTGGTATTACCCTAATATATAGTGGACACAGATACTTGTCTGACACGTATGCATACTACACTTGTTTACCAACCTATCTAAATGCATGTTAATATGGTTAATGTTAAGTTCTCTAAATCCTAGTATTCTAATATAGTGCAGTATCAGTGACTAGTTCTAAGTTTCTCCATATTAAATTCGTGATTTAAATTTAAATTTCATGTTATCACTCTTGCTTACATCACTACACATGTATGTTATATACAGGGCTTTATTTCAAAAAAAAACTTGGTTGAGTTTTGTGTTGAATTGTCAAATCTGAGATTGCGTACATAGTAAACCCTTAACCTTGGATTCTAAGAGTTTAGTTCAAATTGCAGTTTTAAATTGTAATGTTTTAAGCCGTATACATGGTTGTGTGCAGGTATATAATGTTAGGTTCATACTCTTACATGTTAGGTTGTGGTTGTGGTGAACTTTGAGTTGGTTTTGATGTTCGAATTCTCCAAAATTTTGAAAACTGAATTCATGATTACATTTTTACACTGCTTCAATATGTGTAGTTCAATTTCAGATCTAATTTGTAATAATGAGCTAAACTGAATGACTGAACCCCTTCATTTCAAGTTTTAACCCATGTACACTTAACACTCTACACTAATGTTCACAGCTGCCATGGAAATCTAACCCTTCATCTCTATGTTATGTTCATGTAGCCATATAGGTATACTTATATATATGGTTAGCCATGCATGTTATGAATAAATAGCTTGTACCTTGTAGACTGCTTAACCAATATGCCATCAATAGTGTAACTTGGTAACTATAGTTGAGACCCAAATCCTCCTATAACCCCTTCATGTATATGCCACAAACCACATGACCCTTGCTTAATGTTAGCTTTTCCTCTAACACTCTCTCTTCTATATATATTAGATTGTGATTGAATTCAATGCTTTGACTTTCGTTCCTTAAACTTTTGGTTTTGATTTTTTCTTAAATAGTACCCTTTATAGATGATTGGTAGTTGTCTTATTTTATTTCTTGATAAATACCAGTTTTATATATAGGATGGTAGACTGCTGTACAGCCTTATGATTGTTGTGTTTTTATCCCTTCCAGTATGGCACCCATGACCCGAGCCTGTCGCCTGAGAGCAGCTGCAGCTACTGATAGTGTGCTTCCACCTCCTATTGCTCAGGAGGTAGTGGCCCCTCAGGCTGACCCCAAGGTAGTGGCACCTCCCGCCATCGAGGAGGTGTCAGCATCCTTACCAGAGAGTATTCCTCCACCACCTGTTACTCAGGAGAGAGTGGCAGTCTCATCTGAGACCAAGAGTTCTTCCCCATCTCCTCCTCTGCCTCCAGGAGCAGTACCCCATACCATACCCTCGGCAGGTTTGTTTCCTGACGGAGCTCAGATATCCAGACTTCTCCAGGATGTGTTGGAGACACAGAGAGTTCAGACTGAGATCCTAAAGGAGCAGGGTCATGGAATCCAACTGCTGTGGGATTTGGTGCATTCAGGAGGGGAGCCTAGTTCTAAGAGGCCGAGGAGCAGTGTATACCCAGAGCCCCGTGAGCACCCAGACTATCAACCTAGACCAGCCTACCCAGTCCAGACTCATGTTCAGCAGAGGCCAGCTGAGAGAGTTCCTACCTGCACCTTCTGTAAGAAGCCTGGACATGTGTGGGACATCTGTAGGAAGAGAAGAGGAGTGTGCCTGTTGTGTGGGTCAGCTGCACACAGACTGCGAGACTGTCCTGCTGCACTTATCTCAGCCAGGACTCCACCTTCGGGAGGGAGTTCCAGCCACCAGACCTAGTTGGAGGTGAGTCCTTGACCTATATCTTAGCCAGTCCTTGAAATTGATACACCCTACCATATTGTTGTATGTTTTGATATCTTGTGATTGCCTAGTACTGTAGTATGTTGGTGTAACTAGATGAGACCCCAAACTGATACTACATGCCATGACCCCATAAGTTACATTTTCCAACTGAATGATTTAAATAGGTTCTGAGATTTTGATTGTGGGGGTTTGACCTAGAAGGGGTACGATCATCTTAATTTCGAGGACGAAATTTTTCTAAGGTGGGTAGGATTGTAACATCCAGTTTTTCAATTGAGGGTATTTTGGTCATTTTCAAAATTTTGGAATTATTTTGGGATTATTATATTTAATTATAATTAATGTGATTTTAGATAATTTTTGGTGATTTGTCTGGTGCTAGTTTTAGACTGTGACCCATGTAGACTAGGAGACTGTCCTATTAGCCAACCTAGGTCCAGACATCATGGTTAGGTTATGAAACCCTAGTGTGACTTTAGTTAGTCATTTCAAGTTAGTTAGAATTGGTTTGGGGCTAATCGGAGTTAGTTTGGTTTGAGAATGGCTTGTGTAGTCACAAGTCAAATCATGACTTAAACTAGATAGGACCCAACTAGCTAGCCAAAACCCTAAACCCTAGGCCTATGGCCAGCCACATAACAGCCCCTCCCCCTATTTATATCCTCCCAAAGTTAGGGCTAGCCTCCATTAGGAAATTTCACCAAGTTTTAGAAAGAGGTAATGTTCCATCTTCATAAATTCATATTAAATCCAAATTAGGTCCTTTTTCCTTCAAACAAATTCCTATAGGCTCTAAATATTGTTCTCTTGCTGTTGGGATTGAATTTTGACAGGAAAGGAACAATTTGGAAGAGTTTTGGTGGGTTGAGAAATCCTCTTCTTTGGAGCTTTTTGGAGCTTTGGACACCTATAGGTATAATCTCTATTAATGCTCCTAAAATCCTATAAAAATCATTTTTAGGGTCCCCTAGCCCTCACCCAACTGTAGGGAAGACTAACCCTAAGTTTTTGTCTCATTTCGTGTCCGTATCGGACACGTATCAGAGCTGTGTATTAGGTGCTCGACGAAATGTCCCACAGGACTGTTTGATCGAGTTTTCCTATTCTATTTGAATGGAAAGTTAGATCTAAGTGTCGTCTAGGGTTTCCAAGTATCCTGTGATGGTTTGTGCGTCGTGTCGTGTCGTGGGGAACACGGGACACGTGTGTACGGGCGTGCGCGTGCGGCACTGTAGCTCCCCTGCTACTCGGGGGCTACTGCGCGCTGGACACGCGACGCCGACACGAGAAACTTGGCCAGAGGTTAGTGGCAATGACTGATACGAGGCTTCGCAAGTTTCACGAGTCCTCGTGTCGTGTCGGACACGTTCTTGGGTGTGCACGGGGAAAGGCTGTTGTGCGCATGTGCTGTGTGTGTTCTTACTGATAAATCGATTTTTAATGGTTGTTAAAATGTTGTTCAT
This sequence comes from Iris pallida, assembly GCA_029216955.1. Lineage (NCBI taxonomy): Eukaryota > Viridiplantae > Streptophyta > Magnoliopsida > Asparagales > Iridaceae > Iris > Iris pallida. Next base: position 4,067,119 of record JANAVB010010600.1, read on the forward strand.
GCTTAATTAGATCCTAAAGATCATATTTAAATCCCTGTACACTATGCTACTTAATTTGTTTGAGTTTTAGTTGTGATTTGATTTGTATGAGGGTTGGATTCATGAAGTTTCTGATACTGGGCTCTTCCAGTTCTGTTTGAACGATTTAAAATCCCTTCCCTGTTATGTTTTATCAGTTAAATTGAACCTACACGTCATAATATATGTTAGCTTAGCCTTGGCAATTGGATTGCACTTTGGAAATGGGTTAACGTGGGTGTTTGGTTCGAAATGTTATAGAACAGTGTAAAAGTCTGATACATGTTGATACTTAAATTTCCAGTTTTACAAACCATTTAATTCCTGTATGTGATAAGTTTTCAACTGATGTTTTAAATGTTTAGTTAGGTTCAATATACCCTGTTAATCCCTGATTTTACAAGCCTACATAATTGTTGGTTTTGTTGGAGTTTGGTATAGTTTTGTTGGGAAATGGAAAACTGAGATTTGAACATATGTTTTTCCTTGGTTTCAAAAACCTGGAATTGAATGACCAAAACCTGAGAATATTCTTTGAACTTTGTACTTAATCCCTTATTCTTCCTGCAAATAAAACCTTCACTGTTAACTGGATGAGGGTTCATTATTGAACTGATTAGGGGATTAAACATGGTGTAATGTTGGACTGTTTTGATTTCAATATCAGTTTTCCTAAACTATGGTTCAATCCCTTCTTGGTTTTAACTGCCTGAGATTCTTGTGATAGCTGTGATTCGAATTGTAGGTTGTCCTTCCTTTTGTTGACTGTTATTGATAATTGTTAACTGAAATGGAATGTATTTTAAACCTGAATTTCATGCTTATTGTACACTGTTTTAAACTGAAATTCCATGTTAGTGTAACTGTTATAACTATGATGATTTAGAACCATTTTTACTGATTAACTGAAAATAGGAGATGAGTTTTGTTCTCAAATTTTTATCAATACTGTTACATTGATTCTTCCATTCTTTTCCAAGTCTAATTCACTGTTAATTGATAACTGGTCATGGAATTGGATCTTGGTTGTGGTTAAATCTTTTTAAACCTGTGATACTGAGTTCTTGAAAACTGAAATGAAAAGCATTAACCTGAGATTGGCTTTGCACTGTGCTGTTGGAAAGAACCTGGGAATGGGTTCTTTTCTGAATATTGAAAACTGAATCTTCATGATTTGTAAACTGCATTGAACTGTAAACAGATTTCCTCCTCATTATTTTGTGTAGGTTTTAATTGTTTGTTTGAGTGTAGGTTTAGTTGTCTCAGTTTTCAAACCTGTTATGGAGTGAACAAAAACCTGAGAATGGGACTTGAGATTTAAATCTCAGTCCATGGACAAACCTGTGTTGGACTTGTTCCCAGTTTCATCACCTGGGAATTAGTCCCTGTTTTTCAGTTTCATTACACAAACATGTCCTCTCTAGCTTGACACACACAGGTTGCTTTTCACAGATTTCTCTTTTGGCACATGTCACTCTTTCACATGTTCACAAGCCACTGTTTTCTTAATTTCTGTTTACACAACATACTCTTTCTGATACAAGTCTCTTGTATCACTGTCACTCTCACTATACACACACACACATACATTTGTGTTTTTCCCCCTTTACTCTTCTATATATAATATGTGTAGGTTCCTGAATATAGGAATGTGTGTTATTGTACATGTGTAGTGATAATCAGTTTCCTATATATGTATTAGAGATATAGGTAAAATGTGTGAATGTATATATGTATATATATGGTACTTGTGGGATGGTATATATATATGGGTTAAGGTGTTATGGTTATGACATAGAGTTTAGGGATAGTGTGTAGGTGGACTTGACAAGGTTTAATCTAGAGGAGACTTGCTAGAACCTAGAGTAGGTTTGGTGAGACCTAGATTGACTATTGACTAGGTTTGACTCTAGGTTGACCAGAGTTGACCAAGAGTTGACTTTGGTTTAGATTGACCTAGATTTATGTAGAACGCATTGTAGTGCATATTATTACCATTCTGGACTCGTTGTGACTTGTGCTGTTCTAATAGGAGCCAGACACCACTCCTCGGACAGTATTTTCATCTCGGACTTTCAGTTAGCAGGCGAGTACATTATCTGATCTTTTCATACTTATCTGGATTATATTCTTGCTCTAGATTACTCTACTTGATGCTGACACGTATCTTCACGGATTAGTACTATATGGATCCTTTCCTGAGATGTTATCCCTTTACGGGTGCATCGGGTATTTCATGTTCATGTACTTTATCATGTGCATCAGGTACTCCTTGTACTCGTACTAGTTCATGTTTTTACATGTTCTCATGTGCTTTCACGTGCCTCATGTACTACTCATTACATGAGTTCACGTATCTTAGTTGTATTCATGTGCTTATAACGTAACTTGAATGGATCCTTGTGTACTGGTTGGGGCGGGGTGAGTAGAATTGGTTATGTGAACACTATCTCCAGTAGCTGTATAAATGTGCCTCCTTATTTGTATTCATGTGCCCCCAAGCCGTTTACATAACCATTATGCTCTAAATCACGTAGCCACTTACAGTCTCTACTATCATGTATTTACTTTCAGTTACAAAATATCTCCTGTTTACTCGTACTTCCTATTCAGCACTTCCTGTATTTTACTCTATTGCATGATTTATACTCCTAACCTGCTATGAACTGTTTTGAGAGATATGTGCTCGTTCCCGTCCTGACTGGACCTGTTGAAAATTTTACAGTGAATGATGAGGCTCTGGTGTCTATCCCTCTTGGTGCAGCGTTAGACATCACTAGTGACTTGGACCTGCTAGCAGTTGGTGTTACTTTCATTAGTTTAGGATTATCTTACTATTTTGGGATTACTGTACTAGACTTTGAGATATCCTGAGATGTATTTATTTTAGTAACTTAGATTATGGATTTGTATCTCTGTGATGTTACATTCCTGGTTGTCATCTATCTTTATCTTTCTATCTCATTCCTGTTCTATCCTAGATGTGGTTGAGTTATATTGTGTTATGTCACCCCCATTCGGGGAGTATAACTGTATATTACCCTTATCTGTTAGATGTTATGACCTAGGACAGCGTTCTACCGCCGATGCTGCGGCGTAGGCTGGACGTACCCACGTCACGTGCCCTATTTCTAGGGTGCGGGTCATGACACGTTTTTAGTGGTGGCCCATGCAGGTCGAGTTTATGTAGTGGTATTCGAACTAGAGTATCACTACAGCCTGCAGTAGGATTAGAACGCGTCGTCGGAGAAGAATTACACGTCGCCGGAACATGCCGCCTAGGTGTAGAGAAGCTTCGTCCTCGCCGCCGCCTTTATCGGAGGAAGCTCTCGATCATTCTTTGGGAGAGCAAGATGCAGCGTCGTCGATCGCCGGAGATCATCGAACGCAGCTGCTGCCGAGAGCTAGGGTACCACCGTCCAGCCGCTTGGGGAGTCGCTCGGGAAACAGAACCACCGGTGGGTGCACGCCTGGTCGCCGCCGTTGTCGCCGGGAAAGCCACACACAACCCAGATCGACTAGATCTCGCCGGAGAGATTAGGGCTAGGGCTCGCACTCGGGAGGAGCAGAAGAAAGGGTTTGGGAAAAAAAAATTAAAGTCGAGTGACTCTCTCTTCCTCACTCAGACTTTAAAACAAAGAAATGTGCATTATGCACAACCCCCCCACCCCCCCCACCCCCCCCCCCACCCCCGCTCCGTAACCATTTTGATTAAGTCCTTTGCTAAGGAAAATTTCAGAAAAAACCCCTCTCCTTTTCATAATTACAGTAACTGCTGAAAATTTTGTTAGAAATTTTGAAATAATGGGGGGACCACTAAGTTGGTTGTAACAACTTTTTAAATTTGAAATTCTGCTCTAAAATTAATTCCCTCCAAAATAGATCACCATATTTATTATTTAAAACTAACTTATTATTTGAAACTTCAATCAACAATTGTTATTATTATTAGAAATGCTTTCGGAAAAAATCAAATTTATATTTCTCAAAATAGGGAGGTGGAGTTACACCGTTGTCCCAGCGCACCAGCGCACTATCCCGGTGCATTCCGTGCACCACAGGGCGCACCCGCGCGTTCGCAGCACCTCCGCACGCACAGCAGCAGGCAGGCAGCCCCGCCGGCCGCCCCCCCCCGGCCACGTGACCAGTGCCCGCACGCCGTCCAAGCCGCACCCCACGCGCCAGTAGCTGCGTGGTCGCCCCGCGTCTCCCGCCTCCCACGCGTCAGTGCGTGTTACGGGTACTCGTGTGCGCGCACCCCGCATGAGTACGCATTCCGTGTACGTTTCGAGTCCGAGGCCTCCCCTCGGTATATCGTCATCAACTTTTCGGTAAGACGGAACCTTCTGAGTGTTTTACAGATTACCAAACCAATTCATGTTCCGACCGGAATTGACAGAATAAAGTCTGTCAATTTCGGGATAGATAGTTAGTAGTTTCTTAATTTCAACCTTAAGTATTGTAATAAAATTCCTATGATTAACTAGTGTGACTGTTAGTTTATAATTATAATAATTATGTTGTATTACATAAATTATATATATTAGATAGTACGTTATTGGATTAAATGTTTAACTAAACTTTTAATTATGAATATCGTATGAAAACGTTAATATTATTCCCATTAATTTTATGAATTATTAAAATATTAAATTATTCTCAAAAAAATAGTTTTATATCCAAGCCTAACCTTAATATAGGAAATAGCGATTTTTTTAGGCAAAAATCTTTATTTACTATTGAGGGGAAAACACTAATTATCTTCCAAAAATATTTTTGTTACTAAAAAAGGTATTTTTAGATAATAAAACGATAGATGTACTCCGTAAAAATCTTTTAGTTATTTATTAATTAAGTGATTCCTCACTAAATATTAATATAGAATATTTTCGTAAATTTATTTTATTAAGTCTTTACTTATTTAAAAGAAAGGTTTTTAGACGATATTTTAATAAGCTTCTTAATTACGTTCTAAAAACTTTCGGTTTATTAAATAAATGATTTTCGTAATTTTATTATTAAAACGGTGTTCTTATTAATTAAAATATATCGTATTCTATATGTAAACTACTTAACTTTAAGGGATTTTCCAGTATTTTATAGGTAATTCAAATTATAATATTAGTTTACGAAAAATCGTTCATTATCTACTAATAAGTTAAGTATAATATTTCTCGTATTATTTACAAAATAACATCTTTATTAGAAAAATCATTTTCATCTATTATTATACGTGTTTAAATAATTATAGCCTTATTTCTCTGGAAATATTTTCTTATAACTAAAACGTTGTTTATTATAAATATTAGCGATTAGTTAAACCCTTGAAATGACTTCTTGAACAGAGTATCAATTAATGTAGGTTCAGGTTCCAGACTTTAGCCCGAATACCTTCCTGTCATCACCCACAGCACCGAAAAAATCCAAGGCAAGTTTCATACTATTCATGTCCGCATTTTATTTAATAATTAAATATACCGTATTAGTAGGACTATGTATATTGTATCGACACTGATTCACAGGGAATCCCTCTCGGACCCCAGATTGATTGCTTGATTGACTCGGAGATTGGGAGAGTAGTATAGCATCTGTGACCAAAGTCATTGTTATTGATATTGCCTCTCTCGCGCTAACCTCTATTGCACAGGAGGTTGAGCCGTATCATATATACTAGTATTTGACCAAAATGTTAGTATACACATTGAATCTATCAGCCGGTCACAGATCAGCTATATGCTCAAAATCATTATTGAGTCATTGTAGATTGCACCATTGTAGCTCCTGGGATTTCATGCCTGCTGTCTTCTTTATTATTATCTAGAAAAATATATAATGCTTTTAAACTGCCATGTATTATTTATTATTATTTAGAATGCTGGATGTGGATAAATGTTCTTGCTCCCCTCCTGACTGTAGACCAATATTTTAGGTGATTGCGAAGACAAGGAGCTCACATTTAGTTCCTTCTACGGACCCGATCCGAGTCCCGAAGAGGTAGCTGAACCAGACAAGGGAGCCCAGGACTACTAGTTGTATCCATGGTTTAGTTTTTCCCTATTTTTCCCAGTTGTAATAAAGAACAGATGTTTTAACTAAATGTTTATTTGCTTGTGTGGTTATTTCACCTAGACATTTAGCTTTAAATTTCAAAGTTTAAATAAAATATTTTTATATTTCTCGTATTTTAGAATTATCTGCTTGTGTACTACCACTTGACACAGCTTACTGCCGCCGTCTCACAACGGTGCAGGCTGGACATGATCCGACCGAACCCAATATATTGAGATCGGGTCATGACATATTTTTAGTGGTAGCCTATGCAGGTCCAGTTCTGCAAAATTGGTGTAGTCAACTTAGTCTAGACCAGCATTCAGTCCTACAATCTGACTTAGGTCTATGTATGACTTTAGAAAAACATACTCTAGAAACAATTAGAACACCTAGATTATTTTCAACCCGCCACAACATAAGACCGAATTTATCTATTTTATCTATTTTTGCTTGCTTATAGTTTCTTAGGTTACCTTGCTTATATTTGTACCTAAACCTTACCCAGATTAGGCCAATTATATGATGATATATTTTACTTCCTATATTATTTTCTAGAATTTTTTTTGTATCTTTTAGTGTCCCATGGCTTTCGGGGGTTATTTTCCTCTATATCTTTATCAGACTCTAGCATCCCTTAGGATCTATACTCTTTCGCTATTTATGGATTAAGATTAGATATTTCAATCTCCTTTTTTAGCCAACATATTTTCAATTTCTCTATTAGTTTGATCAATCTTACTTCTCTATTTTTGTTTAGAATCTAAATCCATTCACTATTTAGAATTTCAAATTCTCCTTTAGCAAACCTAATAAACTCTTATCTACTCGAAGTATTTCTACGACTAGTGTATCCAATCATTTGTCTTGACCTTATTTCCAATTGACTTTCTCGGAACCAATTTTGAACCAAAATTTTCTAAAACCGTAAAGCCCCAAGGTTGATTATTACCAAAAGAATTGGTTCAACTTAGCAGGTTCACGAATCTTCCAAATAAATTATTTTCCAAAAATAATTCCAATATTGATTGATATTTTCTAAGTTATTCTAAGGACCGAGAATATTTTCAATTGTTGGCTTCCTCCACTCAACTTGAAACCTTACTCTCTCCATGCAACTTCTTGATCAACTCAAAGCCTGGAAAGCTTCTAAACTCAATGTTGAGTATCATTAAGCAGGAACGGTCAGAGAATTGATTCTATTATATTATTGAATTTTCTTTAGTCATTGGAAAACGTTTGAATTGTTGAGCTATCCCTTTGAAATTCCCATGAACAAAGTTGAGAAAATATTCAGTGACCTAATATGGCTTCGCACATATGCGTTGCAGCCATTTTTCTGAATTAAGGAAACTATGCGCTTACTGCAGCCAGTTGCGCACTAGCGAGGAATAGACTCTAAGTTGAAGTGATTTCAGGTGTTCATATATTTTTTTAAATATTATTGAGACTATGTCCTAAATGCATCATATTTGTCTCCTATGTTGTTCAGCCAAAAAATGGATAAAGTTGATAGACTATTCGGTAACCTATTATTATTCAAGTTATGGAGCCAAAAAAATTCATTGCAGTCAGGTGCACTCTAGCAAGGCATGGATTTGAGGCAAAGAGACTTCGAATATATTTGGTTTCTGAATATTATTAAGACTATATCCATACCATGGTTGTCTTTTTAGCACCATCAAATTATTCTGACTTTTGTCCGATTCGAGATTTGCATTTCTAGCGGTTGTCTCCATTTTCAGAAATCTCTTATCACAGCCAGAAAGAATAGATTTCCTATGAAATTCTACTTGATTTTCCTAGAACTTATTAGGACCATACCAATCTCTATTGGCTCAAACTCTTTCAAGGTTCAATTTTATTATGTTGCATATATTTTGTGGATATATTTATATATTAAATAGTTGATATACATCTTATGGATGACTTTATGTATATAGTTGATAGCTATATGCGGGAGAAGCATAGATTGCTACCTATCCCATTTCTAGTAAGGACATCTTTAGGATCAATATTAGTTAGCTAAAGGGTAGAAAAGGTACAAAAATACCTTGAGTAAGCTAGTCTTGAGAGAGTGGTACATCTTAGCTTGTGACTTATTTGGGTTAGAACCGTTGGTAGTGCTCACTAGTGCCTAAACCTCATTCAAACAAATGGAGGTATTTAACGATTTTGAATTTTTGATTAAAGGAAGAGTTATGGAAGATAGAGTAAGACGTAGGTAGAATTAGCAAAGAAATTCTAGGATTTGGTAAGGTTCTCCCATATAGGAAGTGAATTTGGATAATATATGAACATGAGAATATGATGATTAAGTAAAGGAACACTTGACGATGATCAATTTTTATGATCAGATGACTACTTTATCCAGAAAGGACGAATATAACCGTAGAAGGAATATCACAAGCAATGGAATTATAGGTTCTAGAGAAGGAATAAACAGTGAGGAATTGAGATAAGACCATTGGCATGCAACTTTGAAAATGAGCAATTGGGTTTGCAATTTCTACCAAACACTGGAGACTCATACTAGTTACGGTAAGAATGATTGAGATTTTGTGATATTTTTGTTAATGTGTTTGGATGAGAACGATTGTTATGTGCATGGTTAAAAATTAAAATTTGATTAGTGATTATAATTTGGTCAATTGATTTCAAGAATTAAAAATTCTCGAATATAGATCACGAATCAACTTTAAAGAATTTTCTAAAGATTTACTATGACAAGTGAAGATTGTGACTTTGATGTAGTCAGTTTTGTAAGAATGCTGACAATTAAAAATTGATGTTTGTAAAATAATTTGATCGAGAGAAGTACTTAAAATATGAAATACATTTGGCATACGAGTTACATACAATGACGGATGGAAGTTTGATTTAGATGATTTATGATTCCAAATACCTTGGCAGCTGCCTTAGTTTTTTGTAGATACTGGGAGTTCCGCTAGCTTAGCGAGTTAGAGATTGTTTTTTGCATGGGTATTAATAAGATGGTTATCTTGTAAGCCATTTTTTCCTACATATCCTATCTTCTGACCGTTGAAATAGTGATACGATATTCTTTCTATCCCCTTTGATCATCACTCAGTCCTTAATGGAAATATCTTATCTGATTATATTCCTATCATAGCTATTCTAATCACCCTCGCTATCCTCTTATCATACAACTTGTTGATTTTTCCTAAGTCACAAATTCTTATACCCCATTCAAATTTGATTTGAAATTTTTTGTCCCTCATCTCAGAAGATTCCATAATTTTATGCCTTCTTAATAAAATGTTGGCGTTCATTTCTTGTCTTTTTTGTTTCACGAGACCTTATTTAATTTTTTTCTTATTTTATGATCATTTGATTATATTTTAATCGAACCTATATTTTTTTCGTGCATAAAATAATTTTGATCACAATAATATTTCAACTCTATCTCAGATCATATCTAGATAATTCTGATCGTGCCTATAATTTATCCAGTGATCATGCCTAGAATCCGATCGTGCCTGATGATTTAAATTTCATTTTTGATCAAAGCTAAGTGATTTATGATTGTACCCGGCCTTTATCTTTGAAATTTCGAGGATAAAATTTTCTAATGAGGAAAGATTGTAAAACCCATTCAAAAAATAAAATAAAATAATAACCAAACCTACCAACTCACCGTTCAACCCCTTCCCTATTTTTCCTCTACACGTATACGACTCTCCCCTCCAAATACTCACCACCACAACACCTTCACCATCTTCCTCTTCATTTTCCCAACAAACTTCTACAACTCATCACTCACCCCCTCACTCTTTCCTCTCCCCAAAACTCACTCAGCACTCAAACCCCCCTCTCACTCTCTTTCCTTTCCACACAGCAGCATCTCCCCGCCGTCGACCAGCAGTCGCTGGCCTTCCGCCAGGTACCCGATGTCCCGTCGCACCAGTGCGCTGTCCCGGCACATTTCGTGCAGCACAGCGCACACCCGTTCGTCCGCAGCGCCTCCGCGCACACAGCAGCAGGCCGCCAGCCCTGTAGGTCGCCTCCCCGGCCACGTGACCAGCGCTCGCGCACCGTCCATGCCGCGACCTACGCGCCAGCAACCGCGTGGTCGCCCCGCGTGGCCCGCCTCCCGCGCGTTCAGGCGTGTTCCGCATACCCGTGTGCGAACACCCCACATGCGTACGCGTTCCGAGTCCGAGGCCTCCCCTCGGTACTCCGTCATCAACTTTTCGGTAAGCCGGAATCTTCTGAGTGTTTTTCAGATTACCAAATCAATTCCTGTTTCGACCGGAATTGACAGAATAAAGCTCTGTCAATTCCGGGATACATAGTAGTTTCTTAATTTCAACCTTAAGTATTGTAATAAAATTTCGATGATTAACTAGTGTGACAGTTAGTTTATAATTATAATAATTATGATGTATTACATAAATTATATATATTAGATAGTACGTTATTAGATTAAATGTTTAACTAAACTTTTAATTACGAATATCATAGAAAAACGTTAATATTATTCCCATTAATTTTATGAATTATTAAAATATTAAATTAGTCTCAAAAAAATAGTTTTATATCTAAACCTAAACTTAATATAGGAAATAACGATTTTTTTAGGCAAAATTATTTTATTTACTATTGAGGGAAAACACTAATTATCTTCCAAAAATGTTTTTTATTACTAAAAAAAGGTATTTATAGATAATAAAATGCTAGATTTACTCCGTAAAAATCGTAAAGTTATTTATTCAATTAAATGATTCCTCACTAATTATTAATATAGAATGTTTCGTAAATTTATTTTATTAAGTCTTTATCTTATTTAAAATAAAGGTTTTTAGATCATATTTTAATTAGTGTCTTAATTACGTTCAAAAAACTTTTGGTTTATTAAATAAATGATTTTTGTAATTTTATTATTAAAACAATGTTCTTGTTAATTAAAATATCTATTAAAATATTTCATATTGTATATGTAAATAAAAACTACTTAACTTTAAGGGATTTTTCAGTATTTTATAGGTAACTCTAATTATAATATTAGTTTACGAAAAATCGTTCATTATCTACTAATAAGTTAAGTATAATATTTTTCGTATTATTTACAAAATAACAGCTTTATTAGAAAAATCGTTTTCATCTATTATTATACGTGATTTAAATAATTATAGCCTTATTTCTTTGGAAATATTTTCTTATAACTAAAACGTTGTTTATTATAAATATTAGCGGTTAGTTAAACCCTTGAAATGAATTCTTGAACAGAGTATCAATTAATGTATGTTCAGGTTACAGACTTTAGCCCGAATACCTTCTTGTCGTCACCCTTAGCACTGGAAAAATCCAAGGCAAGTTTCATGCTATTCATGTTCGTGTTTTATTTAATAATTAAATGTACTGCATTAGTAGGACTATGTATATTGTATCGACACTGATTCACAGGGGATCCCTCTCGGACCCCAGATTGCTTGCTTGCTTGACTCATTGACTCGGAGATTGGGGGAGTAGTATAGCATCTATGACCAAAGCCATTGTTACTAATATGGCCTCTCTCGCGCTAACCCTTATTGCACAGGGGGTTGAGCCGTATCATATACTAACATTTGGCCAAAATGTTAGTATACACATTGAATATATATACCAGCCGGTCACAGATCAGCTATATGCCCAAAATCACTATGGACTCATTGTAGATTGCATCATTGTAGCTCCTGAGATTTCATGTCTGCTGCTTTCTTTATTATTATCTAGAAAAATACATAATGCTTTTAAACTGCTCTGCATCATTTATTATTAATTAGAATGCTGGATGTGGATATATGTTCTTGCTTCCCTCCTGACTGGAGACCAATATTTTAGGTGATTGCGAAGACGATGAGCTCGCCTTTAGTTCCTTCTACGAACCCGATCCGAGTCCCGAAGAGGTAGCTGAACCTGACCAGGGAGCCCAGAACTACTAGTTGTGTCCGTGATTTAGTTTTTTCCTATTTTTCCCAGTTGTAATAAAGAACAAATGTTTTAATTAAATGTTTATTTGCTTGTGTGGTTATTTCACCTATACATTTAGCTTTAAATTCCAAAGTTCAAATAAAATATTTTTCTATTTTTCGCATTTTAGAATTATCTGCTTGTGTACTACCGCTTAACACAGCTTACTGCCACCGTCTCACAACGGTACAGACTGGACATGATCCGACCGAACCCAATATATTGGAATCGGGTCGTGACATATAGTTTGTCGCGAAGTATGTCCCATTCAAACCCTAACTAAATCTGACAAATTTGAATAAAATTGTATGAATTTCAAGCTTCTGCAGCAGAAATTTTGCCGAAAGCTTCTCCAGGTGCTGACAAATTAAACAGCCCATGTTTAGGTATAATATTTTGGATTTTCTCAGCTGTTTGCATTGCTCAAACACTAGTAACATCTCTTCTTCTAGTAATTACATGTATCACCAAATTAAATTAAAAGCTTAGTTTGTTGTTTGGGAATATATGCCATAACCTCAGTGGGTACCAACACAACTTCATATTCGGCGTGGAATGTTGCATAATTAATGTTTGGCAAATCAAATAATCTAATCTCTACGTTGATGTAGAAATCGTAGATATTTTCATCCATTAGTCTGTAAATTTCAAATTAAGAGGCTTACATCCCTGACATTTCTAGCTTTCGGAACATTGGATAATTAACATGGTATCGAATCATCAGCATCCTCGCCCGAGAACATTGATTAGCTAATGGAAACTATATTGGAGATATATCACAGGAACAAAACTAACCAAACAAGAGTCGAACATATTTGTGGCAAACCATTAGGCATGTACTACGGCTTGTCCGGAAAACGAACACAGAACTAACGGTCATCCCCACTTTTAAACGAGTATTTCTGATACCCAGTCTTGATGGGGATAGTCAGCACTGATAAATAAACATGGCGTAGCCACTTGGTCCCTACGGGGTTCAGCTGCATTCCCTGAAATTTCAAATTTTTTTATACAGGTTGTGCGAAAGAAAACAGGTTCTTTTTCGAAAGAATTTCATAGGCCTTTCTTGGGAATTAAAAAAGAGAAATTTTTGAAGCATTTCTTTCCAAAAGGATCTCTTTTCTTCCACTCTATCTATGGTGCTACTTTGTCATGTTGTGTCATGTCGGACACAATAACTGTAGAGAGGATATTTTTTTCAATAAAAATTATCAAAATTTTATTATGTAATTGATTGAAATAAGATTATGAATAATTGTTTGGTGACATATATTGAAAGAAACGTATTGGATTCCGTTGTAAATAAAAATATTATTCAATATTTTCAAAATATGAAGTCTCAAAGAATTTTTGACAAAAAAATAATTATATAATAATTGTAATAGTTTATGATATCTGATATTAATATCAAAAATGCTATTTGGCGCTCAAATTATTTGGGTGATGCCATCTTCCATTATGTGGCATATGACATGGTTGCTGACATGGTAAAAATTTAACATTAAAATTAATATTAAAATTAAAATTAATATTAAATTAACATGATAATTAACATTAAGATTAACCTTAACATTAAAATGAAACTTAGCATTAAAATTAACATTAATATTAATATTAAAATTAATCTTAACATTAACATTAATATTAAAATTAATCTTAACATTAAAATTAATATTAACATTAACATTAACATTAATATTAATATTAATACTAATATTAACATTAACATTAATATTAATATTAATATTAACATTAATATTAAAATTAAAAAAATTGGGTAATTAATGTTTTGGGTTAAAATTTGTCATGTCAGCTGTTATGTCAGTTGCCATGTCAGATGTCACATAATGGGAGATGACAATTTTGGGAGCCAAATAGCATAATTATATTAATATATAATATTTTTTGTGAATATAAATGTGTTATTATAATGGGCTAATTAGCGTTTAGACCCTGAATTTTATACCGACTTAGAGTTTAAGTCCTGGCATGTCCAATTGAAAAATGTTGACCCTGAATTTTTAATTTTTTTAACTTTTTGTTCAATTATACCCTCACTAGTCACTAACTAGCATATATGAAAGTTTCTTGTCATGCATGGGGGAAGAGTATAATGAGAAAAGAAACCAAAAAAAAAAAAAAAATCTAAGGTCAAACTTTTCAATTGGATATATCATAGCTTAAACACTAAAATAATATAAAATTCACGACCTAAACACTAATTTGTCATGTTATAATTTATTATGTTAATAATAAGTATTGCGTCTCCTGGATAAAAGTTCTGTTTACGTTACTGGCTAAGACAACATGTTAACTACATACATGGCCTACAAGCAGGGCTGGCCCTGTGGTAAGTCTAACAAGCCATCGGGCTTGGACAACCCTCCTGGTTAGGGCAACCCTCAGCCCCTAAGTCCACGCCTCTTCGCAAGTAGAGTCTCCGCAGTCCACCCCACCTCCTTCCTGTCACTTGAACTAGCAATCCCCTAGGCCAATATTTTGAGTTCCCACTAGGAATACCTCGACTCGAGTAGCTCATGAGTCAAGAGAGAAACTCAGAATTCGAGCTCCACGTCGTTGTTAGAGCTGATCGAGATATCTTTTCTGAAGTTGGTATCACTTCAACATTTATATCTTTTAGTTTTTTATAATTTTTTTGATCCTTTTCCGGAGTTAAGAATAAAGGACAACAAGAATTAGCTCTGGCTAGGACAATCCAACCTCCTGGCCGGCCTTGCCTACAAGTGTTTCCATTTCTCTCTCTACGTGCATGCACCAAATTCGCCATGTTCCAAAATGTCCTAATTAAGAAGTAACTAACATTTAGATCAGAGAGAAACAAGGAGGAAAGAGTGAGAGAAACAAACCAACCAACTCTTCTTCATTCCTTCCAATACAAAGAGACACCACTCCTTCCTCCCCTGATATCCACATTCCATACTCTCTCTCTCTCTCTCTCTCTCTCTCTCTCTCTCTTCACAAGTATCATTCCTTCTCTCTTTGTCTAAACCATGGTTACCACCGAGGAGGTTCGAACTATCTTTGGTATTGTAGGTGGGTACTATAACCATCTCTCTCTCTCTCTTATTTCATGCATGCACGCATTGTTTATTGATTTCCATTTTTGGCAATAAAGGTTGAAATTAACACCACTATATATTATCCATTAATCCGATCTTCGGAATGGGATCAGTAAACCTACTACCACTAATAAACTTGTCGAGTTTCAGGGCCAGGGCAACCGGACAACGGTCCAGGGCCCAAAATTTTGAGGGTCATAAAAAAATTTCGTAACATTTAAATTTTGTTTTCTTTCATATCTGCTATGTAAAATGATATGGGTTCCAGGTCCAGTAAAAAAATTTCATTCTTTCTTTTTTTTGTAAGAACTTTTTAGTTTTTTTAATATATATATATATATATATATATATATATATATATATATATATATATATATATATATATATATATATATATATATATTTCGGTGGGATATCATTTTAATTTTTGTTGTAGATATCCA
This sequence comes from Iris pallida, assembly GCA_029216955.1. Taxonomy (NCBI): domain Eukaryota; kingdom Viridiplantae; phylum Streptophyta; class Magnoliopsida; order Asparagales; family Iridaceae; genus Iris; species Iris pallida. Next base: position 4,082,681 of record JANAVB010010600.1, read on the forward strand.
AAACTCTGAACTGTCCTGCGAGGTTTAATAATCTTTCTCGTATTTTGCGTCTTGCTTGCATCATGTTTCCATTAGTAAGATACGGATGTGCTTTAGGTTTATGACTACGATAGTTCAGTTCTAGTCTTGTCGCCATGGGCGGACGCATGTGAAGGGCTGGGGTGGGCTCCAGTCCCCCCCCCCCCCCCCCAAAAAAAAAAGAATTTAAATTTTTTTTTTCATATATAAAATTTATTTTTGTCAATTTTTATGAACCAAGCTATACGTAGCCCTACCCTAGTCCACTTTAGCCCACCCCAACTCAGGTTCCGCCCTTGCTTGTCGCAGTATATTCTTACTTTAGTAACTTGGGACTCGTTTTAATTAACAAAAATTTAAATTTATTTCCACCATTTTTAATTCTCCTGTTGGATATACAAGAAATGGGGGAAATGATGTGTGCCCATCTCTCTTATTTGCAGGAAATGGAATCTCTTTGGTTTTGTTCTTATCACCACTGTAAGCATGCGCAACTCATATCTATGTATGACATATATACCCATGCTACAGTCTTCGTTACACTAATTTGATCTATATCATCACTGCAGCCCAACTTTCATCAAGATCTGTAAGAAGAGAGACGTGGAGCAATTCTCATCGGTGCCATACCTAGCCACCCTCCTCAATTGCATGCTCTGGGTCTTATATGGCCTGCCCATAGTGCACCCAAAGAGCACCCTTGTGCTTACCATCAACGGCATAGGCGTCGTCATAGAGCTCATCTACATAGCCATCTACCTCGTCTGCTCCACCGGACCCACAAGGAGGAAGGTCATCGCGGTGTTGCTCGCCGAGGTGGCAGCCGCCGCGATCTTTGGCGTCCTCATCATCTCCCTCGTCCACTCCATCAACCGCAGGTCGAGCATCGTTGGGGCCGTCTGCATCGTCTTCTGCATCATGATGTACGGTGCTCCGCTATCGGTCATGGTGAGTATCTATCAAGTGTTAGGCTTCATCGTAAAAATTTTATTCCAAAAATACCCTTACATATCTATTCAATACAAAAAATAATCTATTCTACTAGGAGTGATTAGATATTTACAAGATCTGTCTTTTGGTATTTCAATGCATTAGCTTATTCTTTGAGTAACATACAAAGTTACAACTTTGAATGTATTTTGCTCATGCCAAGTACATACAAAGTTAATTAGAACACAATTAAAATACGTGTAACGCACGTACATATATACTAAGTATATATGTGTAAGATTTTTGCACTTTCATTTTACCAGTGCCAAGGAATAACTGATCGATAGAGTTATAATGATGTTATGCACAGAAATTGGTTATCCAGACGAAGAGTGTCGAATACATGCCTCTCTACCTCTCCGTTGCATCTTTCTTCAATGGCGCTTGCTGGACTGTCTATGCACTCCTCCGTTTCGATATTAACGTTCTTGTAAGTTGTAACGACTCTCTCTCTCTCTCTCTCAATCTTCACAAGCCTACTCAGGATCAACTAACTACATTAGAATAACAAACAATTTCCTTGTTTTGTTGCAGGTTCCGAATGGTGTCGGATTTTTGTTTGCCACGGTTCAGCTGATATTGTATGCCATGTACTACAAGTCGACACAAAAGCAGCTCGAGGCAAGGAAGAAGGGGGAGGTTGGAATGACTGAGGTCGTGGTGCGCGGCGACGGCCATTAGAATTTCCTGCGCGAACGAGACCTACCAGCCATAGCAGCCATAAATTTTGTTAGTTAGGACATTTCAGAATAAGTTAATTTGTTCCTAATAATTAAAGATTGTCACGTTGGCTTATAGAATAATCCTTTATCTTATTTTAGATTTTTTTTTTTTTTAGGATTTTTTTTTTCTTTAGTTAAGGTTTATGTTTCATCCATCTAAATTGTAAGCTATATATATAGTCCAAGATTGTAATCACTTGAGGACAGAATATTTATAATAAAAGTTTTACTATTTGGTGGACTCAAATACCCCTCATTTGCATTCTCCATTGATTTCTCTCCCGTCATTTAATCATCCAATTTTAAGTATTATCAGAAGAGCATCCTCATCGCCATCGTCTCCCACAATCATCATCGACCACAACCATCTTCATCGCCATCCCTGATTTTGCCATCATACCAAACCACTACCACCATATTGACTCTACCATCATCACCATCTCCCAAAAAAAAAAAAAAAAAAAAAAATCCAAATTTGCCATCATCGTTCCATGCATCCTCATCCATCGTGACACCACTATCACAATCATTCCCAACCTCGATCGTCACTACAACAACCTCGTGCATTCCCCACTCGTTACTAATAATGATATGCCCTAATAACTAATTTGAAAGTTGTTTCGATTGTATAAATACCACTAGATATATAAGGCATTTTGATAATTATTTAAATGACCTCTATTTATTATATTTATATTGTTTGTTGTATAATTGCTAATACTATAGCGGAACGGACTTACCTTCATACTTGGCAATGGCCAAGTCGATTGGTGATGACGATAACTGGACAACATCCGTTGCTTGGTAAGAGCAAAATGGTGCTGCAAAAACTCTGATAGATGGCCTTGTGAGGGGTCTGTACGAAGGTTGTTTGAAAAACTCAAGCGAGAGGCTTTCGAATCCATGGAAGAGTCGAGTCCACGACCAAAGGAAGAAGAGAACAATTCTCAGAACTTAAACAAGAATTTTCTTGATTAAAAAGTTCTCCCAATTGCTTACAAAATGTACCTATTTATAGAACTTTTATCATAATCTAGTCTTAATAAAAGATACATTATAATCCCAATCAAATAAAGATAAAATTCTAATACTAATCAACTAAAGATAAAATCCTAGTTAAATAAAGATAAAAGTTATCCTAATAAAAGATAGAGTCAAAATAAGAGTCCTAAAGATAAATGATTCTTATCAACTCGTAAAAAAGATAGAGCAAAAAAAATGCTAAATGGATTCAGAGTTGGAATCCACGCTACATCAGTCTCCCATGCTTCAAAAGAATTCGTCCCCGAGTTCTTTTCAGAGTAAAGCGGTTCGCCAAGTGAAAAATATTCGTAAATATCGACGATATTGAAGGTTGATAAGATATGCATGTCTTCATACATTCTGTCATTGGCGTCACGATATCGTTGAAGTTGCGGATGAATCATTGGTAGAAGTTGGGGAGAACATAGAAGCTTTGAACTTTAGTCATTATCTTTGGAGTAGGTTAGTCGTGAATTACTCGAGTATTCTCTTCAACAACACTAAGGCCATCGGCGCTAGTCACAAATTCCAAGAAGATGAGTTCGTTAGTAAGTAAGCTACACTTCTTATTCGAAGAAGATTGAGAACTTTTTTGAGTTGTTTTAGATAATCAGCTTGGTGCTTGCTATAAATCAGAATATCGTCAAAGTAGATGGCTACGAACTTTCTTATCAATGGCTTCAAAACATGATTCCTTAGGTGCACGAATGGGCTGGTTGACTCCATTGGAATTTTATGTTTGTTGTATAATTTTTTACTGATATTTATTTCCAGAATTATATGTGGATACCTTGCACCATGTGCTTGACTGTCATCTTCGGGAAGGACCTTGTATTCTCCTGGGTGTTCTTCTCGAGGGGCTGAAGAATTCATCTTTGTAGCTTCCACAAGGGTTTCACCGAAGATTATCATGTCATTCTCTTCAATTAATCATGTTTCTTGGATAGGAACTGTCAACGTCATATCTTCTTGAGGGGTTGAAGATTTTAGATCATGATCTGCAATGGGTTCATCCGACTTTGATATGTTCTTCTCAATCTCGTCGTCTTATAGTCAATGATGTCAACTTGTTCTATGAGGGGGGATTGTTGCGGACACACTCTGATCCCTTTCGTGGACGACTGGTATTAGGACGAGCATTTGTGCCTCTTGTCTATGTGTGTGGTATCTCCGTGGAAGCACTGATATGATATTCGTCGAGGATCAAACCATGACCAACATTCAGGATTCTGAGATGTCTTCGAAGGTTGATGAATTGCCTAAGTTAGAGGCATCACACGTTGAACTGTTTCACAGGACACTATAGAGAATCTAGTTATGAGGGAGCCAGTAAATGGAGATTCTCTCCCAACCTTAATCATAGTCTTGTTGATGGTGGTCAGGGTGACCTCATCAAAAGGATATGCATACCGAAGAGGCAGTTCCTAAAGGAAATGAGGCTGTCAGTATGCTGCCAGCACAAAAGGTTCCATTGAGGAGGAGCATGAGAGTGAGTCAACCATCCACGAGGTACTCTCCAGATGAGTACGTGCTACTGAATGAAGGAGGAGAGCCCGAAAGTTTCGAGAAGGAGATAGAAGACAAATACAGTAAGGAGTTGATGCATGCCGTGCAAGAGAAGGTGAGTTCCTTACATGCAAATTTCACTTATGAGCCCGTGCAAGAGAAGGTGAGTTCCTTACATGCAAATTTCACTTATGAGCCAGCACGTTACCAAAGGGTAAGAATGCTTTGAAGAATCGATGGGTGTTCAGAGTGAAACAGACAGAAGATACTACTTGTCCTCAATACAAAGCGATCCTGGTAGTTAAAGGCTACAATCAGTAGAAGTGCGTGGATTTAGATGATATCTTTTCATCGGTCGTGCACCTGTCATCTATTCGAGTGGTGCTAGCGTTAGCATCCAGTTTCGACCTAGAGGTTAAGTAGATAGACATGAAGACGACATTCCTCTACGTTAATTTAAAGGAGGAATTATACATGGTGTAAACTCCCAACCCATTTCCAACAATTTTCATCAATATATTATATTTTTGTAGGTACAGAATTAGAATTTTCATAGTATAAAATTGGCTCAGCGTGGGATTAAGGTATTAGAGCTTCATGTTTAAATTTATCTATATTATTATATAATATATATATTCTAAGCTAAAGATATATTTATGAATGGACAATATAGTCATTTTACAACCACACTAATTTAAATTTACAACCATATTGTTGTAACCTCCTCTTTCCTCTCACGAACCTTTCTTTTGCTTTCTACATTCTCAGAAAAGAAAAGCAAATTTTCAAACACTTGTCAGGTAGGAAACTTTATGTTCACAAAAGTAAAGAAAATTTTCAAACTTATGCCAATTTGATTTCTTTGTCTTATATATGCATATAATTTCTTTCTTTCTTTCTTTTAACTATATGTACACCTTCCAATAAATAATTCATCTATTCCTACTTTGCTTTATGTTCTACAGCATTATTCGAAGAAAACAAAAGAAAAACAAATAACAACATACAATATTAACGACGTATTGTGCTACCAAACGTAACAACGATGAGGTGTGCTAGCAAATGGAATAATAACGTGCTACAAAGGTCCTCACTCTTTCTGTCTCTCCATTAATTTATGGTGTTTGCAACTATCAGTAGATTCAGTACTATCCAATTTTGAAAAATAAATTATATTTAAGTTACGAAGTAGAATAAATTTTAAATAAGATTTTTAATTTGCATTAGATTAAGTTAAATTATAAAATTTTATCCAACTAGATTACTTTAAATTTAGTTAAATTAGAATAAATAATATTAAATTAATATTTATATTAACTAGGATTGTGAGTACGTATTAGACAAAATTAAATTTAATTATATCAGAAATCGTAATTTTTAAAAAAATTAGATTGTTATTTAAATTTGATTTACATTAAATCAAATCTTTAAATATATTGGAATAAAAAATTATAAATTAGGTTTAATAACATGTACATGTTTTATTAAATTACGGTTAGATTAGATTTTAAATCATGAATTCGAAACTATTGATTATATCAAATAATGGATTAGATCAAATACAACAATCTATGAATTTAATTATTTATATTTAAATTATGATAATTATTTTTGCTACATAAGATGAAGATGGTATGAATGTTTTTAAAATCTAAAACATGGTTGCGTTTGCCCGACACTATTTATGAATTAACCAAAATACTAGCACTTATCCTCTCCAAATTATTTCATTACAAGACCAAAGGTTTCTTACTAACCAGAGATTCCTTTAAAACCCTACTTTGGGCTGCTGACCCACTATAAATTCACATCCTTCCCCTTCCCCTTCCCCTTCCCCATCCCCATCCCCATCCCCACGAACCCTAGCCGCCACAAACCTAGACCCCCTTCCCCATCCCCACAAACCCTAGCCGCCACAAACCTAGACCGGAGGAACTACTGTGGTATTTTGACTCGTCTCCTTCTTTCTTTTTCTCCTGCGATCTTGTATCTCGACTAATTAATTGATCTCGGTTGGTTGTCACTCCGGTTCTATTTTATCCGTAGTCGCATCCTTTTTGATATGTGGATATTGTTAATTTTTGGTATCAAATTGATATTTCGATCCATCAAACGAAGTTTAGTTTATGGTTGCTTTTGATTTTGCCAATTTTCTATTATTTCAGGATTTATTTATTTATCGTACCTAGCTGTATTTAAGGGGGGAAATATATTATTTACAATTTACATTCAGTGGAAGCACACACTTATAATGGCCTTGTCATTAACCGGAGCTCATCTAGACCACACTTGTATCTAAGTAGCTTTCAACTGCTATATGATATATGATATATTTCGTTCTCTCTCTGCAATGGTCAAAATTAAATGATAGATAGTAGTAACTATTTGGATTCTGTGGATCTCTTGGCGAGTAGCAAGGAGTACTAACGGAAATATGACCAGGACCCATGCAAATCTCGATCGCGTGGTATGCGACCGCGGTCGTAGCCCGCACGCCACATGTTGCGTCACCATTGGCAGGTCAACCGGTGGCGGACCTATGCAAATCGGGGGCGGGGGCGGAGTGGCAATGGGGTTCGGTCACGTGTCCTTGCGGGCATGCAAGCGGTCACAGACCACGGGCGAAATACCACTAACAGGTCAACTGGTGGCGGGTGTATGGAAATCCGGGGGGGTGATGGTGACAATGGGGTTCAGTCACGTGTCCTTGCGGGCATGCAAGCGGTCACAGACCACAGGCGAAATACCACTGGCAGGTCAACTGGTGGCGGGCGTATGGAAATCCGGGGGGTGGGTGGGTGGGTGGCAATGGGGTTCGGTCACGTGTCCTTGCGGGCATGTAGCGGTCACAGACCGCGGCAAAATACCACTAACAGGTCAACTGGTGGCAGGCGTATGGAAATCCTGGGGGGGGGGGGGGGGGTGGTGGTGGTGGCAATGGGGTTCGGTCACGTGTCCTTGCGGGCATGCCAGCGGTTAATTTCCGATATAGTTATATGCCTATAATAATGTATGGTGGAAAGAGTAAGAAAATAGTTTTGTAGAGTTAGCTAGAGTACTGCAATGGGAGGAGGAGAGTGAACATAAACAGGGCTGTGGTCCAGAACCGAGTTTGGATGGTTGAGAAAAAAATTTGAGAGGAAGGAATGGAAGGGATGCAACAATGGGGTTGAAATATGAGTATATATATGTGCCTGTTTAATTGGAAATATAAGACTTTGAAGGAAGAGAACTATGGTGAACAACATACTTACCCATACTATATATGTGTATGTGTAGGAGAGAAGTCAGGAAGCTTTTGTGTAAAGGCGAACGTTATTATATAAACTAGATGAACATTATTATATACATTTTGAGCACATAATGTTAGTTGTCTTGAACGTGAGGAGAAATTATGGGCTGTGGTGTTTTGAGGTATACTTAAACTAGTTTGTTATGTGTGCAACCTTATATATTATATATATAAAAGTTCTTATGTGTGTGTGGTCTTCTGACTGTGTATTTAGTATAGAACATCTTAGCTATGCAAAGCCACGAGCAGAAACTCAATTTGATTTTTCTGTACAGACTAGCAGATCCTTCAGACCCCAATAGTGAATGAAAATACGCAATGCAGTGATAACCCTTTATTACTTCATTTATATTTAAAACAATGTCATTGGCCTATATATGTTATTAATGTATCTCAAGTAGCCTGATATTCTTTATGCCAGTTGTAGCTTCTATAAATTCGAAATTACCATAACACAACTATAAGAAGTGGTTTCACAGGGAAATCTGCAGCATAGGTAGCAGGGGATTTGTTGTCCAGTTTGCTGCAGGGGATGTGTAGCAGCAGCAGGTGCATTAGTGAAGGGTAGCAGCAGGTGCATTACAGGTAAACCTGTAGGGTTATGTGTATAGTCTATGCTCTAATAACATGTGTATGTGTGTGCGCACGAATATGATAGATGTGTAGATAGATAGATAGATAGATGTAGGATACATATAATATACAGTGTTCTAAATGCGGCCGCCTAGACCCCCTAGGTGCCACCTAGGAGGTAGGCGGTGTCTCTCCGCACCGCTTTTCGGTAGGCGTTGGAGTAGGAGGCCAACGGAGGTTGGCGGCATAGGTGGAGGTGAGGCGGCGTAGGCGGACACCTAGGCGGAGCAATACCTAACAAAATATTTTGGCCAAAAAGGTTTTCTAACCATAATGGGCCTATGGTTCACTTTTACATAACTAAAACTTTATAAATCTTCGTTCTACAACTTAGTTATATATGGAACACCCTTAAAAATATGTATATTATGCAAAAAACAGTGGTAAAACAGTAAAAAAATGTTCAAAATGTATCGACCCGCCTAGGCGATAGGCAGACTCTCTCCGTCGCGCACCCGCCTACCGCCGTTTAGAACCTTGAATATATATATGGTATGATGTCAAGGTCATAGTAGGATATGCTATAATTAGGTATCATGATAAGGTATATCCTAGTAGGATATGTTATGCCAAGTTGAGTAGAGAGCTCAGGTCCCTTATACCTTAGGTTCAGGCTTCATACAAGTTAACTAGAATCTACTAATTTTCTGTCACGTAACCATAATCATAATCTGCTAATTATATGAGCTCATGGATTTCTCATATAATAAGAGATTAAGCAAAATAGTTTTCTCTCAAGTGACCATAATCATGGGATTTTATAACTTCAACAGGAAATAAAAAATAAGTTTAATAGGCAAATTTTGTAGCAAAAATGCAAGAAATTACAATATTCCTGTTTGCATGAATACTTCCCATCCTGTTTTGCAAACTTTTACAGCTCAGTGTATATATATATATATATATATATATATATATATATATATATATATATATATATATATATATATATATATATGAGATAAACATTTACAAAAAAATAAATGTGATGTCAAGAGTTCCCAGACTGAATAATATGTTCCCTGGAAACCTCTAAAATTTAAAATGTGATGTCAACTAAATAAACCAAACTTTAAATTTAATTCATACCACCTGCATAGGCTCAAATACTTGCACAAATTCACCAACATAAATTATCAACAATAACCAGGCAGTCCAGTTTTTGCCTTTGCATAAAATCTTACTGTTTTCATACACAAAGATAATGAATGGTCATTTTAGTTTAATTTCTGCTCATGTGCAACATGACTCGAAGACAAGAAATTTGAATTAGTATTCTTTCAAGAGTAATAAAAAACTAGCATACCAAAGATAAAAAAGAATTCTGCATGTAAACACCAGAGTAATGTACTCACTATAGATATCCAAGTTTTGATTATTGAGGGCAAATCTCAGGAGTCCATGAAAAAGCAATTCAAGCTTAAGCTTGTCAACTACTAATAATTTATAACCAACAATATTTGTATTCAGACCAACCTGTATTTATGCTTCAAATTTACACAAGCGAATGCCCATCACTATTTGGGTTCAATACATTTTAATAGTAAAGCCAAGTTAGGTTGCTCTTTTAAAATGGATTGGAAGCTTGTTGATATGGCGAAATCATCAATACCATCAGTCATACGCTTTGGAGAACGTCGAATAATAGACCAATCGGATTTTGCACATCTCTTATTTTACTACATTTAGATGTTCTTTAAGCTACTTTGTAAAAATATAGTTAACTTGTTGATGGTGAATTTAAAGAAGCTCAAGAGTGTTACTACAAAGTATCTTTATGAAAATGAGTAGATGGGTTCCCATTTAGTATGTAAATACAAATTCTTTGTAAATACAGTTTATGTCCTAGCAATGAAACCAAATAGTATTTATGAAAATGAGTAGATGGGTACCCTAGGTCATATCAATTCAATTAAATATATTTTACTAAAATATTATTGTAAAAGAAAAAAAAACATAAATGTTCAGTTTATGAAAATGCGTAGATGGGATCCCATCTATTTTGTAAATGTAAATAAAAATGTTCAAAATTTATTATTTAACCTACTTTGTAAATTTATATCACCTAGGTCATAGCAATTCAATTAACTATATTTTACTAAAATATTATTGAAAAAGAAAAAGAAAAAGCTTAAATAAAAATGTTCAATTTATGAAAATGAGTAGATGGGTACGCATCTACTCTGTAAATACAGATACTTTGTTAATACAGTTTATGTCCTAGCAATGAAACCAAATAGTATATATAAAAATGAGTAGATGGGTACCTTAGGTCATAGCAATTCAATTAAATATATTTTACTAAGATATTATTGAAAATGAAAAAGAAAAAAAAAACGTAAATATAGATGTTATGTTTATGAAAATGAGTAGATGAGTTTCCATCTAGTCTCTAAATATAGATACTTTTTAAATACAGTATATTTTACTATTTGGTTTTATTGCTAGGACATAAATTGTATTTACAAAGTATCTGTATTTACAGACTAGATGGGAACCAATCTACTCATTTTCATAAACTGAACATTTTTATTTACGTTTTTTTTTTTTTTTTTTTTCAATAACATTTTAGTAAAATATAGTTAATTGAATTGCTATGACCTAGGGGATTTATATTTACAAAGTAGGTTAAAGAAGAAATTCTAAACATTTTTATTTACATTTACAAAATATATGAGATCCCATCTACGCATTTTCATAAACTAAATATTTACGCTTTTTCTTTTTCATTTTCAATAATATTTTAGTAAAATATCGTTAGTTGAATTGCTATGACCTAGGGTAGCCATCTACTCATTTTCATAAATACTATTGTGTTTGGCTTTGGCATAGGAAATAGTTTGCACTTTGCATCCTTAGGTGCAGTTATCATTTGTGTTTGGCTTTGGCTTTGGCATAGGAAATATTCTGGAGCTACTACCTATTCAAATTTGATCAATAGTGCCATTTTTTGAGTGCCACATGCTGCTTATAATTTTGGAAAATTTTCAACCGATCAGCCAAACCAAACCAAACCGAACTAAGTCGGTCGGTCGGTTTCAAAACCGAACCGACCAGTTGAATGGTTTGGTTCAGCTGCAAATTTCAAACCGACTAACTTCGATTCGACTTCGGTTGTGACAAAATAGGTCGACCACCGATTGATGCACACCCCTACTTGTGGATGTGAAGTAGTGCTTTTCGGACTAAAGCATGTATTGTAAGGAGTTCCAAGCACTTCGGGTTCAAAGCTTATGTTTCACTACATAGTGGATTCAACATTGAGCTAGTGTTTTCAAGACTAGCCTAGTCCTCTCAGAGGGAAACCATTATAAACCCCAGTGTTTGAGTTTGCCGTGGTGGTGGAGGGGGTACCGGGGACGACATGGAGAGGCTGAGAGAGAGTGAGAGTGGGAGGGAGAGAGAGGGAGAGAGAGATTTGGGGGGGGGGGGGGGGGGGAGTTCTCCAGAGGGGGGAGAGAGTGGGGGCGTTGGGTGAGGGCGAGAGAATGGGAGCTGGAGAGTTATTAGGAATTAAATAAATAAACAATAATAATAGGATTTGAAATAATCATAAATCATTATTTCCATCTGTCTACCTAGGTTTTAGTTTGTTGAGACATAATTAATTTATTTAAGAATGGATGTGTAAGCAATGGTAAAAGAAACACGAGGTAATATAAAATGACATTTTCTCAAATTTTTAACATGGACCCTGGAATTTCTTTTTGTTTGTATATGTGTCTGTGTCTCTATTTGTACACAATATAAGGGACTGTGTCCTTACACTTAGTATTGACTATCTTTCAAATGGTTTTGTATCAGATTATTCTTAATTAGCATCATGGAAAACTTTACACAATTTAGATTAATTCTGACGTTTATTCGAGGAGCACAATTATCAATGGAGGAAACTCCATTTAGAACTTTCTCGACTATGGTGACAGACCACTTCAATCCAGAACTTGGAACAGAGTAAGTAAACAAAAGATTAATTTATTATTAGTACTTTTTGTGTTTTTTTTCTTAATTAATCTGTATCAGGTAATTCTTAATTTTTAGTTTTTTTTTAACTATTGACAGGTTGGGCAGCAGGGTACAGCTGTGGAAAGATGTTCGCCCCAGACTGGCAGCGAGTAAGGAGGTCAACTTCTTAAAGTTTCTTGAAGTAGCGTCTGTCCTTAACGCTTCCTTGGTTCATTTTTCTCTGATAATTAATTTTTTTATCATTGTTCTTAATAACACTTTCTTTGTTCATTTTTTTCTTGTTAGTTTTTATTATTATTATTTTTTAACAGTTTATAAAGAATGATCCTTAAATTTAATTATTTTTTGTACATGAGAAGATTTTTGACAAGGTGATTAATATGGCAGAAGAGCAGGATGATGATTTGTTGGATAGTTTGGTATTTCATATTGAACTAGAGAACAAATTCGGAAGACAAAAATGGCTACTTTTCTGAATATGACGATTGACTAAAAGATTGAACTAGGGAGGCTTGTTATTCGTGAGGATAATCCTGTACTATTTTTGGCGTTCGACCACTATTATCCGGATCCACTTTGATCATATTCCATTTGATCGTCTACCCTAACTTTCGAAACTTTTAAGAGGATTAGAATCTATATGTTTGTTATGCCAGTGAACTTGTGGCCATCTTACTTGAAAATTATTCCTTGTAATTCTCTTGACAAGGAATAATTTTCAGGTAAGATGGCCATAAGTTCACTTGCAACATAGCAAACATATAGATTCCAATCCTCTTGAAAGTTTCGAAAGTTAGGGTAGGATAATAGTGATCGAACGCCAAAAATAATACAGGATTATCCTCACGGATAACAAACAGTGGTCAATCGTCATATTCAGAAAAGTAGTCATTCTTTGTCTTCCGAGCTTGTTCTCTAGTTCAGTATGAAATACCAAACTATTCAACAACTCATCATCCTGCTCTTCTGTCGTATTAATCACCTTGTCAAAAAATTTCCCCTACAAAAAATAATTAAATTCAAGGATCATTTTTTATAAACTGTTAGAAAACAATAATAATAAAAACTAACATGAAAAAAATGAACAAAGAAAGTGTTATTAAGAACAATAATAAAATGGCCTTCTATATGTTTGTATCTTGTGTTTTGTTCTTATACTTTCGGAATATTTACTTGTATTTCTTTCATTAACTATCATGAATGGAATATGTTATTTCCACCGAGGACCTAAAGATCGGATGTTGGATTTGTAATAGTGGCTAAGGGATATCACACGATATATAATGTAAGGTTTTTGTTTTTGCAGGCAAGTCCTTCATGCCTATCATTTTTTTAAGGGCTAATTAGAGTTTAGACCCTGAAATTTATACCAGCTTAGAGTTTAGGCCCTTAGCCACTATTACAAATCCAACATTGGATTTTATACCGATACGGTTTGGCATGTCTCGATCCGATATTTGCTGTTATCAATACCAGCCGGTACTGAAGTTATGAGTCTCTTTCCTTTTCAAATCATAACGGTTTTTGACAGTTACATTTTTCCAACGGCAAAAAACCGTTAGAAAATATAAAAAACCGTAATTACAAATACAAAATAATGAATTTTACAATTAGTAACGCAAAATATTTCTTTCCAATATTTTATGTCATGTGCTTTTCACATGATATTTCCTAAGTGTTACAAATGTAATAAAGGGGGAGCATGATTGCTATTCCGAACTTCTCTCCCACGAGCCTTCTCTCCCCAAGTCCTAATCAGCTCCCGACCCCTTCCCTCATGCACCCCTCTCCTCTCCTCTCCTCTCCTCTGTCACTAAGTCAGCCCTAACCCTAACCCACACTGCCTCCATTTCGGGACCCCTCATGGCCTCATGCTAGCCGCAGCCCTAATTCAAAGTTTTGTTGGGAACCGAAACTAAGAGGGAGAGAGGGAGGAAGCTTGCCTCTGGCCCAAAGGTCTAGTGTTGCTCAGCATTTGAATTAATAGTGCTTCAATTCGTAATCACCCAAACCATAGAATCTTCTCCTCCCTAATCTCCCCAGATCCTAAAATCTCCTCCTTCCTAAGCTTGCCTCTGACATCGATTTCCTCCCTGTACTCATTCCCCAAAACCCTAGCCACCATGAGCTTTGGTGACACGAGCAGGACCTCCCTTACTTGCCCCTCACTAATGGTCGCACCACCCCCAGATCCTCTCGTCGGAGCTTTGTCGTCAATGTCGTGAGATATAAGTTGTTCTATTGTTCTTTCGGTATTCCTTTCGGTTTCGGTAGATTTTCTAAGATTTTTTTTTAGTATTTTGACATGGAGACTTCTATTGCATAGACATGGACACGACTCTGATATTGGGAGTATACGTGATTCCTAATTTAAAGTAGAAAGAGGTTATTCTTACTTTTTTCTTATGTTCTAACCATGAGCTTTGGTGACACGAGCAGGAACATGGTAAGTAGAAAGAGGTTATTAGCAGACCTGGACAATTTGGAATAAAACCACCCTCTTTTAACAAGGAACATGGTAAGTAACTGAGATGCTTTACCAAATTCATTGAAAGTAAAAGGTATATGGTTTACTTTTACATAACGCATCCACCAACTTCGGATGCCTGCATTAACACACAACCATACAGATAGCAATATATAGTTGATTATGATTGTGAAGATACGCTGCAACTAAACCCAGGTTGACAGATATGACATTCTTTGTAAGAGTAGAAGAAAGTTTTGTTTCGTAGGTTTTGTTTCGTGGTTTCAAGCTTTAAGGTTGATAATGGTTTTGTAGCTGCTACATGGAATGATGGAAGTCTTGTTAGCATGCTAATTGCCAAGTAACAGTATATTCAGAAACGAGTTAAGCTTCTAACCATGGCATGTATTAGATAATAGCAAAATAATTATGTAGGGCATTCTAGAACAGGCCTTTATATCATGAGATCTCTGATTTTGGAATCCTTGGCGATGCTCTGACTACTAACTACAAAATTCAAAAGAGTTTCCAGCAGTAGAAAGAAGCTTCGCCTTTTTCTCAGTAGCAGGTGCCTTCGAAGCAGATTCAGTAGGTCGCTTCTTTCCACTAACTGTAGCCTACAAAACGAGTAACAAAATTGGGATGTTGTCAATAAAACAGAAGTCGTAAACCTTTCACATAATAATTGTAAATATATATATTTACCTTCTTAGCTTCCTCTCCTTCCGCAACAATTCTATCAAAAATTGCCTTAACCTGAAAAAACTTAAATTGAGAACTGATTTCTAGACAATATATGGAAGATATTCTTAGTATAAGAGGTGGCAGGTAATTGCTGATGGTTAGGTAAAAAATTGTCACAAGAAACTTAATAGGTTTTGGGTTGAAAATCAACAACTGTAATGAAAAGCAAATCCAAGTCCTGGGGAGGACTTTTGAGTTTCCACACAAGATAATAATGGTATTGCTGATCACATGACGCAAAGAAATAAGAGACACAGTGGTCTCAACCTAAAGGCATTGCAAAGAATTAATAGAAATGGAAATAAAAAACTAATTAGCTACTTTCCTAAATATCTACAACACTTGGAAGTCTAAAGCTAATGTTCAAGATATAATGTGCGCATGAGCAAGTGTAGTGTGGTTTATGTGTGTGCATGTGCAAGTGTAGTGTGGTTTATGTGTGTACATGCGTGTGTGCATACGTTCGTGAGGTGTTGTGTGCTGTGCATACACGAGGGTTCTTCCTTTTTTTTTTTACTCGGGGATGATCTGAAATGTTACAGAATATGTCCATTACAATCTGCACGTAACTATTGCCTATCCAAATCTGAAGCAGTTTAAATTTATCAATGACAAGGTGTTTACAAAACTACAAATTTGAATAGGGATGCTGTGAAAGTGACATATAATGTAGTGCCAAAAATTTACACTAAATAAAAGCTTGCAGTGCAGATAACTGTTCCTTAACAGCAAAATGAGATATTATGTTTACAGGAAATTAATTACTGGAAACCTTTTTTCCTGGGACCTGGTGGTCATTATGACATACTATTTGCTGTTAACGCCACTTTGAAGCAATTTAGCAAAGATTCCATAAAGAACAAATCCTCGGAGCCACAAATTTACAGTGTACCACACAATTATTGGAAACCTGTTCTAGAAGCTCCAATAACGATAGGATCACAAAAGTTACCACGGAAGTGTCACAAACATTCCTAAGATAAGCCTCCACACTGCCATAAAACACCTCATGTATAACAAAAATATATCCATGCTTCACTACAATATTCAGCAGCCTAAATTACATATGTATATTTACATTCTTCATGGTCTACCAAATCCATGCAGAATACCTAACACTCTACATATTGGGTTCCAAAGCAATTTGCTCACGATTCAATGCCTGATAATATAAAGTGAAAGCCCTAACGAGTGTCACATGAACTACCTTCATAGAAGTAAATTTCATGCCAAGTCTTTTACTAAATCAAATCAATTATGTCCGGCAGAACCAACAACACTAACCATCTTGTTTAAATCTTCGACATTTAAGGCATATGATTTTATCAACATATTCAAGAGTTGCCATCATTTTCAAGATTCAGGACTCAGTAAGTCACCATCTGCAACTGCGTTTGCATGCTTCATTCATCAGCTTACCACATTTCAAAAAATGTCACTAACATATCTATGTATGTACATATCAAAAATGGACAATATAACATAGCTATGAGACTGCTGGAATTACTGGCCTACATGGTTGTAGACATGTAGTTCAAAAGATTCCAGCCCAAACCCATTTCAGTGAAATGCCAAATGTGACTCATGCTATTGTAGATAAACCAAAAGTATCAATTGCACAATCTAATGCAAGGGAAACATTAGCATATATAAGATGGGAGCAACACGTAAATTTCTTAAGTTCCCTTGTCAGCCAAAAGGTTCACAGTAATTATACCATCCTACGTAACCCTCCATATCTTTCCCCTCATACCCAAATATTTTATTCATGACTTCAAAAACCATGAAGAAGCTAAATTGAAGGGAAGAAAAGAGATGAATGCGGGGGAAACTCAATTCCAAGAGAATAATTCTTGCCTTTTTATCACCCATGCCAAAAGTATCAAGTAAAAGGTCAAGATTGACAAGTTTTCTTATTAAGGGTAATCTCAAAAGTTCCCTAGAAGCATGTTTACTTCTCCCATGTCAATGGTTTAAGAAAGCACTTCCTAAAAGTAATTCTAGCTCCTCTATTCTCAAGCTCTTGGCCCACGAGTCATTCAATTTCATCAAAAAAGAAAAGAAAAAAGAAGGATTATCAGGCATGATAAGCAATCCTACACGATATCTATATGAGCTAGTACTATATAATTCAACAAGATGGTACTACCATGAACATTACAAAGACCGAGTATCTTCTATAATCCCCTTGTGAGTGCATTGTGTTGTTCCACCATGCTCGTCTTTGACTTCCAAGAAGCTAGCTTAGCTATTTACTATCAAGCTAACCCTAACTTGTAAGGGATCAAAGCTCAGCAAGAATGCTATCAGAAAAATTCACAAGATGGGATGCAAAGAAGACGAGGAAGGGAACAACAAAGAACCAGTGGGCCTTAACACAGGAGAGAGCAGGGATCTTAACAAAGAACAGTACCTGATAAAAGTGAACTGCAAGGTAACCAGCAAATTGGGATATGAGTCGATGACTGTACCCTCTTGATAAATTTTCCAAAAAAAAAAATAGCCTGCAGGAACTTGTCATTTCCTTACCAAATACCCTACCCAGTGAACATCTTAACAACACCATTACCTAATTGCTAGATAAACTTCCAGAATTACTATGGGTTAAAAATCTGGTACTAGCGCAACCCCCCCCCCCCCCCCCCCCCCCCCCCCCGCCCGTGTCTCTCATTTCTTTGCGTCATGCACATAATACTATCATAAATTGCCTTAACCTGAAAAAACTTCAATTGAGAACTGATTTCTAGACAATATATGGAAGAGTATAAGAGGTGGCAGGTTATTGCTAATGGTTAGGTCAAAAATTCTCACCAGAAACTTAACAGGTTTTGGCTTGAAATCAACAACTGTAATGAAAAGCAAATCTAAGTCCTGGGGAGGACTTTTGAGTTTCCACACAAGACATGGTATTGTTTCCAATAATCAAGGCAAGATTATAATGCAAGTTGGATGAAAAATTCTTAAAAACACAATGCACTCACTTAGACATCATATTCATGCTTTTCTAACAACATGAACCTCATCTTTTCGCAAGATATGGTATAGTTTCCAATAGTCAAGGTAAGGTTATGCTGCAAGTTTAATATGAAAAAGTTCCTAAAAACGCAATGCAATTAAGACACCATATTCAAGCAAATTCAATACGAAAGAAAAAAAACACAATGCACTTAGACATCATATTCAAGTTGTTGTAAAAACATTCACCTCATCATCAACTCCATCTTCGTCATCGTCAACATGATTAGCCTTAGGCTGATACCCAGACATTTCCCTTATCATCTCAATTGACCCATCCTTAGCAGTTGTCTTCGAAGCAGATTCAGTAGGCCGCTTCTTTCCACTAACTGCAGCCTACAAAAAGCGTACCAAAACGAGTACCAAAATAGGGATGCTGTCAATAAAACATAAGTCGTAAACCTTCCACATAATAATTGTAAAGATATATGTACCTTCTTAGCTTCCTCTTTTTCCGCAACCATACTAGCAAGAAATGCTTTAAGCTGAAAATACATAAATTGAGAACTGATTTATAGACAATAGATGGAAGATATGCCTAGTATAAGAGGTGGCAGGTTATTGCTGATGGTTAGGTCAAAAATTGTCACCAGAAACTTAACAAGTTTTAGGTTGAAAATCAGCAAGTGTAAGCAAAAGCAAATCTCAAGTCCTGGGGAGGACTTTTCAGTTTCCACACAAGATATGGTATTGTTTCCAATAATCAAGGTAAGATTATACTGCAAGTTAGATGAAAAGTTCTTAAAAACTCAATGCACTTAGACATCATATTCATGCTTTTGTAATACCATGAACCTCATCTTTTCACTAGATATGGTATTGTTTCCAATAATCAAGGTAAGGTTATGATGCAAGTTTAATGTGAAAATGTTCTAAAAAACAAAATGCACTTAGATACCAGATTCAAGCAAGTTCAATACGAAAAACTTCAAAAAAAAAAAAAAAAAAAAAAACACAATGCACTTAGACATCATATTCAAGCTGTTGTAAAAATATTCACCTCAGCTTCTTCGTCATCGTCAACATCATTAGCCTTAGGCTCACTCTCAAACATTTTCATTAGCATCACACGTGTCCCATTTATATCAGTTTCATCCTTAGCAGTTGTCTTCGAAGCACATTCAGTAGGCCGCTTCTTTCCACTAACTGCAGCCTACAAAAGAGTACCAAAACGAATACCAAAATTGGGATGTGGTCAATAAAACAGAAGTTGTAAACCTTTCACATAATAATTGTAAATATATATTTACCTTCTTAGCTTCCTCTCCTTCCGCAACAATTCTATCAAAAATTGCCTTAATCTGAAAAAACTTAAATTGAGAACTGATTTCTAGACAATATATGGAAGATATTCTTAGTATAAGAGGTGGCAGGTTATTGCTGATGGTTAGGTCAAAAATTGTCACCAGAAACTTAATAGGTTTTGGGTTGAAAATCAACAACTGTAATGAAAAGCAAATCCAAGTCCTGGGGAGGACTTTTGAGTTTCCACACAAGATAATGGTATTGTTTCCAATAATCAAGGTAAGATTATACTACAAGTTAGATGAAAAGTTCTTAAAAACTCAATGCACTTAGACATCATATTCAAGCTTTTGTAATACCATGAACCTCATCTTTTCACTAGATATCGTATTGTTTCCAATAATCAAGGTAAGGTTATGCTGCAAGTTTAACGTGAAAAAGTTCTAAAAAACAAAATGCACTTAGATACCAGATTCAAGCAAGTTCAATATGGAAAACTTCAACAACAAAAAAACACAATGCACTTAGACATCATATTCAAGCTGTTGTAAAAACATTCACCTCATCATCACCTCCATCTTCGTCATCATCAACATGATTAGCCTTAGGCTGATACCCAGACATTTCCCTTATCATCTCAATTGACCCATCCTTATCAGTTTCATCCTTAGCAGTTGTCTTCGAAGCAGATTCAGTAGGCCGCTTCTTTCCACTAACTGCAGCCTACAAAAAGCGTACCAAAACGAGTACCAAAATAGGGATGCTGTCAATAAAACATAAGTCGTAAACCTTCCACATAATAATTGTAAAGATATATGTACCTTCTTAGCTTCCTCTTTTTCCGCAACCATACTAGCGATAATTGCTTTAAGCTGAAAATACATAAATTGAGAACTGATTTATAGACAATAGATGGAAGATATGCCTAGTATAAGAGGTGGCAGGTTATTGCTGATGGTTAGGTCAAAAATTGTCACCAGAAACTTAACAAGTTTTAGGTTGAAAATCAGCAAGTGTAAGCAAAAGCAAATCTCAAGTCCTGGGGAGGACTTTTCAGTTTCCACACAAGATATGGTATTGTTTCCAATAATCAAGGTAAGATTATACTGCAAGTTAGATGAGAAGTTCTTAAAAACTCAATGCACTTAGACATCATATTCATGCTTTTGTAATACCATGAACTCTAGATATGGTACTGTTTCCAATAATCAAGGTAAGGTTATGATGCAAGTTTAATGTGAAAATGTTCTAAAAAGCAAAATGCACTTAGATACCAGATTCAAGCAAGTTCAATACGAAAAACTACACAAAAAAAAAACAATGCACTTAGACATCATATTCAAGCTGTTGTAAAAACATTCACCTCAGCTTCTTCGTCATCGTCAACATCAATAGCCTTAGGCTCACTCTCATTTATATCAGTTTCATCCTTAGCAGTTGTCTTCGAAGCACATTCAGTAGGCCACTTCTTTCCACTAACTGCAGCCTACAAAAAGAGTACCAAAACGAGTACCAAAATTGGGATGCGGTCAATAAAACAGAAGTCGTAAACCTTTCACATAATAATTGTAAATATATATTTACCTTCTTAGCTTCCTCTCCTTCCGCAACAATTCTATAAAAAATTGGATTAACCTGAAAATACTTAAATTGAGAACTGATTTCTAGACAATAGATAGAAGATATGCCTAGTATAAGAGGTGGCTGGTTATTGCTGATGGTTAGGACAAAAATTGTCACAAGGAACTTAACAGGTTTTGGGTTGAAAATCAGCAAGGGCAAGCAAAAGCAAATCTCAAGTCCTGGGGAGGACTTTTGAGTTTCCACACAAGATATGGTATTTTTTTCCAATAATCAAGGTAAGATTATACTACAAGTTAGATGAAAAGTTCTTAAAAACTCAATGCACTTAGACATCATATTCAAGCTTTTGTAATACCATGAACCTCATCTTTTCACTAGATATCGTATTGTTTCCAATAATCAAGGTAAGGTTATGCTGCAAGTTTAACGTGAAAATGTTCTAAAAAACAAAATGCACTTAGATACCAGATTCAAGCAAGTTCAATATGGAAAACTGCAAAAAAAAAAAAAAAAAAAAACACAATGCACTTGGACATCATATTCAAGCTGTTGTAAAAACATTCACCTCATCATCAACTCCATCTTCGTCATCATCAACATGATTAGCCTTAGGCTGATACCCAGACATTTCCCTTATCATCTCAATTGACCCATCCTTATCAGTTTCATCCTTAGCAGTTGTCTTCGAAGCAGATTCAGTAGGCCGCTTCTTTCCACTAACTGCAGCCTGCAAAAAGCGTACCAAAACGAGTACCAAAATAGGGATGCTGTCAATAAAACATAAGTCGTAAACCTTCCACATAATAAGTGTAAAGATATATGTACCTTCTTAGCTTCCTCTTTTTCCGCAACCATAATAGCAATAATTGCTTTAAGCTGAAAATACATAAATTGAGAACTGATTTATAGACAATAGATGCAAGATATGCCTAGTATAAGAGGTGGCAGGTTATTGCTGATGGTTAGGTCAAAAATTGTCACCAGAAACTTAACAAGTTTTAGGTTGAAAATCAGCAAGTGTAAGCAAAAGCAAATCTCAAGTCCTGGGGAGGACTTTTCAGTTTCCACACAAGACATGGTATTGTTTCCAATAATCAAGGTAAGATTATACTGCAAGTTAGATGAGAAGTTCTTAAAAACTCAATGCACTTAGACATCATATTCATGCTTTTGTAATACCATGAACCTCATCTTTTCACTAGATATGATATTGTTTCCAATAATCAAGGTAAGGTTATGATGCAAGTTTAATGTGAAAATGTTCTAAAAAACAAAATGCACTTAGTTACCTGATTCAAGCAAGTTCAATACGAAAAACTTCAAAAAAAAAAAAACACAGTGCACTTAGACATCATATTCAAGCTGTTGTAAAAACATTCACCTCAGCTTCTTTGTCATCGTCAACATGATTAGCCTTAGGCTTATTCCCAAACATTTTCCTTAGCATCTCAAGTGTCTCATTTATATCAGTTACATCCTTAGCAGTTGTCTTCGAAGCACATTCAGTAGGCCGCTTCTTTCCACTAACTGCAGCCTACAAAAAGAGTACCAAAACGAGTACCAAAATTGGGTTGTTGTCAATAAAACAGAAGTCGTAAACCTTTCACATAATAATTGTAAATATATATTTACCTTCTTAGCTTCCCCTCTTTCCGCAACAATTCTATCAAAAATTGGATTAACCTGAAGATACTCAATTGAGAACTGATTTATAGACAATAGATGGAAGATATGCCTAGTATAAGAGGTGGCAGGTTATTGCTGATGGTTAGGTCAAAAATTGTCACCAGAAACTTGACAGGTTTTGGGTTGAAAATCAACAACTGTCATGAAAAGCAAATCCAGGTCCTGGGGAGGACTTTTGAGTTTCCACACAGGATATGGTATTGTTTCCAATAATCAAGGTAAGATTATACTGCAAGTTGGGTGAAAAGTTCTTAAAAACTCAATGCACTTAGACATTATATTCATGCTTTTGTAAAACCATGAACCTCATCTTTTCACTAGATATGGTATTGTTTCCAATGATCAAGGTAAGGTTATGCTGCAAGTTTAATGTGAAAAAGTTCTAAAAAAACAAAATGTACTTAGATACCAGATTCAAACAAGTTCAATACGAAAAACTTCAAAAAAAAAAAAAAAAACACAATGCACTTAGACATCATATTCAAGTTGTTGTAAAAACATTCACCTCAGCATCAACTCCATCTTCGTTATCGTCAACATGATTAGCCTTAGGCTGATACCCAGACATTTCCCTTATCATCTCAATTGGATCATTTTCATCCTTAGCCTTCATCTTTGCTTGTTCCTTCTTCACAATTTTTCCTATTAAGATATCACAATGTTCTTGTAAATGAAATGCAGCAAAAAATCCATAAGAATGGATTACTAGAAGCAACTGTAAAAATCTAAATTGATAAATGATAAACATAGTTTAGATGATCATCGACTAAGTTCTGTTGTGGAAGAAATATTGCCGACTCATAAAAGTGTAAAAGTATGGAATAGTAGAAACAACTGCCAAAATCTAAATGAATAAATGATAAACATAGTTTTGGTTACTATCCACCCAAGTTAGCTTCCTGAAGAAACATTGCCAACTAAAAGAAGTGCAAAAGTATTGATTAGTAGAAGCAACTGCAAAAGTCTAAAAGGATAAAATGATAAACATAAGGTTAGCTGATTATCAACTAAGTTTGCTAGTGGAGGAAACATTATCAACTCATATAAATGTAAAACTAAAACAAAAACAAAAAACAAAAAACAATTAAAGCAAGAGATGATGCAATAAAATTGTTCAGATAATAATCACATGAAATATAGCATTGTACCACTGTAAAGTAATATAATATCTAACATCACTAACAATCAGTAGCTAAATAAATAAAAATGACAGTGACTGCCATATAAACATAGTCCTACATACCATACAATATTCATGTTAAATACAAGTACTACATAAATGGGCTAATTAGCATCCTAATAAAAATATTATCCAACAGTATCCCGTAATGTGTTCAGGATCTTAACAAGTCTGATGCTATCATTTAAAAGCTAAATTCGAAGCATACAATTGTAGGATGTACTTTCATATAAAATACTTAATTGGTAATATTAACATCTCAATGATACATTACCATGATCGCATCAAAAAATTGGTAACTCAAATTTTCATCCTCCCAATTAATATTCCCCAAGGTGATCTGTTGGCTGAGTAAAACAACTCATGCAATATCATGCATTCCTTGTTCAAGCGATAATTTCATTTCTCGACAATTAGACGTTCCAGGATTTTCCCTTAATTGAGTTCGATTTTCATTCCATGGAGAGCAAAATCATTAACCAATCACAAAAGTATAAAATACAGAGAAGAATCATCGACCTGAATATTAATGACTCAATAGCCTAACTTAAAAGAGGGAAAGGATCATCACCTATATCACTTACAGTATCCAGAAAGAACCAAAATGTACTCGTCTTGATGGGAATTTAGAGGCATGTCCTTTAGAGTTTACCCGTCTTTTCTATATCGGAGTAGAAGCCTTATCGCTAAGGCTATAACTATTATTTCTATTATTTTCTCAATTTTGGTTCTCTTATTGCTAAATAAAGATAGACTTCCTCATTGTATTCTCATGGAGATTTAATTCTAAGCAATTGTAACCTTCAACGAAAACAGAAGGAGAAATAACAACCTTTATTCCAACAAAAAACTATATGCTTTCTTTAAATTTTATTCTAAGAAAAGAGTAATAAATAATAATAAAATAGAGTTCTTCCGCTAGTTAAAACCAATGTCTTCTTTTTTATTTTTCTTCATCCAAGAAATAATAAAAACTCTTACTCACTTCATTCATTACACTCAGTCCATAGATTCCAGATAAAGTAAGAAAACTTAAGAAATCTGGATATAAAGAGTTCCTTTAAGAATGAAAAAGTATTCTACCAATAGCAATAGCAGTTGAGAAGGACACATTTTTAAGAAAAGGTGGAACTATGATAAAGATTTTACACAGTTCGATTAAATTCATCGCATTAGGTACATCACATCAACAGGACTTTTTGGGTCTAAACTAAAAGTCATAAAAAAGATTGGCAATAAATAAAAATATGATGCATGAACACACAAAACTTTTAAGTTCTTAGGAAAGTTTTATCCTAAGAAGTATGTGTCCGTGTTGCATCATGTCAGATATGTGTCAAACTAAGACGATCCAACTATGGGTGGTCAATCCACATATGTGTCCCTATAATAGATATTATACCAACTATGGGTGGCCAATCCACACATATTTCTGTAAGAAATATCACTCATTATAAACCATAGTAGGGGGCAAATGCAAATGAAAATAATAATAATAATAATAGAAACACATTATCTAAGAAGAACAATCAGCGCCATGTCCACGTGGCATCATGTCGGACACATATCAGACACGACGTAAACTCCAAAATACACTAAGATTGGAGTGATGTCCGTGTCACTGTATCCGCGTTGCATCATATCGGACACATATCAGACACGGCCCAGAGCCTCCAAAATACAATATGCAACTGAAAAAATAGTGAATAGAAACAGAGTCTAAAATGAACAATCAGAGACACGTCCGTGTGGCATCACGTCGGACACATATCAGACACGGAACAGATACTCCAAAATACACTAAGATTGGAGCGGTGACCGTGTCGCCGTGTCCAAACAGTGTTTTGCCTAATAATCGTGTCCGTGTCAAAGTAGCAACTTTTATTTGGAAATCGACGTATATTTCATGAACGTGGACAAATGGTTTCATTTGATCTCGAAACAACCAAATCTTTTGCTATTTATTTATTCTTCATTTGATCCAGACACAAATGAACAAAGTACTTCAACCAAGAATATATCAAAACAATAAATTATAACGAAATGACAAAAATATTATCTAGGAAAGGAGAAACCCTAAAATATGAGAGAAAGAAATCTTAAACTCCATGGTGGCTGGGAGAGAGAAAAGGAAAAGAGGGGTGGCGTGGGGGGTATACTAAGCGTACCCAAAAATAATTACACCAGATAATGTAGTAAAAAAAAAAGGGAATGGTTAGTATAATAATCTCTTTACATTATTTCAAAATATTGGTATCCGTATAATAAAAAATAAACCTCTCTATCTCTATCGCTACTTCTACCTATTATAAAGAGACTTTTAAAACGGTGCATTTTGAATATATAACAAATTTAATCTTTTTTAGTTGAGTTCGATTTTTCATTTTGAATATATAACAAATTTTATTTTATTTTTAATAATTTTTTACATAATTTAATTTTTTTTAAATGGTTGATGATATACACAGCTTAGACGGTTCAAATTTGAGCCATTTTGAAGCCCCTTTATAATAGTAGTACTATTATAAAGGGGCTTCAAAACGGCTGAATTTTGAGCCGACTAAGTCGCGTATATCATCAACCATTTTCTTTTTGAAAAAAGTAAAATAAAATTTTAAAATTAACACTTTTTTATCTTACTAAATGCACGTGCTTTGCACGTATGGTAACATATAATAAGCATATTATCCAATTATAGTCTAATAATTTTTATAGCTTATGTGGTTAAGGTGTGAGATTTTTTTCTTGTTTGGTTGAGTTCGATTTCCCATTTTGAATATATAAGAAATTTAATTTTTTTTCAATAATTTTTTTACATAATTTTTTTTTTACTAAAATGGTTTATGATATACACGGCTTAGACGGCTCAAACTTGAGCCGTTTTGAAGCCCTTTTTATAATAGTAGAGATGTGTGGATAACACAGAACCCTCTCTCCTTACGTAAAAAATTAGAAACCACCCAATACTAGAATATATTTAAAATTATAATTATGTTTAAATAAACTACATAATATTATCTAATTTAACACATATCTATAATTTAAAAACAATCATATAAAATCAAATTAAAATATCTTAAAATTAAATGTAAAATATCCTAATATAATTTAAATTTTTATATATTTTATTACTACTATCATTGATTTTTTTTTATACAACGCACGTGAAAGTGACTAGTGAATATAAAGGGGATAAGAGCAAATTTGTCAAAATATCTTCAGAAATATGATATATATACTATAATATAATCCAAATAGGAGGGGTATGGACAATTATTTTGCTTATATACTTTTCTATCTAAAATAATAATTATGTAGGGATAATAATGTCATTTACACACCCATTATCTAAACTAATCCACTCTCTAAAACCGTAAAACCTCTTCTCCATGCACTAACCTTTTGTTTCTTTCTTTCTCTAATTAGTTGTTTTATGTGCACTAACTTTCTGTTTCTCTCTTTCTCTTCTATTCTCTCTTTCTCCAATTCAAGTTTTGAAACACCAAGAATGAAGAAGATGAACAATAAGACAGAGAGATCCGGTGTCCTCAACGCAAAGCTCCAGGATGGCGATGGCAAATCGCTCCTACAAAGATATTTATGTATCATGCTTATTATCATTGCCTTGAGGTATTGCTGAGATGATGGTTGAAATGAGCCACATGAATTCCTAAGCGAACTGATGCTCTCGAAAGGTACTGTTTGGATTTTGTATCGTTCTCACGTTCCTTCTTTTTAAGATAACCGATTTCTTTTTAAGATAACATCATCGGATACTTGATATTTTATTAATTGTTAGTTTGCACGAAGATTACCATAAAAATTGTTATTTTATTAATTGTTAGTCTGCACGAAGTATGCTATGAAAATCATCAAATTAGTATATCATTTATTTAAATAAATGATATTAATGTTAAATTTTAAAATGATTAATTATCTTGGCACTAATTTAAACTATTTGAATTAATTATCTTGGCACTGATTTAAATAGAATAAGATATAATAGGAAAAAGGCCTAGAATTTGTTTTCTATTCGTCTATACTATCATATAATCCAAATACCATGGATATTTGGATCATATACATCTTTGCTTAAATTATCATTAATTATCACTTAACGTACATATTTTCCTTCTGAAATTAAAGTAGTGATTGTATTTGGTGGAAGGACGGATGTTAATAAAATAAATACAAATAAACATTTGAATTGTGTCAACTAATCATTTTCATTTTTTACTAAACTCGAATCCATAAATAATAATATTTTACTTTTGTTATTATCTATACTAATATATAATTCAAATATGATAATATCAAATCTTTTGTTTCTAATAGATATGGTGGAGATTATTTTTCAAATATGACAATATCTTCTCATTTAACGTTTATTTAAAGTGTCAAGTCATAGTAGGATTTAAACATAAATAGCTGTAGCAGGATTTAAACATAAATTTTAAGAGTTAGAAAATAGATTACATTCAAATATTTCCATAATTTTCTATTGTAATCTAGATTAATATCCAAATCTTATCAAGGTTATCTACAAAAATTATTAAAATTAATAAATCCTGTTGTCACTCCCTGTTCCCAGAATACGTATTTTTAATACATGTACTGCTTTAGTATATTTATTTAAATATTTATCATGTATTGTTTTGTATTTAAATCTCTTTAAATTCATGTTAATTAATTTCCTGTAATTAATTTTCTGAATTTTACTTTCTGCTTTTATTCTCTGCTTTAGCTTACTTTAGGTTTGGCCTAGGTTGGTTTATCTTCGGGTTATGGTGGTTCATCATGAACCGAACCCAATACCCCCACCTACCACCACCCCTTCCATTTAAAGCCCCTAACTTTTTCTCTCTCCTTCACCATGTCACGACCCGCACCCTTATGAGGGGCACGAGCACGTGGGTACGTCCAGCCTACGCCGCAGAATCGGCGGTAGAACGCTGTATATAACGTCTGTAAATACCTACGACTAACAGTTAAAATGTACATGTACAGTATATACTCTTCGAATGGAGGTGACATAACAATACAGTCTCAATCACAGAATAAAACTAAGGTAGATAGCTCAGAGAAAAGACATATGATAGATGAAAGAGTAAATAAGTGCAGAGTCCAATACAAGCCCAGATATATACATCACAGGGTATCAAAATATAATATAGAACTACAGTCTGATAAGCTAGCTGGATCGCAGTCCAGTCAAACCTAGCTAACCTACACTACTCTGGAAGTACAAAATCTAGTGGCTCTACTATAAGGCCACGATCCAAAGCTACACCATCTAACTCGATCCCATAATAGGTCGAGCAGTCCGCATCAGAATCATCTGTAATATATCATAACGGTATCCTGTCAGGAAAATAAGCAAGTACAAACACTAACAGCAGTTCCATGTGAATTGACAAGTTCTATAAGAGACAGTATAATGAACTACGAGACAAAGATATATGAAGACTTGGGAACCATTCGGAAGCCGAGTTACAACCCTTAAACCAAACAAGGACTGGGATTGTAACTCCTCTCCCGAGCAGAACTTAGTCTCCATTCAAGGTACAATGTAAAGGCATGTAGAGCATGTGAGTAACTGTATATCATGCATGGTAAGAAAGTACTGAATATAGAACAGAACAAGATATATGACAGGAAAAGTAAATATAAAATGTGCCTCGAATATTATAGCCTAATGTGATCGGTATGGGTCAAGAATCAGGCTTCCAGCCGACCGGCTACAAGTACGTGGACTCGGCCCGGCCGGGATGGTAAGCTATGGAGCAAGTAGTAGCACAGGTCAGGCTATACCCATCGTGAGGTGAGGGTATAGCTATGATACAAGTAGTAACTCAATGTCGACATTGATCACACTATCTATAATATTCCCCATTCTCCGAATAGTATACGGATCCGGACATAGCACGTCATGACGCGGGATTCCCAAAGAGGGGAGCAAGTCCTCTTCAGGAATCGGCGTCAATACAAGTACGAGAATCAAGACTAAGCAAGTACCAGTATCCCAAGAAATCTAGGAATGACATCTCATGACAGGAATCCGACAATACTAGTCCGTGAACTATCGTGTCTGAGAATCAAGTAAGACACTACGACTGAATCGGATATAGCAAATATCAAGACAATAAAAACTATCAGTGAATGTACTCGCCTGCTGTCCTGAGCTGTATGGTATATCAATGCTCAGAGCGGTATCAAAAGACCTAAATATGAGATACTGTAAGTTAATTTAGGTTTAAACAAGTTTAGGAATGATTTACAATGAATGACATGCAATCTAGGTCAAACTAGGTCTCACGGAGTCACGCTAAGTCCTGTCAAGTCAATCTAGGTCAAATCAAGTTATATCAAGTCAATCTATGCCTAACCAAGTCAATCCTAGGTCATACCAGGCATCACGGGTCAAAACAAGTCGAAGAAAGTCAAACGGGGTCAAGAGTTGGCCTACAGTTGACTTTTGGTCAACTGGTCAACTCTGGTCAACTCTGGTCAACTCTAGTCAACCCTGGTCAACTCTGGTCAACTCTAGGTCAACCCTGGTCAACCCTAGGTCAATGGTGACTAATAGTTGACTTTTGGTCAACTACACAAGTCTAATGGAAATTGGGACTAATTTGGGTAAAGCGTTGACCCATAGTTGACTTTTGGTCCAAAAAGTCAACCGTGGTCAACCGGGGCCAAGACTAGGTCTAGGCGACTATTTCTAACTATTACCAACCTCTATAACCCATATCCAAGTCCATCTTGGACTTCGAAACTCATATCTTGGCCGTAGGCCAATATCCTATTTTACCCTTAAAAAGGGTAAAATTCTAGCTTCGGCAACTATCAAGTTAGCCTACCTACGCTTGGTATTTTGACCCGAGCTCCCTAGGGTAGTAAGGTACTAGCCTATACATATATTATCTATCAAGTTAGCCTACCTACGCTTGGTATTTTGACCCGACCCGTCCCTGACCTCGCCGCTGTACCCTCCCCCCCACCCGACCTCGACACCCCCTACCCCGACCTCGCCGCTGCACCCCTCCACCCCGACCTCGCCGCCGTACCCCCCCTCCACCCCGACCTCGCCGATGCACCCCCCTCCCTGACCTTTACCATCACGGGGGCAACGTCGCAGGCGGCGGGAGGGACGCCGGAGGGGGGGGGGAGTTGTTGTTGGTGATGGTGGTGGTGATGGTGGTGGAGATTGTCACACCCCGACCCGGAATCATCCGAATCATCGTCCTCGCAGGGGACGTGATGTCGCACGAGCCTGGAGTTGCGCTCGTGCAAGACAAGATGACAAGTTCTCAAATGGTTATCTTTTGAATTGATATTAACAACGAAAGAAAAACAGAGTATACGAAACCATTCTCTTTATTGATATTCGAAATGCGATTACAAAGGCTTTCGATAGCCCAACGAAATTTGCCAGATTGGCTACAACACTCAGGTTCTCTCTTGTCCACAAAGGATTTCACTGTTCCATACATCATGCCTTCTATATCTCGGCCGCATCAATCCTGTTGCATATTCGAGCGTTAATGCGATCGCACGCTTCAATACGCTTCGACATTTCCAAGCCTCAACGCGTTCAAGCGAAGCTCCGCCGCGAGCAGACCAATCCCTGAACCTGCTAGCAAACTAGTGGAGGATTAGTACTTTCGTCCTCGTTGTACTGATCAAAAATACACTTAACAAACCGACATTTAGTATTGTATTGATTCATGCAAACATACAATTTAGTTCTCTTTCTATATTCTCCTTAGGATGAGTTCATGGCATATTCGAAGACTGTAAAGCATGTTATCATGGCAAACATGTTATTCAATTCGCGTAAGTAAACAGGCAAGCAATCTCGTGTTTGTTTCGTGGTACGACTTAGCAATATCGACGCACCCGCCCTTGCAACCAACGCAAGGTGAATATGCCTATCCGTTTTCCCTGTCATGTTATAAGTGCTATCTATTCAGGATCCATCCGTGCAGGATATATGCATACCTTGCACTTTCAAACCCATCGCCCTTAAATATATGAAGGTCACTAGCTTTTCGGGCTAGAATGGACTTATACTTATCGAGTCGAAATATAAGACGATGTTAACTCTGAGCGGTTGCTAACCAAACATCAGAGGCCACCGAAATAATCGCAGCAAGTGGCTTATCACATTCACCAGAAGGTCGCTACCCATCTAAATGAAGTGCACCAACACGTAAACGCAATCCCTCCTAGGCCGAACGGTCCCAGCGCCCTGGCGCTCCACGTTCGAGGGAATACCCATGCACGGGCTTTTATATCTTTAAGTCCATTTGACCATGTAACAAATCTTATCTTTTAAACAACCAAGCAAGTTCGCTTATCTCTATTTCAATTGGCACAACGTCCCTAATGTTCTCAACGAACGCCCGAAGGTCACGAACATTTCGAAGGCACCATGCCACATTACCATCTCGTATTTCTTTCGTTAACTTTCTATATTCTTACGTTTCATACTTCGTTTCAATGTTCAATGGCATTATGTATCAACTCAATGTTCGTCAACCGAACGACCCGAAGATCCCGAACACCTTTCGAGGCATTATGTCATATCCGACAGTTCCGCCACATTCATGCCACATCTATATTCTTTCGCAACGAAGCCATCTTTTATGATTTTGTACATGTAGGCACATTTCGACTGTATTTTCATGTTCTATACATTAGTGTTCAATGTCCGTGGCTTGCGCGCTAGGGCGCTCGCCTATTGTCTTTCAATGTTCTAGCCTTTCTAACTTGTGCACGAAGGCACGGTTTGGTTCGTGCACTAAGGCACTCGTCGAGTACAGTTATCATGTTCTTA
Organism: Iris pallida; assembly: GCA_029216955.1. Lineage (NCBI taxonomy): Eukaryota > Viridiplantae > Streptophyta > Magnoliopsida > Asparagales > Iridaceae > Iris > Iris pallida. The sequence continues at coordinate 4,115,591 of JANAVB010010600.1, forward strand.
CGGCTTGCGCACCGAAGTGCTCGCCTTTGCGATATCCAATATTCCGTAGCGATTCGTACATTTGTTATACGATTCATTTTAATTGTTCTATCTAATGTTTGACACGCACTATGTTTATCTCTCTATCGAGCCACGTCCGTGGCGTTGATAGGTTAACTCAGCATACAATGTTATATATTTTACTTAGGCATGACAGAGTAGGAAAGAGAGTCAATGTTCCCCCACCTTGAATCGATATGCCTTATCGTTTCGCCGAGCCGATGCGGCTCGATTTCATAACTTCGTTGCATGGACAACTCTTCTGACTTAGCCATTCGAGCACTTCGTGCTTCATTGAATCATACGTCCAATTTGGCTTACCGTGCCAAAGTTTCAGTCCGTCGCAAGACGATGATTTGCTTTCGCGTACCCCTTACTGAATAAGGCAGAATGCCGACCTCTAATATTCCAGCGTAAACGTATAGTCTGTACACAAAACCAACTAAAGTTAATACTTGCATCGATTCGGACTTGCGCTTTGGTCGATTCGATTTCTTAGAATCTTCGAGCCGTCTCAACGCACTTATCCTTCGAGGCAACGCGGCGCTTCACATCGATTCACTCGATGCATTCTTTGGGACAAGGCAACTCTTCGCATCGACTTAGTTCGATGCATTGCTCGGGACAACTTAACACTTTGTATCGATTCACATCGATACGAAATCGGGTCAACGCAACTCTTCGAGTCAACGACTCAGCATAATGCACCGTGCGGAACGGGACATTACATAATATACCACTCAAAATAAGGTTCGTCCTCGAACCGAAACCAATACTAAATTTCTTCCGGTGCACACCAATACCTTTTCTTGGTTCTGATCTAGTTGATCCTATTTGAAATTGAATTATTCCCTAGAGAAGCACCAATTGCTAACATAACTATTTATTGAACCAAAATATCAGCACTGGTCAGTCCCCTCAAAGAAACACATAAACCCCTTCTTCTCCATGTTGGCAAACAATTAGCTTCATGCCGAGAACAATCCTTTTGGTACTAAATTACCATATCGGAGAATTGGTTACATTTTCTTAAGCCAAGCAGCAGCAGCGGCGGCGGCGGCGACGGCGGCACGGTACGGCGAGCTGTGGGAGGGGGGAGGTGGAGGGGGTGCTGGGGTGGACCGGGGCGTGGGCGGCAGCCGGCGGGAGCACGCGCGCAGCGGAGATGTCATGGAGAGGGGGCTCGATTAGAAAAGAGGGCATTTTCGTCAAAAAAATGGGTCAAACGAGTTGACCGTTAAAGAAGGAAGAAATCCGTCAAAAGTGGAGGGTAACTTATGTAGGAACCCTAGAGGGGGGGGGGGGGTGAATAGGGTCAAGCTAACTAATCAAGCACTTAGCACAAGCAAATTGGCAATTTAAAAATATAAGTGCAAGAGAAGAAGCAAACACAATACCGACACCCGATATATCCTGGTATCCTCCTAAGAGGCAGTCCAGTCCCGGAACTCTCTCCGGCTTTAATCCACTATTTGAGCAAATAGTTACACACGAGTTTGGATCCGAAGAACTCGCCAACTTCTTATACAAGAGCTTTAATCCGAAGGGCTCTCCGACTTCAACCAAGAGTTTGGATACGAAGACTCCCCAACTTCAACTGAGAGTTTGGATACGAAGACTCTCCAACTTCAACCTTTCACAATAGGTTTTGATCTCCTTGTACAATAGGATGAAGATCTCACTTTTCAACTCAATAACTCTAACACAATTTGTAGATGGCAAATGAAGGCTTTGTAGAGTTGTATGTGGATAAGCTTTGGTGGTTTGGAAATTTTTTAGGCTCAAAGCATCAACCTTGAATGAAGGAGTTCAAGGCTATTTATAACCAAAGCATTGAAAAGAGCTCAAGGCAACTTTTCAGTCCACGAACCGGCATACCGCCGGTATGATCCGGCATACCGGCGGTATACCGGTCTGGGATTGCAACGGCTAGAAATATAACCGTTGGGATCATTAATGGCTGAAAATCTGACCGTTGGAATTTCAACGTTTCGGAAGCGGTATACCGTCGGTATGGACCGGTATGCCGTCGGTATGCCGATTTTGTAAACAGAAACTTTCTGTGAACAAAAACCGGTATACCGTCGGTATACACCGGTATACCGTCGGTATGCCGTTTTCCACCAAAAATGATCCTAGGCTTATTTCTGCCCTAGCTTTCGATTTTGCCATCTATTTTTTTGTGTTTACAATAATTCCTAAGACTCATTACAGACTCCAGATAAACTTAGGCAGGTGCAGGCTTCTTCAGAGTCTTGAAATGATGATGGCATGACTTGGCTTCTTCCTTTGATAGGTGCTGGCTTTTTCCCTTGGCGGCAGCTGTCCAAAGATATCCAGTTTGTAAAAACTGAATACCTTTCGGGGGCTTTGCCCCCGAACCCCCGACGAGGGGCGCTGTCCCCTCGACCCCCGTCCGCTGACCGGGCAGCGGAACCCCCGAGTGCGTGGCTCCGGAGATGTCGTCGGGTGGTTCAGAGAAATCTTGTGGGATCCATCGTCTTTGGCCCACCATGATTTCTTCATTGCATATGTCCACATTGATCTTGCTTATTGCTTTTCTGCATGTACATGTTAGACGAACAAAGCAATATACATAGTAGCAAGTATGATAAGTTTGATGCACATTAGGACAATGCTGAGTTTAAGTATTAAGTGCTAAGGTGATAGCATAAAAGTTAGTGATATCATAATGATTAGACTTAATTGAATGACCACAATCAAAAACATTGTTTTGATTTTGACAACCCGGTTAAATTTAAGATAGATAAGCTCATATCACTAATATGTAAACCAATAGGCACATATCACCAAAGGTATAAGTATAAGTAGAAATGCTATAGCGATAGTATGAAGATTAGTGATAATGAAATGCTAAACTTAACATATTAACCATATTCAAAAACATGATACCATCATTGGGCTAACAACTTACATTTGTGCAAACTTGTGGGGTGCACCTTAAATAAGATAAAATAAAGTGGGGTGCCAGTCAAAATTTCTCTTAATAATAATAATAATGTTGTGTCGAATGATCACAACTTGCTCTGATACAAAGAAGAAAAAACGAAAATAAAAAAACAGGTAGATGGAAATGATTACATAGGTGGTCTCTTTATTTTTAAGAAACTTTGTAACAATAAAGATAGGAACAAAATAACCAAGATAACAAACTTGGTAACAATAAAGATAAAAATAGAATAATCTAAGATAACAATAATATAATGAAGAAATATTCTCTTTATCCATAATGGTTGATATGGATGAGTTGGAGGTTTGAATTGATAAGTTCAAATCTTGAACTTATAATTGGTATAATCCTCTAACAGTTTAGAGCGTACACCCCCAGAGGCCTGTAAGGTTTGAGTTCCCCAATTTTGTGTGTGCGTGGGATTTCAGAAAAAGAGAATTTGGAATAATTTGTAGTGGGCTTAGTTAAGTAGGAAAAAGAAAAGGAGGGTGGTGTTTGTGTGTGTGTGTTTACATTAGAACACGAGAATGACCATTTTTTTTTATTTGACTAAATAAGTATTTTATGGACTGGCCGGGGTTGGTCCAACAAAATGAAAGCATTACCACATGCTCATGTAAATACATAGGGACAGACAAATCAAAACAATAATTCATTCCAACGGATCCAATCGCTATTTGTGAAATCTCGGATAAAATACCCATCCTTCTTTATTCATCTTCATGGATGAATGACATATGACCTCACTTCGCTCGCCTCTTTTCCTGTCCATGCTATAAGAGCATCATTAGTAGTTGGGACTCTCCAATGCAATTTGGAGCCCAAAATTTCAAAAAAAAAGGTAAATGTATAATGGGTTGGGTTTGTATGAGAATAGTAGGAAATGATAAAGTGAGCTCCGGTCCAAAAAATTGTGTGGTCAAAAATTAATGTAGGAAAAAAACAATATAAAGTTTAGAATCTAGAAAGTTGGGCTCCAAATTGAAACTTAATATTCTACAAAACGAGTTTCTACAATCTAGAATCTAGAAATTGGGAGGTCCAACCCTTAGCACCCATGGATGGGTTGTGACCAAAATTGTAGAAATTGGGATTAGGAATGAGACTTATTATTCTACAAAATGAGCTCCTACATTCTAAATCTAGAATCTAGAAAATGGGATGGGCCTTACTAATGATGCTCTAAGAACCATACTTTATAAAAAGAATGTCATGTAATGTATGAATCTAGTTTTGAAATTGGTATGGACTTCCGTGATGGTTTTAAAAAAAAAAAAAAAAAAAATCAGTGAACGATCTTTCTTGTGTTGTCGAGAAAAAATCAGTGACCTTTTGTGCGAGAAGAAATAGAAAATGAGAGAGGAAGAGAATAATGGGTAGTCCAATCTATACATGTCTGCTTTTCTTATTAGAATATAGATATAGAGGGAATATGATAGAAGTGGTTTTCTTCAAAATGGTTCAAAATTGAGCCGTCTAAGCCGTATGTATATCATGGTCCATTTTATTTAAATAAAACAAATTATGTTAAAAAATGTTTAACTTTGCACATGCATTTACTAGTAGGGATAAGGGCATCCACATTTGCTCTTATCCCCAAATCGTAACAGTGTTTGGTTTCTAAGGTATTTTCTTTACGTAGATATCATATTTCTGAAGATATTTTGACAAATTTGCTCTTATCCCCTTTATATTCACTAGTCACTTTCACGTCGGTTGCACGTATAAAAAAAATCAATGATAGTAGTAATAAAATATATAAAAATTTAAATTATATTAGGATATTTTACATTTAATTTTAAGTTATTTTAATTTGATTTTATATGATTATTTTTAAATTATAGATATGTGTTAAATTAGATAATATTATGTAGTTAATTTAAACATAATTTTAATTTTAAATATATTCTAGTATTGGATGGTTTCTAATTTTTTACGTAAGGAGAGAGGGTTCTGTGTCATCCACACATCTCTACTATTATAAAAGGGCTTCAAAACGGCTCAAGTTTGAGCCGTCTAAGCCGTGTATATCATCAACCATTTTAGTAAAAAAAAAAAATTATGTAAAAAAATTATTGAAAAAAATTAAATTTCTTATATATTCAAAATGGGGAATCGAACTCAACCAAACAAGAAAAAAATCTCACACCTTAACCACATAAGCTATAAAATTATTAGACTATAATTGGATAATATGCTTATTATACGTTACCATATGTACAAAGCACGTGCATTTACTAGTAAGATAAAAAAGTGTTAATTTTAAAATTTTATTTTACTTTTTTCAAAAAGAAAATGGTTGATGATATACACGACTCAGTCGGCTCAAAATTCAGCCCTTTTTTTTTATTGTAAAAATTTAGCCGTTTTGAAGTCCCTTTATAATAGTACTACTATTATAAAGGGGCTTCAAAATGGTTCAAGTTTGAGCCGTCTAAGCCGTGTATATCATCAACCATTTAAAAAAAATTAAATTATGTAAAAAAAACTATTAAAAATAAAATAAAATTTGTTATATATTCAAAATAAAAATCGAACTCAACTAAAAATGATTAAATTTGTTATATATTCAAAATGCACCGTTTTAAAAGTCTCTTTATAATAGTAGAAGTAGAGATAGAGATAGAGAGGTTTATTTTTTTATTATACGGATACCAATATTTTGAAATAATGTAAAGAGATTATTATACTAACCATTAGGGCTGCAAATGAGCCAAGCCGTTTGCGAGCTGCTCGAAGTTCGGCTCGATAAAAGCTCGTTTGAGCTCGGTTCGTTTAGTAAACAAGCCGAGCTCAAGCTTCATTTTCGAGCTCGTTTAATAAATGAGCCAAGCTCAAGCTTAGAAGTACTCGGCTCGTTTGAGCTCGCAAGCTGGCTCGTTTATAAGCTTGCGAGCTGGCTCGTTTAGAAGCTCGTTTAGGAGCTTGTTTAGAAGCTCGTTTGTTTGTTGAATTCTAATTTTATGTATGTTTGTATAATAATATGGTTGTGTGCTTTATATATTTATATGTCCTTAATAATTGATATAAAGGAACTTTTTTAATTAATTTTTTATAAATAAATTGTTAAAGTTACATATACTTGAATTCAAGCGTAACTAGGTTGAAATCGAGCTCATTAAGCTTGAAATAAAGGTGAACAAGCTTGAAATCAAGCTTAATGAGCTTAATATGAGCTTATCGAGTATAGTACTAACCATTTCCCTTTTTTTTTTTTTTCTTTACTACATCAAAGGGTATCTGGTGTAATTATTTTTCGGTACGGTTAGTATACCCCCACGCCACCCCTCTTTTCCTTCTCTCTCTCTCTCTCTCTCTCTCTTCCCCCACCCCCCCCCCCCCCCCCCCCCCCCTCGTTTCCAGCCACCATGGAGTTTTGTGGTAAGATTTCTTTCTCTCATATTTTAGGGTTTCTCCTTTTCTAGATAATATTTTTGTCATTTCTTTATAATTTATTGTTTTGATATATTCTTGGTTGAAGTACTTTGTTCATTTGTGTCTGGATCAAATGAAGAATAAATAAATGGCAAAAGATTTGGTTGTTTCGAGATCAAATGAAACCATTTGTCCACGTTCATGAAATATACGTCGATTTCCAAATAAAAGTTGCTACTTTGACACGGACACGATTATTAGGCAAAACACTGTTTGGACACGGCGACACGGTCACCGCTCCAATCTTAGTGTATTTTGGAGTATCTGTTCCGTGTCTGATATGCGTCCGACCTGATGCCACACGGACGTGTCACTGATTGTTCATTTTAGACTCTGTTTCTATTCACTATTTTTTTCAGTTGCATATTGTATTTTGGAGGCTCTGGGCCGTGTCTGATATGTGTCTGATATGATGCAACGCGGACACAGTGACACGGACATCACTCCAATCTTAGTGTATTTTGGAGTTTACGTCGTGTCTGATATGTGTCCGACATGATTAGGGGCGGAACCATGATTTTGGAGTAGGATGGGCTAGCTAATAGTTATTATAAGATTTTAAAAATTTATGCCAAAAATTCGGCCCAGTTTTCTTTGTAAATTCGACGATTCAAAACCTGTCATAAACAATAAACTTTTTAAAAAAAGATACATTTATCGTAAATGTAGATAGCAAGTACTCAATTCATAATTTTTTTCGTCAATTACTTCATTTCATCATATACAACATACAAAATGACATGAAAAAGCATTATCAAGCTGCACTTTTGAGTTTCAGATCAAACTTTTTTTTTTTGGTCAACTTTTCAGATCAGCTTCTCCTGCTTTGAAGTTTCAGATCAACTTCAAAGCATGAAAAGCTTCAGGAAATGACATGTTTGTGATCAAGTAAAATTTTAACATGCATGCTTTACTCTGATTTTAACTAGGAACCACTTTTTCCATGTAATAGAACTATGCGATCAATTGGCAAAAGTTAAAGAAAAACAAGTTAGCATTAGTAAGAAAATGACCCATAATAATTTAATAAAGGTATCAAAGCCAATGTTTACGAAATATTTTCCCATGTTTGAAGCAGAGAGAATAGTCGAAGAAGTATATATTCCTATAGTCTGAAGTCTGACAAGCACAATTACGATGCAATAATTTTGTGGAAGAAGTATATATTCCTATAGTCTGAAGTCTGACAAGCACAATTACGATGCAATAATTTTGTGGCTAGACCAGTAGCTTACTGCACCATTAATCAAATTCTCACAAATTAGTCTTCATTTTTCTTTCTCAGACTTCTTAATTTTGTATCCATAATCCATGATTCCAACACCTCGTTAATTGGGAAGAAAGAAAAATTAATTGGGAAGAAAGAAAAAAAAAGGTAAAAATGTTAAAAGATGAAGGGATTAAAGTGGAGAGTCCCCAGTGTTGCCGTCGAGCCACGGAGGAGGGGTGGGTGCCGCCGTCTGCCAGCCACAGAGGAGGGATACCGCCAATTAAAATCGTAGGTCCACAGCTAGCCCTAACACTAACACAGCAGACGAGAGAAAGGAGATGGGGGAGGGGGGCTTAACTGCATGTAATTAACAATTTTACCCCTACTATGGTATGAAAATTTCAAAATTGACCCCGGGCTACAGCCCGGGTGGGCTTGGGCCTAGTTCCGCCCCTGGACATGATGCCACGTGGACATGGCGCTGATTGGTCTTCTTAGATAATGTGTTTCTATTATTATTATTATTTTCATTTGCATTTGCCCCCTACTATGGTTTATAATGAGTGATATTTCTTACAGAAATGTGTGGATTGACCACCCATAGTTGGATCGTCTTAGTTTGACACATATCTGACATGATGCAACACGGACACATACTTCTTAGGATAAAACTTTCCTAAGAACTTAAAAGTTTTGTGTGTTCATGCATCATATTTTTATTTATTGCCAATCTTTTTTATAACTTTTAGTTTAGACCCAAAAAGTCCTGTTGATGTGATGTACCTAATGCGATGAATTTAATCGAACTGTGTAAAATCTTTATCATAGTTCCACCTTTTCTTAAAAATGTGTCCTTCTCAACTGCTATTGCTATTGGTAGAATACTTTTTCATTCTTAAAGGAACTCTTTATATCCAGATTTCTTAAGTTTTCATACTTTATCTGGAATCTATGGACTGAGTGTAATGAATGAAATGAGTAAGAGTTTTTTTATTTATTTCTTGGATGAAGAAAAATAAAAAAGAAGACATTGGTTTTAACTAGCGGAAGAACTCTATTTTTTTATTATTTGTTACTCTTTTCTTAGAATAAAATTTAAAGAAAGCATATAGTTTTTTGTTGGAATAAAGGTTGTTATTTCTCCTTCTGTTTTTGTTGAAGGTTACAATTGCTTAGAATTAAATCTCCATGAGAATACAATGAGGAAGACTATCTTTATTTAGCAATAAGAGAACCAAAATTGAGAAAATAATAGAAATAATAGTTATAGCCTTAGCGATAAGGCTTCTACTCCGATATAGAAAAGACGGGTAAACTCTAAAGGACATGCCTCTAAATTCCCATCAAGACGAGTACATTTTGGTTCTTTCTGGATACTGTAAGTGATCTAGGTGATGATCCTTTCCCTCTTTTAAATTAGGCTATTGAGTCATTAATATTCAGGTCGATGATTCTTCTCTGTATTTTATACTTTTGTGATTGGTTAATGATTTTGCTCTCCATGGAATGAAAATCGAACTCAATTAAGGGAAAATCCTGGAACGTCTAATTGTCGAGAAATGAAATTATCGCTTGGACAAGGAATGCATGATATTGCATGAGTTGTTTTACTCAGCCAACAGATCACCTTGGGGAATATTAATTGGGAGGATGAAAATTTGAGTTACCAACTTTTTTTTGCGATCATGGTAATGTATCATTGAGATGTTAATATTACCAATTAAGTATTTTATATGAAAGTACATCCTACAATTGTATGCTTCAAATTTAGCTTTTAAATGATAGCATCAGACTTGTTAAGATCCTGAACACATTAAGGGATACTGTTGGATAATATTTTTATTAGGATGCTAATGCCCATTTATGTAGTACTTGTATTTAACATGAATATTGTATGGTATGTAGGACTATGTTTATATGGCAGTCACTGTCATTTTATTTATTTAGCTACTGATTGTTAGTGATGTTAGATATTATATTACTTTACAGTGGTACAATGCTATATTTCATGTGATTATTATCTGAACAATTTTATTGCATCATCTCTTGCTTTAATTGTTTTTTGTTTTTTTTGTTTTACATTTATATGAGTTGATAATGTTTCCTCCACTAGCAAACTTAGTTGATAATCAGCTAACCTTATGTTTATCATTTTATCCTTTTAGACTTTTGCAGTTGCTTCTACTAATCAATACTTTTGCACTTCTTTTAGTTGGCAATGTTTCTTCAGGAAGCTAACTTGGGTGGATAGTAACCAAAACTATGTTTATCATTTATTCATTTAGATTTGGCAGTTGTTTCTACTATTCCATACTTTTACACTTTTATGAGTCGGCAATATTTCTTCCACAACAGAACTTAGTCGATGATCATCTAAACTATGTTTATCATTTATCCATTTAGATTTTTACAGTTGCTTCTAGTAATCCATTCTTATGGATTTTTTGCTGCATTTCGTTTACAAGAACATTGTGATATCTTAATAGGAAAAATTGTGAAGAAGGAACAAGCAAAGATGAAGGCTAAGGATGAAAATGATCCAATTGCGATGATAAGGGAAATGTCTGGGTATCAGCCTAAGGCTAATCATGTTGACGATAACGAAGATGGAGTTGATGCTGAGGTGAATGTTTTTACAACAACTTGAATATGATGTCTAAGTGCATTGTGTTTTTTTTGAAGTTTTTCGTATTGAACTTGTTTGAATCTGGTATCTAAGTGCATTTTGTTTTTTTAGAACTTTTTCACATTAAACTTGCAGCATAACCTTAACCTTACCTTGATTATTGGAAACAATACCATATCTAGTGAAAAGATGAGGTTCATGGTTTTACAAAAGCATGAATATAATGTCTAAGTGCATTGAGTTTTTAAGAACTTTTCACCCAACATGCAGTATAATCTTACCTTGATTATTGGAAACAATACCATATCCTGTGTGGAAACTCAAAAGTCCTCCCCAGGACCTGGATTTGCTTTTCATGACAGTTATTGATTTTCAACCCAAAACCTGTCAAGTTACTGGTGACAATTTTTGACCTAACCATCAGCAATAACCTGCCACCTCTTATACTAGGCATATCTTCCATCTATTGTCTAGAAATCAGTTCTCAATTTAAGTTTTTTTTTCAGGTTAAGGCAATTTTTGATAGTTTTGTTGCGGAAGAAGAGGAAGCTAAGCAGGTAAATATATCTTTACAATTATTATGTGCTGTTTTATTAACAGCATCCCAATTTTGTTACTCGTTTTGGTACTCGTTTTGTAGGCTGCAGTTCTAAAAATTGCCTATAAATCATATCTTCCATCTATTTTCTATAAATCAGTTCTCAATTTATGTATTTTCAGCTTAAAGCATTTCTTGCTAGTATGGTTGCGGACAAAGAGGAAGCTAAGAAGGTACATATATCTTTACAATTATTATGTGGAAGGTTTACGACTTATGTTTTATTGACAGCATCCCTATTTTGGTACTCGTTTTGGTACGCTTTTTGTAGGCTGCATTTAGTGGAAAGAAGCGGCCTACTGAATCTGCTTCGAAGACAACTGCTAAGGATGAAACTGATAAGGATGGGTCAATAAGGGAAATGTCTGGGTATCAGCCTAAGGCTAATCATGTTGATGATGACGAATCCAATAAAAACACAGAATTTCCTTTATTCCAATCGGTCCGTCCCAGTTAGCAACTAAGCTATCACATATATCAATCAGTACACTCTTGAACAATTAATTAAAACATTAATGAACACAGAAGCCAACATCAGATGAATTAGACTAGATAATATTAACCACGGATCCATCTTGTAAATCAAAATTCACTACAAGTAACAGTATTAAAAATCTAACTAACATCAACTCAACTAGTTAAAACTAGGGTAGGCAACCATATTTTTCATAGAAGCGCTTGAAGGCCCAATAGAGAGAACAGTCCCGTTGACGAACACGGTCCTCAATTAGTGCAAACTTTGTGTCCAGACCACTCATCTTCACATATCTACTTCTTTCCCTGGTTCCCAAACGCTCGTCCAGTCTAATCATTAAAGCCATACAAGTCAACGCATAATTGTTGCCATAGCTATCTGATTTATAAAAACTTCTTCCTGTACAGAAAAAAAAAATAGAAGTAAAAAAACAACAATAATAAGAAGAAAAAAAAACTAAGTATTGAACTAAGCATAAGAAGAAAAAAACCTAAGTACCAGAGAAAAGTCAACACGAGAGGTAAAGTAGAGGAAATCTACTGTCTCCATAAATTTCAAGTATATGAACTCGAATTGGCTTGCAGGTCCGAAATCTTCTTCTTTAAACATGTGTCTGATTTCGTCCCACGTTCGAAATCGAACCAAAAAACGATTCGGTTTGTTCGGTTAGACTATTTCGATTGTATAATAATAGGGTTCAAAGTTAAAATCTTAGTTAAATGATATTAAAAACTATAATACACACATTTTTTGTATTTGCGTTCAAAGTTAGACTAGTTGTTAAATTACCAAGTTTTTGTTTCAAAACTCGTAATAAAATTATTGCCTTCAAACTATACATATTTTAATTACAATATATACATAGAATTTATAAAATTTATAAAATAAATTTTATTCTGGTTTCGGTTTTGGACCGAAACCAACCCAAAATCAAAAACGAATTTTTAGTATTTTTAAAACTGAAACTGATCTGAATGTTTTAAACCGAACCGAATCTCTTATTTGATTCGATTTGGTTCAATTTTCGGTCCAAAACTGAACAACGCATCCCTATTGGATCTTATGTGCATCGTACTTTACCATCTTCTATGTTGTACATAGATATAAATGTACACTATACATTAGCCCCAAGAAAAAAAAAAGAAAAAAAAGAAAAAAAAGTATAAAAAAAACACTATACATTAGGCCCCAACTTATCCCTCAAAAATAAATATATAGAACTTCTATTAGGTATTTGGGATTTCTCATTTTGTATTACAAATTTTTTTCTTACATAAAGTTTCTAAATATATATACCAGCAAAATATATTAATTATATTAAATAAATCTAAGGAGACGGTATATAATTTATAAGACTAAAATAATTGTAATTTATCTATTTACCAGCTAAGCTGTATCAATCAAAAAGTGAGCACACAACTGTGTTGCTGTGTGAAATTTGCATAGAAAAATTTGAATGCCTATGGGGAGAAATAGTACCATACGTATGGTATTGTAGCAGACGCTGCAGAACCCCGTTGCACCCAATTCCAGCTGCCGAGCAGCACCCGTACGGACTCCCCAAAATCCTAACATTTTCCATTTTCCATTTCCTCTATATATATATATACGATCACCTCTTCTCCTTCCTTGACAAACCCCTCTAGCCGCCACCCATTCATCCACGTCTCACGTTAGGTATACTGGCTGACTGATTTTTTTTTTTGGTCTACTTTATATATAATGTCCTTACTGTTGCTAGTGTATATAACAATATTTTTTTGATAATTCATAAAAATATGATGATAATTCATAGTAACTGTAGTTGTTTATGATGATAATTCATAGTAAAAATCAAAGTAAGGTTGATATCCATCTTAACGTTTGCTAGTGTATATAGTATAACAATATTTTTATTGTTAGCTCTGAAGGAAATATGATTTGCTAGCTTATGTTTATGATGATAATTCATAGTACAATTAATAGTTCCCAAGAAAACCACTAATGGCCAGAAATCATTGCTAAGCTTTCCCATTTCCCCCACAACAGAAATAAAAAAAATGTGGGAAAACATTCCACTTAGCTAAGCTTTCCCATGTTCAAACTTTTCCAACTTCGTGCACCCATTTTGTCATAAAAATTGTGTACTTACTCTACTCCTTTAGCATTGAAATGTGCACCCATTTTGTCATAAAAAAATTGAAAGTCACCAGGATCCATGAACTCGTGCGCTTTCCGGACGAAATCCACAACTAATTTATATCTTGCATATAGACCCATCACCATGACGTTCTAATTAAGAAAAACGATACAGTTAAGCATGTTGAATAGAAAAATTGTTTCCATCAAAAACTAATTAAACTATCTTCTTTTTTCCTTTCTTTCTTGAAAAGCAATCCAGGCTAACTTTTATCAACCTTACTTTGATTTTTACTATGAATAATCATCATAAACAACCACAGTTATATAGTAACAGAACTAGATTACCATCTTAGTCGTCATTATAAAATACTGATTTAAGCAAGTTTAAATTCATAACTCACTACTACAAAAATAGTTAATAATAACACTTTATAAATGACAATCGTCCCAAAATGTCATTAAACCTATATTTAATGTCGGCTCATTAGATGATCGTCGTTAATAATTTTATCAATGACATTAAGGAAAACTAGTGTCATGATAAGTATTGCATGTTATGTTAATAATATCTGATGTTAGCTGACTTCTTAACTTGGAGATTCTAATATTTAACATTACATTTGCTTATTATTTTTTAGCTTAGATTTAGTACTGCGTGATGGTTTGAAGATTAGTTTGCTAATTTATGGCAGATTATTCGTGATCTATTCATATCATTTATCATATACCATATATTCATTGGATTAAGGAATATATACGATCACAAAGATACACGAAAACCCATATATTCATTTATCATATACCATATACTCGTGATCTAAAAATATCTAATGTAACATTGGCAGAAACAATCAATTCTCATGAAAATGGGTAAGAAAACCCAAAGATACACGAAATCATCATCCAAAGCTTAGCTAAGTGGAATGTTTTCCCACATTTTTTTTTTATTTCTGTTGTGGGGGAAATGGGAAAGCTTAGCAATGATTTCTGGCCATTAGTGGTTTTCTTGGGAACTATTAATTGTACTATGAATTATCATCATAAACATAAGCTAGCAAATCATATTTCCTTCAGAGCTAACAATAAAAATATTGTTATATACACTAGCAAACGTTAAGATGGATATCTACCTTACTTTGATTTTTACTATGAATTATCATCATAAACAACTACAGTTACTATGAATTATCATCATATTTTTATGAATTATCATAAAAATATTGTTATATACACTAGCAACAGTAACCAAGGGGACATTATATATAAAGTAGACATAAAAAAAAATTCAGAGTCAGTCAGTATACCTAACGTGAGACGTGGATGAATGGGTGGCGGATGGGTGGCGGCTAGAGGGGTTTGTTAAGGAAGGAGAAGAGGTGGTCGTATATATATATATATATATATATATATATATATATATATATATATATAGAGGAAATGGGAAATGTTAGGGTTTTGGGGAGTCCGTACGGGTGCTGCTCGGCATGCAACGGGTTCTGCACCGTTTGCTACAGTACCATACGTATGGTACTATTTCTCCCCATAGGCATTCAAATTTTTCTATGCGAATTTCACACAGCAACACAGTTGTGTGCTCACTTTTTGATTGATACAGCTTAGCTGGTAAATAGATAAATTACAATTATTTTAGTCTTATAAATTATATACCGTCTCCTTAGATTTATTTAATATAATTAATGTATTTTGCTGGTATATATATTTAGAAACTTTATGTAAGAAAAAAATTTGTAATACAAAATGAGAAATTCCAAATACCTTATAGAAGTTCTGTATATTTATTTTTGAGGGATAAGTTGGGGCCTAATGTATAGTGTTTTTTTTTTTTATATTTTTTTTTCTTTTTTTTTCTTGGGGCTAATGTATAATGTACATTTATATCTATGTACAACATAGAAGATGCTAAAGTACGATGCACATAAGATCCAATAGGGATGCGTTGTTCAGTTTTGGACCGAAAATTGAACCAAATCGAATCGAATAAGAGATTCGGTTCGGTTTAAAACATTCGGATCAGTTTCGGTTTTGAAAATACTAAAAATTCGTTTTTGATTTTGGGTTGGTTTCGGTCCAAAACCGAAACCCGAATAAAACTTATTTTATAAATTTTATAAATTCTATGTATATATTGTAATTAAAATATGTATATTTTGAAGGCAACAATTTTATTACGAGTTTTGAAACAAAAACTTGGTAATTTAACAATTAGTCTAACTTTGAACGCAAATACAAAAAATGTGTGTATTATAGTTTTTAATATCATTTAACTAAGATTTTAACTTTGAACCCTATTATTATACAATCGAAATAGTCTAACCGAACAAACCGAATCGTTTTTTGGTTCGATTTCGAACGTGGGACGAAATCGGACACATGTTTAAAGAAGAAGATTTCGGACCTGCAAGCCAATTCGAGTTCATATACTTGAAATTTATGGAGACAGTAGCTTTCCTCTACTTTACCTCTCGTGTTGACTTTTCTCTGGTACTTAGGTTTTTTTTTCTTCTTATGCTTAGTTCAATACTTAGTTTTTTTTTTCTTATTATTGTTGTTTTTTTACTTCTATTTTTTTTTTCTGTACAGGAAGAAGTTTTTATAAATCAGATAGCTATGCCAGGCGACAATTATGCGTTGACTTGTATGGCTTTAATGATTAGACTGGACGAGCGTTTGGGAACCAGGGAAAGAAGTAGATATGTGAAGATGAGTGGTCTGGACACAAAGTTTGCACTAATTGAGGACCGTGTTCGTCAACGGGACCGTTCTCTCTATTGGGCTTCAAGCGCTTCTATGAAAAATATGGTTGCCTACCCTAGTTTTAACTAGTTGAGTTGATGTTAGTTAGATTTTTAATACTGTTACTTGTAGTGAATTTTGATTTACAAGATGGATCCGTGGTTAATATTATCTAGTCTAATTCATCTGATGTTGGCTTCTGTGTTCATTAATGTTTTAATTAATTGTTCAAGAGTATACTGATTGATATATGTGATAGCTTAGTTGCTAACTGGGACGGACCGATTGGAATAAAGGAAATTCTGTGTTTTTATTGGACTTGTCTCAGGTTTTGTGATGGATTGAGTTTAGTTATATGACCAAATACCAATTCACTTCCGGATCAGAAATGTGGATTTGAATGATCTATGGGTTCTCACTAATTTAGGATTCTTGGTTTTTTCGAGCATAAGAAGAACGCCTGAATTTCTAGAAATTTAGCGCGCTCGATCGGAAGTAATATGATCCTTTGAACACCCTGCAGTTTTTACATGAACAAAAGAAATTTCTCAATAATTCTCAGTTACTATCCACACATTCACAGTGTAATTTTGTACTTTATTTGTAAAATGATGTTGCAGATGATATTAAGCTGTCGGTTTGGAATTAACAGCTTTTCTGTACATTATGTAGTCATTCTACTGTGAGCAGCTCCCATGGTTTTCATGGCTTGACTATGACAAGTTGGTATTCAGTAGGGATTACTCTCGAAGGTTAAGAATATATTAATGCCATAATATAAACTTTGACTTTGAGTGCAAGTTTGTACCATTCTTTATGAACCTCTTTTTAATAACATGCATCTTTGCATATTTACTGATCATTTCATGTTCAACTGTTTCATCACTGATTCAGTATGTTCATGGCTTGTAGAAGTTTCATGAAAGATGAAGCAGGCTCCATACATCATGAGTGCAGGTGAAGATGAAGTTATATATGCATGTTATTGTAGCAAGTTGTTGAAAAAGAAACCAGCTAACTTTGCTTTAGGAATTGTTTCTTGACCAGTACATTTACATGTATCACTTGTTATTGATCATTATCAATCACAGAACAAGGATCAGTCATAAGCTTGAAAAGTGAAAGGTTTTTTTTTTTGGGTTTTGATGCAGTCCTGTACCTGATAACTGGATATACAATGCAACTTTTGTTGCATGAAGCATTTGATATTGTAAGACCTCTTTTGATTCGCGGAAATGAAAGAAAATTAATTATTTGCTCTTTTCATGGGCATGACAAATTGTAATTTCTATCAAAAAATTTAACTGTGTTTGGGGATGCCAGAAATATAGTGGGTTTACTTCCTATTCCTTTTCCGTTGGGAACCATTTTTTTTTTTTTTTTTGGACATCCGAACATCAGAAAATGGACAACCTTCCTTTCTACTTTTGTTTCTGTAACTATAAAGCATCTCTCTCGATGTATGTTATTTTTTTTAATCAATTGATCTTCTAATTGTGCAATGAAGCCTTTATGAGATTGATATGTAGAAAATTCTCTCTCCACACTTTTTGTTGCACGATGTGTTGTTTGTCTCATATGAGAACGGTTATTCAGTATTGGTGGTCCACAAAGAAGTTTGAAAAGTAAGGTTTTAACTTCTAACATTACATAGATAGCTTATTGCAATTGATGCAATTATGAATAATTTTGTTTGCCACTACATTTCTAATACTATAGAACTTTTTTTTTTCCTTACTCGGATCTCCACTGGGCCCATAGTCCCTCCGCCCATGCCTCTATCTATTGTTTACTTTCGTTGATTTCTCCCTTACTAGGAACAATATTTAGTCATCACCAAATTATTTTTCTCCTCAATTCCTTCCTTAATTCTTCCTCTTTTATCGAAGTCAATTTCGTTTTTTCTTCGTTCTTCCCCCCTTCCTTCTTGCTATTCGCAATGGAGGCAATAAAGAAAAGGGATGAGAAAAGGATAAAATTGTCAATTGTTTACATTAGGGTTCTAATAACTTAATTGTTAACTATTTGGAAAACTTCTAAGTCAATAACAAGATTTCAAGGTACTTATGTAAAGGGAAACAAAATTTAAGAAAGAATATGTCGGAGAAAAAATGGTAACCAAATTTATAATTACAAATTAAAGTATATTGATTGGGGGCGAAGCCAGGATTAAAATTATGGAGGGATCGTGCTACTACATACAGAAATCCTTAAAGTTGTCATATTAATTGGACTTCAATAGCCAAAATATACTAAAACTAAAATTTAAAAAAAAAGACAATATTTTTACATTGTTACAAAAAAGGAAGCAAATGTTATAAATAAAAGATTTCTAAATTATATAAAATATTTAATAATGTGTCAGAGGTGAGGATTGAACTTGTAACCTCTAAATTAAAAGCCAAAAACATTACCATTTGAGCTAGCTTATCCATTGTATATTAGAGGGCCAAAATAATATATATTGTAAATTTCTAAAAAAAAAATTATATAGTAATTAATATTTTTTTAAAAATCTAGGGGATCCAATGTAGATCCGCCCCTGATGTTGATAATAGATCATAGTGGTTGAGAAATATCTCATATGTCATTTAGAATGTGCGTCGATCGGATGTCACTCTCATTTGTTCTTTATAATAATTATGTACGTCATTTTATTTGATCAAGTTTTTGTTTCCATTTGGCTCATCGTGCTACAAAGAAAAATTCAATTATATAGATAAAATATAATTAATACGTACATCCTGCTTGCTCTTACATGAATGTATATATATATATATATATATAATATATATATTATATATATATATATATATATATTTTACGTACATCCTGCTTGCTCTCATATGATTATATATATATCTATAGTACATGATAAAATATCTTACATGATAAAATATATATGTGTATGTATACATGTGTATGTATACATAAATATATATATAAAAGTATATATGTGCATGTATATAAATATATATGGATGTATACGTGTATGTACATATAAATATACATATATTATATGTGTGTGTGTGTCTATATATATATATATATATATATATATATATATATATATAATATATCTATATAATATATATACTCTTTTTTTTACTCTTATATATATATATATATATATATATATAATATATATATATATATATATATATATATATATATATATATATATCTCTCTCTCAGCGTCCCCCCCCGCGTCTCCTCTCTCTCTCTCTCTCTCTCTCTCTCTCTCTCGCTCTCTCTCTCTCTCTCTCTCTCTCTCTCTTCTCTCTCTCTCTCTCTTTTTTTTTTTTTTTTTCCTCTTCTCTCATCTCTCTCTCTCTCTCTCTCTCTCTCTCCCCGCGTCCTCTCTCTCTCTCTCTCTCTCTCTCTCTCCTCTCTCTCTCTCTCTCTCTCTCTCTCTCTCTCTCTCTCTCTCCTCTCTCTCTCTCTCTTCCCTCCTTTCTCTCTATCTCTCGCTCCTCTCTCCCCGCGTCCTCTCCTCCCCCCCTAGCCCCGGCCCAGGCCAGCTCAGCCCAGCGCCCAACCCAGACCCGGCCCAGGAGACCCCACACCTGCAAATATTAAGCCCGACCCCCGTTTTAACAGCAGTCGATATATATATCGAGAGAACGAGAAAGGGAAGGAGTAAAACCGAGACCCTAAAACCCTAACTCGACCCTCGACTCCGCAGCGGCCGCCCCCATCTCAGGCGAACAGCCTGGTCGCGCCGTCGACTGCCGGCGGACCGCCGAGAACGCGTACGAGTAGCAGCTGCCCTTGTCGCGGTAACAACAATACCAACAAAGTAGCAGTTGATCGACTCCGCTTCGCCGCGATCGTTCTTTCTCCACGCTTGATCGTTTTTCGAACCGATTGCACAGGTACTATCACAACCTGACCCCCTTCTAATCCCTTCAAAAACTTTGATTTTAGTTGCACCAAACGCTCCGTGAAATCAACGCAAAGTCGACGAAAAACCAGCCCAAAACAGAGCCTTAACTCAGCCCAAACCACGACTTTGGAAGGCAAAAATTTGTCGATCCAGGAACTGTTTTAAAAATCTATTTGAAGGTATTTATTGACAACATGTAGGACCTAAAAATCCTTCTTTTAGTTTTAAATTAACTCCAGCAGTTATCGAGCAAAACCTGTTTAAAGTACACTAAAAATCCTATTTTTAAAACATTAAAAACCTTCGATACGACGTACGTCCCGCCAACTGGGCGACGTGGTCGCGAACCGAAAGCATCGAAAGGTGCGTATCTGTAAAACCCCTGAATTTATGGAATTTTTATTTATTTATTTAATTGCCTTAAATATGACTTTATGGAATTTATGAGTAGTTTTAAATTATTATTTTTTAAATATGTCCTTAGCCATTGTTGAGTTTTGGAGCACAAGACGGCTAGGATTTGTGGCACAGAAGAGGTAGCGGTGTGCCTTGACTAGTGTGTTAGTTATACTAGGAGAGGTCTAGTCATAGTTTTGTTCAAACTAGAAAAACCAGGACAAGTTGTGTAATGACTCATTTAATCAATTAATTAGTTATTATTTAATATATTGATTTTTAGATGATCCGGTTGGACCAAATCAGTCCGAACTGGACCCAAACCAATTCCAAGCCCATGTAGGTAGGTAGTTGACCAAAGATGGCCATGTAGGCATATTTTATGTATGTACAAATATTTCTTAAATTATTTTAGAACTTGATGTATATTTTTCTAATTATTTTATTATTGTACAAATATTTGTATTTTTATTAAATAGGTGTTTGTTAATATTTGTACAAGTTTCTGGACTCGAATAAAGGGTGTAGGATGAGTTCACTAAACTGGATAATTTTTATTATTATTAAAGTGATTTTGTGATTAAATAATCATAATTATTATTAGATATTATCATTATTTGATTTTATGGCCAATTGAATTTATATGCATATGTACATATATTTAAATAGACTAAATATATGGATAGATAATATTAGGATTTTTTTTAGATTTATTTGTGTATATTTAGATATATACAAGAATATATACATATTTAGATATATACATGTTTAGCTGTATATAAGAAAATATATGTATATAAAATAGATAAGAATAAAGAAAAAAAAATGAAATGAACAGTGCCTCTCGGCACTGTACGTTTCTGTTCTCCCTGGAACGAGCCCGAGCTCGAGGGAGTTTAGGTATAAAAAAAAAAATCGAGATTGAGATCTCAATCAATCTCTAACCAAATCGCCTGGGATTTGATTCATCGGAATCCCTATAGGATTCTCCACCGATCTGAATCAATTCAAACTCCAAAAATCTATCGAAATCCTATCAAAAATCGAAATCAAAAAATATATATATATATATATAGATGCTTTTTATCGGAAACAACTTTCTTCTTGAGAAAACCCACGAAATTTTCACGCGAACACCAGATTCCCTCAACCCCACGACCCAGGCAAACGTCCCTGGACCTCCGCCACCATTCGTCGCCGCCTCCCTGAACCGCCGGAGCCGCCTGAACGACGGCAAAACACGCGGGACAGAGGACAGCAGTAACAACCCAGGTATGCTACTTCGGTTCCTCTTTTCTTTCTACACACGCGAGCGTTTTCAATTCCGTAAAACCCTATACAGAGCCCATATAACCCTCAACAACTCATTTCAAATAGTTTGGATTAAACTGCAGCAAGTTGCAGGAAAAATCGATTTAAAAATCACGAAAAAAAACCCACGTCTTATCCTCATAATTTGACAGTTTTCTCGATTTAAAACCCTATATTGGAAGGCCAATAACTTCCAAGTTTTAAAATAATGTAGGGATCGGTCTGAAGAGAGTTAAAGCCAATATAATCGAGATTAAAACCATTCAGTTAGTTTTAATTATTACCTAGTATATTCTGTGATAAATCAGTTTGAAAATCCCGAGAAAACTAGTTTTCGAAAAATTAAAAATCCCGGTACGAGGTACGTCCCGACAAACCGGACGACCCCGTCGCAAACCGAAAGCATTGAAAGGTGCGTATCGACTTTGTGGACGTGTGGGCTTTGACGGAATTTGAATTGGTCGTGTGTGCGCGACGAATTTGACCCGTATCCGTCGAAGAACGCCGTATCGGCCTATTCCAAAATTTTCCAATTACTTTGTGCACACTCGTCAGACAGCGACGAAACTTGCACCATTGGACTCGAAATATTTTTCTGGTCCTGCATGCCAAGTTTGGTCTGATTCTGAGAAGGTTGATCGGAACGTCAAAATTGGCGGGCCCGCGACCCACTCAAACGGCGATTTTGTGCACGGCTCATCGGAATCCAAAACTGGACATACCGTTGAGTTTCTCTTCTCAAACTGAATTCGTAGACATATAGTTTGACGACTTTAGAGACGTTCTGGCACGCGTTTCGGTGCAAAACGGGTCCAACGACGGACATCGTTTTGACCCGAAATTACGATTTTGCCCTTGTTCCAGAATTAGACTTTTGGACAGGCGTTTCCTAGGTATATCTTCTTCACCGAGAACGTTTTTGATGATTGTTTCAGCGTCCGAGAACGTTTGTGGAGGTTCCACTCTTGTAGCTTATTCTCACTTGTCAATTTCATCTACTGGACGTCGTCAAAACACCTTCCAATCACCAGGCAAGTATACCTTGCTATATTTACTGTCATATTATTTATTTTTAGCATTTATTTACTTTGTTTCATATTTTTATGAACTGTGCGTCCAAGCCACACTTGGGTGCAAGCGACTTTATCAGTCGTTTCTTTGTTTTATTTTTATTTATTGCATGTCGACTTAGTTGTAGTGGACTACCTTTCTATCGTGGGATATTCTTATATCTCCATTGGCCATGACACTCACACTACACGATTGAGACATGTTGCTAGGGGCACGGCTTGCATATTGACTGGCCATCTCTATGTAAAAAGTCGTGTGACGGATAGATGATCGTAACTGCTATGACTAGGGTTTTAGAGACTCAAGCAGTTACAAAACTGGACGAGCCATGGACATGACTTGGACAGTGGAGAAACATTGGGGGAGGACAGTCGCTAGTGCGTATGGGAATCCAAACAGGTAAACCACAGTCTCCGGATTGAACTGTGACGATTATATTTGCAGATGTCCTCTGACGTTTTAGACGTTATGGACGGATACAGATGACTGGATGTCAGTTACGTACACATAGCCTAAATCCCACCCATGCGCATGAAAGTTGTCCTCTAAATTGCACAATAGATGGTTAGAATTTCCTTTGCATATTGGTGTCTAGGAGAGTCTTGCATATTATTATTATTATTCTGACAGTTCATATTAGCATGTTCTTCCTGTATCTTGTTACGTCCCTCTGAGGACCTGGTGATCTCTCCTTGTATAGACGACGAGCAGTATCCTGAGGAGTACGGTTCTGGACTATAGTCTCCATTTGCAGCCGAGGAGGTCTCGCCTTCGGAGCCTATTTGATTCTATTCTTAGTTGATGGATTTATGTAGTTGATACTCTTTTTCATATTCATTTCAGTTGATTTCTTTTTAGTAGATCGGTAGTGGATTTGTTTCCGCCCGACAGATATTTCTTTTTATTTTGAGTTGAGACATTTGGTTTGTTATTTCTCTTATTTATCACTGTGGATGAGATATAGTTACTGCCTGTGACCATATTATATTGTTATGAGCTGGAGCTCTTTTATTACAGCTTATGTGTGTACACGTAGATTCCATATATTGGAGTAGTCTGCGTATGCATACAGCTGGCATGTACGTATTTCCTAGTCCTACGTATATTAGGACTGGGGCGTTACATATTTTTGTGGTGGCCCATGCAGGTCAAGATAAATTGTTTGGTTACTTCACCGTACCAAGCAAGCCTGCATATAGAAATAGAGTTTAGGAATCTCATCCACATGCTTAATCACCTTCCTTGATTTCAAATTTCGAATTCTCGTTTGACTGCTTGTCTTGCATCTAGCTTGATCTTGTTCTAACGTAATCTCTATTTTCGTGCCAATAGGATGAATCTTCGTAGTGGTCGCTCTACTCCTCTCGCCATTACTGATGGGAACACTACTGCTCAAGAAGGACCAGTGGGTCAGCCACCCATGTCCCCTACCACTCCAGCACCATCCAGACTGCAGCATGTGATGACACCACCCACTACTCAGCAGCATGTGATGACACCATCCACTACTCAGCAGCAAGCCCCGACACCTCAAGTGGGGAAGACAGACCCCGAAAATCCTGCATCTCAAGAAGAGTACCTGCCACCCCCCGCCACCCTATCCACTACAGATTCTACCTCCATATCCACCATCATATCTACCACACCAGCCTCCACAGTATCCACCCCAGCAGCCTCCACAGTATCCACCCCAGCAGTCTCCACAATATCCATCATCATACCCACTCCAGCAGCCTCCACAGTATCCACCATCATATCCACCACATCAGCCTCCACAGTATCCACCTCAGCAGCCTCCCCAATCTCCACCATCATACCCACCCCAGCATCCTCCACAGTATCCACCACCATATCCACCCTAGTATCCTCCACAGTATCCACCTCAGTATCCTCCCTCATACCCACCACAGTATCCCTTTCCATATCCTTCATATCTACCACAGTACGGGCCTCAGGGTGTCCCACAGTTTATGCCCCAGATGTCCTACATGCTTCCGCAGCAGCCCATGCCTCAGGCTGGTGGGACTACTATCGACCATATCCTCCAGAGCTTAGTACAGGCTCAGATGCAGCAGAGCGAGGCTATCAGGAGGAGTTTGGAGATAGAACTGACCCGAGCACCCCAAGCCTCCGTGGGTACTATCGAAGGGTTCCGCAACATGAATCCTCCACACTTCAAAGGCACTGAAGACGTCATTGGAATTACCAATTGGCTGGTGAAGACGGAAAATCTTTTGAAGGCTTCCGAGTTGTCTACAAACCTATGGATGACGGCAGTTAAATTGCAGTTGGAAGGAAATGCTTATGATTGGTGGGCCGCAGAGGAGAGACGGCTAGGAGTTGATCAGACATGGAAAGAATTTAAATAGTTGTTCAATAAGAAGTTTTTCTTCGACACTGCCAAGGACGCACTTTATGACAAGTTCCTACATCTAGAGCAAGGAAGCATGACGGTTGATGAATACGACGCCGAGTTCAGTCGGTTGAGTCGTTTTGCTCCCGGATTAGTTTCGACAGAGTTAGAGAAAGCCAAGAGATTCCATAAGGGATTGAGCATAGAGCTTCAACGATACACTAGTTCCGAGTCCCGAGTCTCACAAGCAGCAGTATTAGCCGAAGCAAGGACTCAAGAGGCCATAAATAAGAAGGCACAGCAACGACGATCTGTTTTGACCGTTGCATCAGCGAAAACGACACCAGCAGGGCCCACCCGACATCCAGTGACGCAGCAGCAGACTAGAGCTTCCCCACAACCAGTGAGGGAATTACCCACATGTCATTATTGCGGTAGGAAGGGTCATTTCCAAAGGGATTGTCGTCGTAGGTTGGGATTGTGTATGGCTTGCGGGTCAAATCAACACCAAGCTCGGGATTGTCCTTCTGGACGACAGCAGATACAGGGAGTAGCATTACCAGCACCAGGAGGAGGAGCACAACGCCCGCCAGCAGCTAATGCATATCCAAGGGGCAACCAAAACATGGGACAAGCCTTCAGCATGATCACCGCGGGGCCACCAACCCAAGGAGCCATAGAAACATGTATGACATCTTAGTTAAATTACCATTGCATGACCATGATCATAGAATGACTTAGAAATTTTATGGTATAAACCTTGATAGTTATAGAAACACGAGGGTATCCTATCTAGTTAGAAACCACCACCGCAATCCTTGTAAGTACTATGATCTGTTCCACTCCCTCGGATCGTATGTCAACGTAGTGTCCTGCTAAAATGCGGAGGCACGAGGGCGACATACACAACCGTTTGCCTCTTTTGCATGAAAAATTGTGACACAATTTTCGTGCTCTATTCTTTCTCCGTCTTGCACTTCATTTCCACAGATCGTGCGTTATTTTATTTCGAGGACAAAATTCTTATAAGTTCGGTAGGATGTAAAACTCCTGAATTTATGGAATTTTTATTTATTTATTTAATTGCCTTAAATATGATTTTATGGAATTTATGAGTAGTTTTAAATTAATTTTTTGAAATATGACCTTAGCCATTGTTGAGTTTTGGAGCACAAGACGGCTAGGATTTGTGGCACAGAAGAGGTAGCGGTGTGCCTTGACTAGTGTGTTAGTTATACTAGGGGAGGTCTAGTCATAGTTTTGTTCAAACTAGAAAAACCAGGACAAGTTGTGTAATGACTCATTTAATCAATTAATTAGTTATTATTTAATATATTGATTTTTAGATGATCCGGTTGGACCAAATCAGCCCGAACTGGACCCAAACCAATTCCAAGCCCATATAGGTAGGTAGTTGACCAAAGATGGCCATGTAGGCATATTTTATGTATGTACAAATATTTCTTAAACTATTTTAGAACTTGATGTATATTTTTCTAATTATTTTATTATTGTACAAATATTTGTATTTTTATTAAATAGGTGTTTGTCAATATTTGTACAAGTTTCTGGACTCGAATAAAGGGTGTAGGATGAGTTCACTAAACTGGATAATTTTTATTATTATTAAAGTGATTTTGTGATTAAATAATCATAATTATTATTAGATATTATCATTATTTGATTTTATGGCCAATTGAATTTATATGCATATGTACATATATTTAAATAGACTAAATATATGGATAGATAATATTAGGATTTTTTTTAGATTTATTTGTGTATATTTAGATATATACAAGAATATATACATATTTAGATATATACATGTTTAGCTATATATAAGAAAATATATGTATATAAAATAGATAAGAATAAAGAAAAAAAATGAAATGAACAGTGCCTCTCGGCACTGTACGTTTCTGTTCTCCCTGGAACGAGCCCGAGCTCGAGGGAGTTTAGGTATAAAAAAAAATTCGAGATTGAGATCTCAATCAATCTCTAACCAAATCGCCTGGGATTTGATTCATCGAAATCCCTATAGGATTCTCCACCGATCTGAATCAATTCAAACTCCAAAAATCTATCGAAATCCTATCAAAAATTGAAATAAATAAATAAATAAATATATATATATATATATATATATATATATATATATATATATATATATATGCTTTTTATCGGAAACAACTTTCTTCTTGCGAAAAACCCACGAAATTTCCACGCGAACACCAGATTCCCTCAACCCCACGACCCAGGCAAACGTCCTTGGACCTCCGCCACCACTCGTCGCCGCCTCCCTGAACCGCCGGAGCCGCCTGAACGACGGCAAACCACGCGGGACAGAGGACAGCAGTAACAACCCAGGTATGCTACTTCGGCTCCTCTTTTCTTTCTACACACACAAGCGTTTTCGATTCTGTAAAACCCTATACAGAGCCCATATAACCCTCAAAAACTCCTTTCAAATAGTTTAGATTAAACTGCAGCAAGTTGCAGGAAAAATCGATTTAAAAATCACGAAAAAAAACCTCACGTCTTATCCTCATAATTTGACAGTTTTCTCGATTTAAAACCCTATATTGGAAGGCCAATAACTTCCAATTTTAAAATAATATAGGGATCGGTCTGAAGAGAGTTAAAGCCAATATAACCGAGATTAAAACCATTTAGTTAGTTTTAATTATTATCTAGTATATTCTGTGATAAATCAGTTTGAAAATCCCAAGAAAACTAGTTTTTCGAAATATTAAAAATCCCGGTACGAGGTACGTCCCGACAAATCGGACGACCCCGTCGCAAATCGAAGGCATCTAAAAGTGCGTATCGACTTTGTGGACGTGTGGGCTTTGACGGAATTTGAATTGGTCGCGTGTGCACGATGAATTTGATCCGTATCCGTCGAAGAACGCTGTATCGGCCTATTCCAAAATTTTCTAATTACTTTGTGCACACTCGTCAGACAGCGACGAAACTTGCGCCATTGGACTCAAAATATTTTTTTGGTCCTGCATGCCAAGTTTGGTCTGATTCTGAGAAGGTTAATCGAAATGTCAAAATTGGCGGGCCCGCGACCCACTCAAAACGGCGATTTTGTGCACGGCTCATCGGAATCCAAAACTGGACATACCGTTGAGTTCCTCTTCTCAAACTGAATTCGTAGACATGTAGTTTGACGACTTTAGAGACCGTAGGTTCTGGCACGCTTTCGGTGCAAAGCTGGTCCAACGGCGGACATCGTTTTGACCCGAAATTACGATTTTGTCCCTGTTCCAGAATTAGACTTTTGGACAGACGTTTCCTAGGTATATCTTCTTCACCGAGAACGTTTTTTATGTTTGTTTCAGCGTCCGAGAACGTTTGTGGAGGTTCCACTCTTGTAGCTTATTCTCACTTGTCGATTTCATCTACTGGACGTCGTCAAAACACCTTCCAATCACCAGGCAAGTATACCTTGCTATATTTACTGTCATATTATTTATTTTCAGCATTTATTTACTTTGTTTCATATTTTTATAAACTGTGTGTCCAAGCCACACTTGGGTGCAAGCGACTTTATCAGTCGTTTCTTTGTTTTATTTTTATTTATTGCATGTCGACTTAGTTGTAGTGGACTACCTTTCTATCGTGGGATATTCTTATATCTCCATTGGCCATGACACTCACACTACACGATTGAGACATTTGCTAGGGGCACGGCTTGCATATTGACTGGCCATCTCTATGTAAGAAGTCGTGTGACGGATAGATGATCGTAACTGCTATGACTAGGGTTTTAGAGACTCAAGCAGTTACAAAACTGGACGAGCCATGGACACGACTTGGACAGTGGGAAAACATTGGTGGAGGACAGTCGCTAGTGCGTATGGGAATCCAAACAGGTAAACCACAGTCTCCGGATGGAACTGTGGCAATTATATTTGCAGATGCCCTCTGATGTTTTAGACGTTACGGATGGATACAGATGACTGGATGCCAGTTACGTACACATAGCCTAAATTCCACACATGTGCATGAAAGTTGTCCTCTAAATTGCACAATAGATGGTTAGAATTTTCTTTGCATATTGGTGTCTAGGAGAGTCTTGCATATTATTATTATTATTATTCTGACAGTTCATATTAGCATGTTCTTCCTGTATCTTGTTACGTCCCTCTGAGGACCTGGTGATCTCTCCAGGTATAGACGACGAGCAGTATCCTGAGGAGTACGGTTCTGGACTAGAGTCTCCATTTGCAGCCGAGGAGGTCTCGCCTTCGGAGCCTATTTGATTCTATTCTTAGTTGATGGATTTATGTAGTTGATACTCTTTTTCATATTTATTTCAGTTGATTTCTTTTCAGTAGATCGGTAGTGGATTTGTTTCCGCCCGACAGATATTTCTTTTTATTTTGAGTTGAGACATTTGGTTTGTTATTTCTCTTATTTATCACTGTGGATGAGATATAGTTACTGCATGTGACCATGTTATATTGTTATGAGCTGGAGCTCTTTTATTACAGCTTATGTGTGTACACGTAGATTCCATATATTGGAGTAGTCTGCGTATGCATACAGCTGGCATGTACGTATTTCCTCGTCCTACGTATATTAGGACTGGGGTGTTACAGTATCGGCTTCGTGGACTTGTGGGCTTTGACGAAATTTAAATTGGTTGCGTGTGCACGACGAATTTGATGTGTATCCGTCGAAATTTACCGTATCAGCCTCTGTGTAAATTTTCTAATTACTTTGTGCACGTTCGTCTGATCAAGACAAAACTCGCGCCAACAGGACCATATCATTTTTTTGGTCCTGTATGCCAAGTTTGGTCCGATTCTGAGACAGTTAACTGGATCACCGTTTTGCGGGCCCCACGATCCGACTCAACGGACGATTTTGTGCACGGTCTGCCGAAATTCAACTTTGGACATACGGTTGGGTTCGTATCGAAAAATTGGACATGTTGACATATAGTTTGACGACTTTAGAGACCATAAACTTTGGCACGCTTTTCGGTACAAAGCGGGTCCAACGACGGACATTATTTTGACCTAAAATTATCGTTTTTCTCCTGTGTTCAGAATTGGACTTAAGGACAGGAAATTCTAGCTAATTTGACTATTCTAAAAATTTTGGTAATATTTATTTCAGCATCCGGAGGCTTTTGCATGTGTTGATTGTTGTGGCTCACCGAGTGGTATAGTATTATCGGTTTCACCAGCACAGGATCCTAGGCGAGTACATCTCTGATAGTTTTTATATCTGATTATCTCTATGAATCATATATGTAGTGGTATTTTACATTGATATTCCATTGGTTCTTGACACGATGTTACACGAGATAATAGTTATGGATTCTTTACATGTTGTTCGTGACCAATCTATTACATGTTCGTGACCTGTTTGGATCCATGAGTACTAGTCGGACGGAAAAATACTCTAGACATGTAAACACACCCAAATTATTCGTGCCTAATAGCAGTCGCACACTTCACGTACGGCGTGCCGGATCTTATTCGTGCCTAATAGCACTCGCATATTTTATGTGCGGGGTGCCGGATTTATCCTTTGCCGTTTACATGTCGAAGTAGTATTTCAACTCACTAGATAGGTACAGCGTCTGGTTCTACAGTATATATTGCTAGCTGCAGGTCTTCTCTGTTTTAGTACTCACTTGCCTTGTTCCCCATGCTCAGTTTCTGTCATGATTCTATACTTGTCTTTTGTCGTGTATTTCATTATTATTTACAGATTTATAGATTTTGTCATTTATTGAATCTATTGTGAGATTGTACTCGTTCCATTCCTGGCTGAAAACCAACATTTTTCAGGTTTAGCCGCGATCACTCTTAGCACTGGGAAGGCATGGGTATGCTGAGGTCAACCTAGATAGTTGAATGAGCTGTCTTTTCTATTTTGTGTGACGTTGTATTTTTCTAGCAAATATGAAGTTGTGAAACCTTGTAATTTGTAAAATTGATTTAGTAATGTGAATGAGCAATAAATGTATCATTTTGTGATTTTGAGTATTTTGGCTGTGACAGCTTTCTACCGTCGACTCTGCGGCGTAGGCTGGCTTGGACACGTCTCGTATCCGAAAAGCGGGTGCGGGTCGTGACAGCACGAGGTAGGGGAACTGCAGGGAGGAGAGGAGTACGGGGTCGGTCGCCGCGAACGAAAGGAGGGTTGGATGTGGGCGGTTGGGATCCAAGAGTTTTAATTAGGGGGGAGCTAGTTTGATTAGGGGGGAGCTAGTTTGATTGGGGGGGAGAGTTTTTACTTTGGAGGGAAGTATATATTTGTTTTTTTGGGGGGGGGGGGGGGGGGGGGGGGGGGGGGGGAATATTTTGGATGCGACTGAATTTTCAGTTTCCAGAAGGTGGTTACTAAATTAGAAAAGACATCTCCAACTCCTTAGCGACTGTAATTTTCACACTTCAACGATGGAACTGGGACGAACGATCATCTCCAATAAACTAAATTGACAATTAGTTGAAAATGAGTCGCTAGTATAAGTCGCAAAATTAGCAACGGACATTGGTTAGTTGCTAAGTTAGTCGGTAAATTACCATAATTTTGTAGTGATGTTAATATTAATGTTAATTTTAATTTTAAAATTGCTTGTCAGACGGTATGTCAGACGACACGTAAGTTGTCGTATAAAGAGGGACGCTTTAGAGAGATATTTTGGAGGGACAAATAGTATTTTTATCATCATTGGAGTTCATGTCTTACTCTCACCTCCTCCAAACTCTCCATTATTTATAAAAAAAGATATTGTCTTACTCGCTAGAATTTTTCAGTTAATTATTATGTGTTTGTCTTAATTTTTTTTTATTTTTATTTTTTGCATAATACGTCAATCATGTTTGGCTTGCGGGTATTTTTTCGTCGCGAACACTCATATTTGAAAATAGTTTACAACTTTTATTCTATGAACCCTCCATATATACTAATAGGAAAACGCTTTATGTACCTCCAAAATCATGTCCTTCCATGTCCCTCCGCCACGTGTCCTTCTTCTATCGCTCATATCTTCTCCCAACTCCCCCCCCCCCCCCCCCCCCCCCCCCCCTTTATTTGTTTGGGACAATAAGAAAGTGACATGTGGCGGAGGGACATGGAGGGACCTGATTTAGTGATTTTGGAGGTACGCAAGAGGGATGCTTGTGATTTGGAAAATGCTTTATGTACCTCCAAAATGTACATCTTCCATGTCCCTCCGTCACGTGGTCCTCTTCTATTGGCTCATGTCTTCCTCCAACTCCCTCCTATTTGCTTGGGTCAATAAAGCAGTGCCATGTGGCGGAGGAACATGAAAGAGGAACATTTTGGAGTTACATATAGCATTACTCTTGTGATTTATTGTCAAAGTTACAACGGTTATGTGTCCCTCTCTCTCTCTCTGTATGACCTCAGTCCACTGCTCGTCCCCCCTTCGATTGACGAGAACAACATTCTCTGAAAGATGAAAGAAGAAATAAAACTTCGGAGGAAATTAAGAAATGGGGTCCGTCTGGTTCGTACCAAATTAACCATGTTGAAAATGTTTTTTCGACCAATAAAAGCAGTACGCTATATTTAGAGCTAAGAGAGAGAAACAAGGAGAA
This sequence comes from Iris pallida, assembly GCA_029216955.1. Taxonomy (NCBI): domain Eukaryota; kingdom Viridiplantae; phylum Streptophyta; class Magnoliopsida; order Asparagales; family Iridaceae; genus Iris; species Iris pallida. The sequence goes on from JANAVB010010600.1 coordinate 4,148,432, forward strand.
GAAAGTGAGAAGCCAAGTTCTATTCTCCGTTTCTTCCTATATAAAGAAGTATCACTCCTCTTCTTTCGCTATCATCCATATTCCATACTCTATCTCTCTCTCACAAGGCCAAACCACCCCAACTGTCCATCGATCCTTCTCTCTCTTTGTCGCTTCATTAGCTAAGCCATGGTTTCCACCGAGGAGCTCCGGACTATCTTCGGTATCATAGGTACCATCCATCTTTTATTTGTTGTGCCTAGCTTCGTGCGTGCATGCATGCATGCATCCATTTTTTCTTGGTTTCTTGGCAATGTTGAAATTAATGTCACTAGATTATATTCAGTAATTAATTACATCTTCAGATTCATGGTCACTACCTCTAAGGCCATCTCCAATGGTGATTTCTAAAATTAAGTTTCTATCCTACTTGGCCTATTTGGCATTGTACTTTGAGTAGATTTCTATCCTAGTTGTAAGTGTTTCTATATAGAAATTGTACAAACAAAAAAATATTCTCCAACGGTTCTCCATTTCTATCCTAGGTGTCACAAAATAAAAGCACCAATTTAATGGTGTGTGGTACAATAATAATTGTCATGAGAGATGGAGAATTTCTATGAGTCTCGTAGAAATTTTATATCCTACATTGCCACATAGGATAGAAATAATGATAGAAATCACCTTTGGGTCAAGTTTTTTATAAAATAGATTTCTTCCATAGAAATAGTGAAGATAGAAAACCCCATTGGAGATGCCTAAATAGGTGGATATTAATAATCTTGTCTAGGAATAATTTCTTTTAAGTTTCTCTTCGAGTATCTTCGAGAAGAAAATGGGAGAACTTGCATCGTGTTTTCATTAATAAGACTAGCATATATGCTCCTGCCTTGCACATATTTATTATTAAAAATATTAAAAGACATTTGTACGCAAAATTTGTTCATTATTTAATTTTTAATGATGCTAAACAAAGTCTTTTTTCGATGCCTTATTTTTAGATACTCTCAATGTATTTTAAGAATTATTGTACGTGATTATGAATATCAAAGGACAACTCTTGTATTTACGTAGATATTCTCTATTATTTATAGTTAATTTTTTTAGTTAGTAAATATAACAAATAATTTTTTTGGAAAGAAAACTTCAAGGGTGTAGCCTACTTTTGGCATTAGTCCAATTCATGACTAGGATAGTTTCTAGCTATATGCCTCAACTTATAAAATTAGGACTTGCATGCAGAGCTATATCCGATCCAGTCATTTTGAAATATGTAGGCTTCTTTTTTATCTTCCATCATTTTATCGATAAACTACTTTCTTGATTGGGGCTTAAATGGGACTTGCTTTGCTTAGTTAAATATCTTTAATAGAACGGTGACCCCATTTAGTTCACTGTAATATAATCATAATATAATCAAATAAAAAAATACTTTTTTATTTGATGACATTGCGATTACAATTACAATACAGGTAACCAAATGGGTCTTATTCCCATTGTTTCATCTCATAAAAATAACTAATATTCAATATTATATGAAAATAATTTTCCTTTTTCTTTAATTTTTTTTAGTCTAAAAAAAGATTCATTTTCTTTCCAAATACACTAAGTACTGAGTAATTAATTATCTTCTTCTGGATATATAAGAAACCAGGGAAATGATATATGTCATCTCTTATGTGCAGGAAATGGAATTTCTCTGGTGCTGTTCCTATCTCCATTGTAAGCATATATACAAAAAATAGTACTATAAAATATTATATATATATATATATATATATATATATATATATATATATATATATATATATATATATATATATAAAACAGTGGTTTTGGTTTTGTATTATAAAATCAATCTATGTTATACACGTTGGATTGGAATTGAATGGTTAAGATTAGATGACTTAAAAAGATGGTAGGATTTACACATTTTAATCCCAACCACTAAATTTCAATCCAACCTATACCTATGAAACATACGGTTTCCATAATAAAAAACTAGTTGTCTGGTTTTGGAGCGTTACTAATATAATGCGACTTCGAAACGGTTCAAAAATAAACCGTATAAGCCATATGTACATCCTCAACCATATAATTTTTAAAAAAAAAATTACAAAAAATTATATTTTAAAACTTTTTTTTTCCACATAATCGAATTTTTCTTTTTTCTTTTACTTCCGCGTGACCAAATATCTCCTCTTTTATTCACATGTGCCGTGCAGGCCAACTTTCATCAAAATATGGAAGAAGAGAGACGTGGAGCGATTCTCATCGATACCGTACCTAGCCACCCTCCTCAACTGCATGCTTTGGGTCATATATGGGCTTCCCATAGTGCACCCGAACAACACCCTGGTGCTGACCATCAACGGCACGGGCGTGGTCGTAGAGCTCGTATACATAGCCATCTACCTCGTCTGCTCCACCGGCCCCACGAGGACGAAGGTCATCGCCGCGTTCCTCGGCGAGGTGGCCTTCGCCGCGGCCTTCGGGGCCCTCATCATCTCCCTCGTCCACTCCGTCGACCGCAGGTCCAGCATCGTCGGGGCCGTCTGCATCTTCTTCTGCATCATGATGTACGGTGCACCGCTCTCCGTCATGGTGAGTCCAGAAGAAGTTACAAACTAAGTGGTACGTACCAATGTCGATGACAAATTACTGATATATACATGTGTGTGGGTGTGTGCAGAAATTGGTTATTCAGACAAAGAGTGTGGAGTACATGCCTCTCTACCTCTCCGTTGCAGCTTTCTTCAATGGCGCTTGCTGGACCGTCTATTCCCTCCTCCGTTTCGACATTAATGTTCTTGTAAGGACCCGATCGATCGATCCATCCATCCATCCTCATCATCTAGTCTATTTCGAGGCTCCTAGCTAGCTAGAGAAACAACATACATCTATTCTACTATATAATGACGAAAGTTAGGCTTCACCGTAAAACTTTCGTTTTCCAAAAATATTCTTGCATGTCTATTTTAATACAAAAGATAATATATTCTACTAGTAAATGCAAGTGTTTTGCACGTATAATAACGTATAATAAAATATTATCCAATTATAGTTAAATATATTTTTAACTCATGTGGTTAAGGTGCAAGGTATTTTTCTTATTTTGTTACAAATTTTTACTTTTTTCAATAATTTTTTAGATAATTTATTTTTTTTAAAATAAAGTGGATATAATGACGGCTTAGACGGCTCACTTTTGAGCCGTTTTGAAACCTCATTATATAGTAGAAGATTATGGGTAGTTAGGTACTTACAATACATAGCTTTTAGTATTTGAATATATTAGTTTTGTCTTTTGCTCTTTTCAAGTACATAGAGAATTTTGAGTGTCTTTGCTATTTTTCAAGTACATACAAATTAAGTTAATTAGAAGAAAATTAAAATACGTGCAACGCACGTGCATATACCAGTAAGAATAACAACAATATTTTTTGCTTTGTATGTCAGATTCCGAATGCTGTAGGGTTCGTGTTTGCCGTGGCCCAGCTGATATTGTATGCCGTTTACTACAAATCGACACAGCGACAGCTCGAGGCACGGAGGAGAGGGGAGATTGGAATGTCGGAGGTGGTGGTGCAGGGCGGTGGCCAATAGAACCGGCAACCCCCCCTACCCCCGCGCCGACTGTTATACCCTTATTCATTTTTGTAGCCCAGGACAGAACACACCAATAGACATAATTATGGTGTAAATGTACTGTCCATGTAGGATTTAAAAATAAGGTCAGCATTTTTGTATTGATGCAAATGTATCCGAAGTAAAGTTGTAACGAATTTTGAAAGATGATCAAGTTCATCCGATTGGCATTTACGCCATTTAATATTTCTTTATGTTCCATCTCTAGATTGCGATCATATGACCAGACTCTTTGTAACAAACAAATTTAATTAGGGCAAAGTAAAGATGATGATGGTAACTTTCTAGTTGGATCTTATGAAACAGAAATGGTTATGTAACAAGTGATATTTGTACACTATCTTGATCTTGTTTTTCTTGTGATATTTGTATACTATCTCCATGTAATATATTTTAAATTACAATTCACACTTGAATCATGTCGGTTCCGTTTAATATCCGTACTGTTGTCTATATGAGCTACAAGTACTGGAAGTTTGGACGATGGGGAGAACAGATCTGCCGTCCCAAAAATTATTTGTCTCATTCTGTCCACTCCCTATTATGTATGGGCCACCAATCATATATTTACTCCTAAATTCTATGATGGCCCACGTGTATGTGCGCTGCTAGCACGCACTTATACAGTAACAAGTGATATATATTTTTTTTTTCGGCCTAGATTTCAGTATTGGTCGGCCCGGACCGGCCCGGCCTGGCCCGGCTCGGCCCATTACGACACGGAAGTTGCAAATTCTTCTATAAATAATCCTCGCGAGAAAATCAAGATATTTTTATTTAGGGCTAGGGTTAGGGTTTCGTTTCACCAGAAGGAGAAGCAGAAGAAGCCGCCGCCGCCGCCGCCGCCGCCATGCCGAAGAACAAGGGAAAGGGAGGGAAGAACCGGAAGAGGGGGAAGAACGAGGCCGACGACGAGAAGCGGGAGCTGGTGTTCAAGGAGGACGGGCAGGAGTACGCCCAGGTCCTCCGCATGCTCGGCAACGGCCGGTGCGAGGCCGTCTGCATCGACGGGACGAAGCGCCTCTGCCACATCCGCGGGAAGATGCACAAGAAGGTCTGGATCGCCGCCGGGGACATCGTGCTCGTCGGCCTCCGCGACTACCAGGACGAGAAGGCCGACGTCATCCTCAAGTACATGCCGGACGAGGCCAGGCTGCTCAAGGCCTACGGGGAGCTCCCGGAGAACACCAGGCTCAACGAGGGGATCGCCGGCGGGATGGACGAGGAGGACGAAGGCGCCGGCGACGACTACATCGAGTTCGAGGACGAGGACATCGACAAGATCTAGAGGACGACGAGGTGGTTTCCTTCTCTCTATGATTTTGAAGTTTGGGGATTCTCGGGTTTTTAATTAGTATCTATACTTAACCTTCTTCTATGTATCGGTCTGTACTCTGCTCGTTTGTCTTTCCTATGTGCATCGTGTTCAATTGAAGATTCATAGTAGTTGGTATCATGATGATGTAGAGATTATAGTTTTTTCATTAGTATCGTTACTTCTATGTAGCGAAATACTCTCTAAGCTTTCAATAATAGTCGGTGTGCTTGATAAATGTGGTATTTAGAAATTTTGGTTTTATTTTGTGGTGGTGGTTGTTTGTTGATGATGATGATAACCATGGATAGGTCAAATTTTGAGGCGATCCTTGAAAGAACACAATTTTATACGTTTCTTCCATTGATTGTGCTTCTCTTTTTGCTCTCTTGATACATAATTGCCGACACCTGGATGAGAATGGCCTAGGGAGCGCGCCCATTTTAGTGTAATCGGACACGAGACACACTCTAAAGTACGCCAAGATAGGCAGACGATGATAAAGGATTTTAGGGTTTGAATTAATATCTATTGTTCTATTCGTATATTGTTATATTGTTTCCTTGTATCGGTCTGTACTCTCGTCTCGTGACTAATACTATACAGTCTGACCTCTCTAACTTAATACCCCAATAATTAATAACCTTTGACATTTAATAAAATTTTACGATACTGACCGCGTTCTGTAGCAATAATTTATTAATTCTTCTATCTAATAATTAATACAAAATATATAAAAAAAAATATATTAGCAGAATCAAACTTTCTTAGAGATCCATCTATCTAAAGTAGCTTGTTTCTTCCTGGCTGCTCTGAACTTGAACTGTATAAGTCGGACTATCTTATGAGGTTAAGAAGAGAAATACATTGAGTGAAGGGCACCTAATTTATCTCAATAGACTCGAGGGTCATCATCGATATCTTTTTCGACTTCCTCTTCGTGATGGTCTTCTGACGATGCAGTTGTTACGAGGTAGTCATGGGCAATTTGTTGCTCATCCTATGGATTTAACAGGGCATTTATAGACATTGGGTGATGAATTGGAAGTTGATCAATGGCAGTTGGAAGTTCTTGTTCTATTGCATGTTCCTCTGGATTCTCTTCAATTTATTACGTACCATCCTTGCATATAAATTTTTTATTAGAGATGTATACCAAGCTCATTGGTAACTTACCAAGAATAAATATACAAGACTAAATTAGCATGATGAAGACTTTCTAACTACCTAGAAGTATGTATTGGCATTAGCGACTATACACAAAATATTTTTTGAAGTAGATTTTGTACAAATTAATAAAATCCACTAATTAATAAATTATTGTGTTATGGATGATATTAATTTAGAGAGGTTAGATTGTACATGCTTATTAATAGGTAAGATCTTAGGAAGATTTAGGTTTTTTTATTTGATTCGACGATGACGATGTTGAATGAGATTTTTGGTGTTTTCTCATCCAACGATCATTGAAAGACGAAGTTTTTCTATGTTGATGGGATAAATTGCGATCCTTCATTGTTTAGTTTATGTTTAGTTGGGGGCTTTTGGATGATGATGGCACAGGAAGCTTGACCACCTTGAAATTGCTGCCGTGTTGCGTTGTGTTAGAGATATAACCGGACATTACAAGAACTCCAAAGTACACTAGGACATGTTAATGAGATTATTATGAATTTTAAGTTGGGGGATTAGGATTTGTTTTATTAGTATCTATATTTTCTATGTATTGGTTTGATCTTTATCCTTCAAATACTTGCTTATTATAAAGTGTGATACCGAAATTTTAGCTTTTTGGTGATTCTTGATGATGATGAGGTTGATTGATATTTTTGGTAATTTTTTACCGATGATAATACTCCGAAGAACAAGTTCTGTATGTTGCCATCAATTGTGATTCTTTGTTCCATTTATATAGTGGAAGGACAAGTATTTCTACGTTGCAGCCATCTATTGTGGTTCTTTGTTCTATTTATATAGTTTCTGGCTTTGGTACAGTGGCCTGGAAAGCACACTTTGAAAATTGTGTTATGTGTCGGACACGGAATGAATATGACACGAACACTCTGAAACACACAGGAAATGCTCAAGTCCATGTGGATTTCTTGTTGTATTGTATCCGTAACATAGAAGAATATGACCTTTGGGGATTTTATGATTTTATCATTATCTAGAGACGTTCGTGTGTTTCCTGCACTTCGAGTAAAATATTATGCCTGCTTGGTTCACGGTTTTTCTGTGATTCTTGATTACGAAGATTGAGAAACTTTGGTATATCCCATCGATGATGATCCTGAAAGAGGACTAGTTCTTCTAGTTACTTGTGTTAATTGTGTATCTTCTTTGTTCATTTTATGTAAAATAATCGCTTTGGATGATGATGGCCTAGGACACGACAAAAACACTCAAATACATTATTGACATGCAAAAATTGTTATCAGTGAATCTGAAATTTGCCAACATCAATTTGGCTTCTTTTTTGTTCAGTAGGTACATAATTTTGACATTAGATGCTTGGCGCTGTTTGTGATGGTTTGACTGGGTAAATGAGTAATTGCATGTATAGAGAGAGATTGTGGACAAGTTTGTGGCCTGTCTGATTGCATCTTGATTTTGACGTCATATGGACGCTTTGACGTTTTACTGATTCTTATACGATAGTAGGCAGCTATGTTGTACGAATACAAATACCATCCGACATGGACACAATTTTCCTATGTCTTTGTGACAGTGTTGGAGATGCACTTTTAAACAAAAAGTACCTCTGAAAGTTTTGTGTGTGTGCGGCTTGGGATATGCTTTTATTAACTTATTACTACTGTACCAATTTAGGATTTGATATGTTTTATACATTGTTTGTTCTTGTTTCTCTAGTTTTGAAACTTCCATGGTTGCTATTACAACTTTTATTTCGGAGTTATCAAAGATTTATCAAGTCTGAAGCTCAGTGAAGTGACATTTGACTTGTGCCTTCGGAACTTAAGGAGGTTGTTGACATGGACGAGTTCAGGCACTATTGGTTTTTATGACATCATCGATTCATCGGAGAAGAGGATCCAAACAGCAAGGCTCAAAAAATATGAGATAAAGGCACCGTTGTTGTTGTTGTTGGTTTATTGTGACATTAGGGTTTCTCTTGGAATGGTTGGAGGGTCATACCCCTTAAGTTATTGAATGAGCGAGATTCACAGCGGTTGGGTACTGGGAAGACTTCGTGATTTGGTTAATATCAACTGTTGAAAGGGCTGAAACTCTATTAGGCCATACTTTTGCTATTTTTGGATATATGGTGATCTGAGCTTAAAATAAGCTATGTATATGGTCATCTTGTATTGGCCACACTTTTGTTGTTGATTAGCTCTTGCACTAATACACTTGGTAATCTCTGTAAGTAAAATCTCTGGTTGTATTTATGAAAGAATGCGAGTGCTTATTTGACTATGCACAGTCCATCCATTGTTATTTGCCTTCCGAGTTCAGTTCTGAAATGCTAACTGTAGTGTTCCCAATTCCTTCCCAACCCAACCGAGTAGAGACTACAACTAGTAGATCAAGGAAACTACCTAACCACCCCCCCCCCCCCCCCCCCCCCCCCCCCACCCCCCCCCCCCACCACCACCACCAAATGAATCAAGAAAATTTGGGGGCGACGATGACAAAACCAGTACGGCACGAAGAGTTCGAAGTGAACTGACGACCGGCTAAAAATCGTGTATGAGAACACGATTTAACTGAGCCAGCACGTGCTGGAAAAAAAAATCAAATTAGAACTAGCAAACACTCTAGAACACAGCTCTTACGATTCCTTCTTTGGAATTTATTGTTTGGAATTTATTGTCACTCCATATGCTAAATCACACAGTTCTTCATCTGTTTGACTTTCTAGTTGTCCCGACAGCTTCATTGCTATTAAGTTCCTTTTACAGGCTTATAATATAACTACAGCACGACGGCTGACGAGTTGAGAGGAGGTTTTCATGAAGTAACTTGTTGACAGTTGACTTTTATACTGACTGGTGAGCAATTATAAGAACAAGAAATGAAGATATACTAGCAGAGAGGGTTCTTGGGAAACTTCCCGGGAGTAGGTCCAAGTTGATACAATCACGAGCTCCGTCTTCAAACAGCCACAGAGGGGAGGAGACGACATGAACTGCGGAGAGAGGTGAAAGAAGAGGAGAAGTTGATTGCGTGGAAGGACCAGGCGGAGAGGTCAAGATCCAGGTCAAAGTCCATCACATCTTGACCGTTGGTTTTCGCTCCTCTTTCGGACATGAGAGTAGTAGTAGTAGTAGAAAGAAGAATGGTTCGAGCAACACTATCCATCATCTAGTGGCCAATTATAATACATAACTGAATATTCCAGTTCTCTATGCAGTATCACTCGGCAGCACATAACCAAAACCACCATCATTATGTATGGAGTATGTTCTTCTGTACACATCAAATCATCAATCTGCATGTTTAGCAAGCCTACTATACATCTACAGAGAAATATCGGAACTCACAATATCACAATACAAAAAATGATGCATTACGCACTCGATGTGCTTGTGCAGACTTCATGGCATGATAAAATTTGGAAACATTGCACATCAAATATTAAGAATATATTGTGTAACCACCAAAAGTCCCATATGTGATCCAACTTTATACTAATGCATCGAGCTGCTGGGAACACTTCCAGGGACATACAAGCCTGCTTAAATGTGAAAAAGCCCTATTGAATGCTCAGAAAATAATTATGGATATGCCCATCGCAAAGCATCCAAATGCCACCCATGGGCTCAGGCGTTCACCTGAGAAAAACAGGGAGACTGAGTTGTTGCAACACTAGACAAGGGAAACAAAAAATATCATGCAAGACCATTCGAAAGTTAACAGGAACAGGAAAATAATACATAATTTTCGAACAAAACAAGCCTCAACTCCCTCTACCAATGAATCAAAAGTAATGATAATGAAGACGGATACTTTTTAGGAAGAGAAGCGGACATTGTTCTAAATGGCGTCCGCCTAGCCCACCTAGGCGACGCTACGAGGTAGGCGTTCTCTCTCCGCACCGCTTTTCGGTAGGCGGTGGAGTAGGCGGCCAACGGAGGTTGGCGGCATAGACGGAGGTGAGGCGGCGTAGGCGGAGTAATACCTAACAAGATATTTTGGCCAAAAATGTTTTGTAAGCATTATGGGCCAATTGTTCACTTTTGCGAAACTAAAATTTTATAAATCTTCGTTCTATAACTTAATTATGCATGGAACACCCTTAAAATATGAATATTATGCAAAAAACAGTGGTAAAATGGTAATAAATGTTCAAAATGTATCGACCGCCTAGGCAGGCGGTGCCTAGGCGGTAGGCGGACTCCCTCCGCCGCGCCCCCGCGTACTGCCGTTTAGAACCTTGGAAGCGGATAGCATTTACGGTTTCTGATAATATTTATCTCTGCAAAATCATAAGCATTAGTCACTGTCACTGGTTATGGTGTTGCGAGCATTATGGATAGTAGCTTCAGTTCCTTACAAGTGTAAAAATGTAAAAGCATCCTAATAGGGTGGTTACTCGGCCCGAGGTAAGAAGTTTCGGGTATATGTTGCCTTTTATACAGAGGCATTATAATATTAATATGAATGATCACTTTATGTTGAGTTCAATATATTCCTAACGAATAGTGAGAGCCTATCCATACTCATAGATAATGTGAAAGGAGCATATTTTTTAATTTGAGCAAAATGTAAGTAGGAAAAGCCCGAGATGGATTTGGCAGGACAGAATATGCAATCGTCCTATAGGTATGGCATGGAATCAAAGATTAGTTATGAGTCTTTATGACAGAGAACTCATTTAAAGGTCATATGTAGTAGCAAATTTTCAACAACAGCTCATCATATATTTGAAATTTAAGCAAAATATAAGTACGAAATAGGTCATGACAGATTCAGTATATACACTAATCCTGCAGGGTCTGAGGGCGAAAATCCTTCACTACTTTTAGCTACGACTTACGACACATAGAACTCGTGTAAAGGTCACTACAAGTTATGACACATAGAACTCGTGTAAAGGTCACTACAACTTACGACACATAGAACTCATGTACAAGTCACATATTGAGATTCAAATGAAAAAACATTGTTTAGTTACTTAAATAGGTATCATATCACTAGACACCATTAAAAAGAATTCCTATTTAAACAAGAGTCGACTATCACCATTATCAACTGTGCATACTTCAATTGATTTATAATGAATGAGAGAAGAGGACAGGGGAAAGGAGAGCAGAGAAAAGAATTGCACAAAACAAAAGATTGGAGTATAAAACTGAAACTCAAAAAATGAAAAGAAAAGAAAACCCTCAAAGGTTTCCCACAACTACTACATCTTTTAAAGGCTTTCTGAACCAACTAATTAAAATGGGCACAAATGGAGACAATACCATTTTCAAATATTGAATAGAAGCTTTACAAGGTGGCTTATATTTTGAGAAATGGTTATGGTTTAGCGTTGATGGAGATATCATAACCAATTAGGAGTTTTAGAGAATGAAAACATTAAGATCATCATGATCACCAAACCCACCACGCTCGATGGTTTGTCACCATAATACTGCCAAAATGGCAAAATTAAGATAACTACATAGTCCTACCAAACTAGCAATGCCACTTAACCCGAATTTACTTGCCAACTCTTTGTATAACTATTTTTTATCTCGAGCTCTTTGTACAATTATTTGCGGATATTTACGTTCTTAATGGATTCAAACAGGTGTTAGCACAGCACTGGTTCTAGAATCAATAATCAGAAGGCTATAGTGTAGATATTATGTACAGGACATGCCATCCTATATAAAGCTTCTCTACACTGCAAAGAGAACTCAGCACAAGTTCACAGATTATTTGACCACTGCTGCTACTAAATAGCCACCAGAGCTAGGAACTATTGTAGAACAGAATAATTTTAAACTATCTTCCAGTCTACAGAAATTAGCAAGGCATCAACTATATTAGACCAACATCCCTTTAAAATGGCACGAGCATAAGCTGTGGAGGTAAGGTAAATTGAACAAGACTAAGGCTTGGTTAGGGATTGCTGCTGCTTTTCAAAACTGGAAGCAGAAACAGCTTTTGACAGCAGATGGGAGGCTGCTGTCGGAAGCTGCCGCAAAATATAAACCGACTTTTCAAAGTTTTTTGGTAAGTTGTCACGAAACAGTCTTGGACTGTTTTCCAAGAAAAATGGAAATTTTCATACACAACATTAAAGTTCAATGAAATTGTGCATGCACAACATCTTTTATGACCAGTTGGCACCTGATCTCAACCTTCCATGAAATCTGATGCCTGATTCTGGCCAAGGTAGCTTTGAGCAAAAGAAGGTCTTCCCATAAAATCTAAAGACCAGTTTGTGGGTAGGTACACCAACCTTTTTAGTTTAGTAGTTTAAGCTCATGCAACCACGGAGCAACCTTTAACTTTCCTAGACTCAATCACTCAAACATACTAGATACCAGATAAAGAGGTAAGATGATCTGTTACCGTGAACATATTATTCTGAAATCATCACTGGTTGAGAAGAAGAGGAACGAACATCATTAGGATTATTCTCTTTCTACTTCCGATTAGGCCAAAAGTAGACTACTATATTCCTAAATCCTTCTGATGAACCTATAATATATGAATCAAGCAATTTGCAGATGTACCATGCATACCTGGTACAAAATTATGATAAAGTCGTCAATTTGACTCCAAAATATAACTAAATACAAGTACCCTTGAGTTACCTTATACTGTCACATATTTTTGACTGCCCTTCAATTTAAGTGTGTTTCTTAACTTAACCATGGAGGCCAATTTATGATTCTAAGCCCCTCAAGAATACATTTAGATGATCAAAAAACAAGGAGAAATGTTACCTTCATGTCATATTTTTTTAATAGCATTGATTAGTTCCACCAATTTTCACTTGTATATTCCATCAGGACAAGAAACTATCTTATCCTCCATGTGCACATTTTAGACAGCAGATAAGAACAAAATACTGTGAATGTTGTAAAAGATTTTAACTCAATCAGATCAACCAAAATGTACCTATTCTAGCTGCCTTCCAAAAGAAGCCACGAAACCTGCAAAGGGTAAGATCTCATCAGAAATAAAATCTCATGAATTTTATAGTTTCTGTGTACCTATATAATTTTATCTGATGTAGCATTAGAAAAATTGTATACTGCTTCATCAAATAGCTAGAAAAAGGACAATATGTGATACAAAGGCTTGTTTCAATCACAAGCAGAACTAGTCCTGGTTGGGCATAGATTATAAACAGATATTTTAAGTGGCAAGACTAGGTTCAATGCAATTGTTGTCAGAATATCTGTTGTGAGTAATGATCAGAAACCTTTATGCAAGAACCAGCCTGCTGAAGTATAAAAGTTAACCATAGTAATATAGTATATTGTTTCTATGATATGAAAAAGAAATTGATCAATATTGAATTGTTACAGTTAGCATAGAGAACAGGAAACAGTTCAACGTTATATCTCATCTGCGTCAGTTACATGATGAGTTCAGTCAATGACTGAATTTACTATATCCTTTGCATAAGCATGTGATAAAAGCTTTACACAATAATGGCTACGACTGACATCCAGCTTCTTCTGACACCAAAAAAAACAAAGGAAATTTATTTGTAACATGACTGGTTTTTACCTGGAAGAAAAAGAGAAAGTTTGTGGTAGCATAAGGCTTTAACTGTTTGAAGTCATGTACTGATATTTGAAACAATAAAGTTTTTATTCAAAACGTTTGGAGTCGATTATTTGAACTATTTTCTTCCATTCAGATTTGTTATTTTCTTACATCCAGTTTTATTAAGGGCCACGTCCTCAGTAATGGTTACAAAAATCATATCCTTCTATACAGCCACGATCCAAGTTTGTTTATGCCTACTTTTAGTTCTAGCAGCTCAATTAACTAATATCTTATTGCTCCTTTTGACTAGTGCATCTATTTGTCAACATTGCACGTGTCCAAACAACCTTGAAATGAGTTTCTCGCTTGTCCTCAATTGGTGTCACTCCAACTTCCGACAAATATACTAATTTCTTATCCTATAATTTCAATGCATTGTCACTCATCCATCTAAGCATTCTGGTTTCAACAATGCTCAATTCAGGACACGTTTCTTACTTTCCAAATGTTTTGATCCATAAAGTATGGCTGGTGTTAAGAATTTTCCTTTCAACTTCAAGACTATCTTGAGTAATAATAAAGAACCTTATAAGTTATAACTGAAAGGATACAATAACAAACCTTCAGCTCACAAAAATACCAAGGACAAATACACTAGAACAAGATATGCACATGTAGAAACCTTTATTATGGTTGTTACTCATGTCAGAGATAATAAAACAATCAGTAACCTTCAAGACATGCAATTTAAACTCGCTAAGTTTTTAATGAATTCCATTATGGGCCATGTTCTTTGTAACATTTAAAAAAATTCTCTCCTTTACAACCTCAATCCGAGTTCATTTAGGCCTACTCCCAGTTCTAACACCTCCTTTAACTCTACTCCTAGCCTAGCATCTCCTTTAACTAATTTCTTATAGCTCTTAACCGGTGAATTTTATTGGTCTACATTGCACTTGTCGAACTACCTAAAGTGATTTCTCTCATTTTGTTCACAATTGATGCCACCTCCAACTGTGTGAAACCACTCATTTTTGTCGCATCTTCGAGTGTATTGTCATTCCCCTATCTTAACATTTTCATTCAACTACCTCTTTTTCTGGACACGCTGATTTTCAATCATCAATCACTCAAATCCATAAAGCATAGATGGTCTTTTAGTTGTCTTGTAAAAAATTTCCTTTCTTAGTAATAATCAATAACCGCATAACCGAGAAGACACTCTAATAAATATTAAGCCAATGACCTATGTCGTTAGTATCTTATGATATATGATACGGACCTTACGATACGATGCACTCAAGGTTGTAAAAGGCGTTAGGCGCTAGTCGGGAGGGAACCCGGTGCCTAGTCCGCCTAGGTTGCATAAAAAAGCCCATAAAACTCAAAAACATGCATAGCCGGTGGTCGGGGGGGGGGGGGGGGGGGGGGGGGGGTGCTAGGTGGACGCCTAGGCGGGCACCATGGGCCTGGCGCTCGCCTAGACCGCCTTTTAGAATACTGGATGCACTACATTTCTTTATGTATCGGTTGAGTCGATATGATACTTATAGGATGATAGTCGTGTAATTTATACTTAAATTCTGGATTCTTGAACTAGATATGTCCATAAAGATGAAACAAGAAAGTAAAAAAAATGAGAAAAAAATTACATATTAAATCATGTTCCTATAAGGATTTAGAGATCGGAAGTGCTATGTTACTCGCAGGCTTGGTTCACAGTCTTGGCCCGCGGGCCACGTGTTGCCTTCTGATTGGCCAGGGGGCTGGTGGGTCCGGAAGTTAGCGCGGGGGGGTGTGGGGGGGTGGGGGACAATCAGGTGGTGACACGTGGCCCGCAGGCCAGGACTGCGGTCCAAGCCCGCGGACAACGTAGCATTTTCGTTTAGAGATATAGCCCTAAACTCCTAGCCTCCTAGGATTACTGTATCATATGATACATGATATAATACACGAGCAAATCAGTACACGATAAGATAAGCGAGTCGGCAACCTAGCCAATGGCAAATACCAAGAATCCAAATTATCCACATGCAAAAGTGTTCTTTACGATGGTTTCTCATGTGAGGGATTACAAGGCAATCAGAACCCTTCAAAGCATCCGATTCTATAAATTCATTTGCATCCAATTCTACAAATTCATTTTTTGAAGTTTTCATGGCATGGTGACATGTTCCACATTTGTCTTCTGACGGGATAAGGTTAGCATGGAGTAAACATAAGTAATGCCCGTATGACACGATGATTGGCAATCAATTTTATTAATTCCAATAACTATCGATATTATTAAAAATCTGGTGGACTTGCAAATATTACTATGATAGGACTTTCATGCATTTGTAAGTTGTTAACTCGTACTATTTTTTTAGCATTTTGCTACCTTTGACTTTTTTGGGTTTAGGGGATTGGTGAAGCAAATGATGGGGACGTTATATCTTTAGGGAAAGAGTTGTCCCAAAATTAATCATGCACTATCAAAAGTAAATGAAGTTTATCAAAGGACTGCTAATTAAACACCATACACTTCATGGTAGCGATTTGCTCATAAAGTTAGCGTCAGGTACTTAAATGAATAAATAAGGATGCGTAAATAGATAAACCTCTTTGTTCGATCCCTATATAACAGCTTCTTTCAGTTTTCCCTTTCGTTCATACAAAAAATGGTACTTATCTAGAAAGAGTGGACACAAAAAATTAGTGTTGTTGTAACACATACAAAACATGGTACTTATCTAGACCAATAAATTCCATTATGGGCCATGTTCTTTGTAACATTTAACAAAAATTCTCTCCTTTACAACCTCAATCAAAGTTCATTTAGGCCTACTCCTAGTTGTAGCATCTCCTTTAACACTACTCCTAGTCTAGCATCTTCTGTAACTAATTTCGTATAGCTCTTAAGCGGTGAATTTTATTGGTCTACATTGCACTTGTTGAACTACCTAAAACAATTTCTTTCATTTTGTCCACAATTGATGCCACATTCAACTTTGTGTGAATCCACTCATTCTTGTCGCATCTTCCAATGTATTGACATTCCCTTATCTTAGCATTTTCATTCAACTATGCTCTTTTTCTGGGCATGTTCATTTTCAATCATCAAGCACTCAAATCCATAAAGTATGGATGGTCTTATAGTTGTCTTGTAAAAAATTTCCTTTCTAAGTAATAATCAATAACCACATAACCGAGAAGACACGCCAATGACCTGTGTTGTTAGTATCTTACGCTATATGATATGTATCTTACGATACGATGTACTATCATTTCTTTACGTACCGGTTGATCCGATATGATACATGTAAGCTAATAGGTAGTGTCTTCTTCTACTCGAATCATGTAATTTATACTTAAGAATCCTGGATTCTTGAACTAGACAGGCCTATAAAGATGAAACAATAAATAAAAAAATGAGAAAATTATATATTAAATCATGTTCCTATAAGAATTTAGAGGTATAGACCAAAACTCCTTGAGTTACTGTATCATATGATACACGACACACAATACATGATACACTACACGAGAAAATCAGTACATGATAACATAAGCGAGTCGTCAACCTAGCCAATGACAAATACCAAAAATCCAAATTATCCACATGCAAAAGTGTTCTTTATGATGGTTTCTCATGTGAGGGATTACAAGGCAATCAAATCCCTTCAAAGCATCTGATTCTATAAATTCATTTGCATCAAATTCTATAAATTCATTTTTTGAAGTTTTCATGGCACAGTGACATGTTCCACAACATGGAGTAAACATAAGTAATTCGCATATCACATGATGTTTGGCAATCAATTTTATTAATTCCAATACCTATCAATATCATTGAAAATCTGGTGGACTTGCAACTATTATTATGATAGGCCTTCCATGCATTTGTAAGTTGCTACATTGTACTATTTTCTTAGCATTTTGCTAACTTTGACTTTTTCGGGTTTAGGGAATGGGTGAAGCAAATGACGGGGACGTTATATTTTTGGGAAAGAATTGTCCTAAGTTAATCATGCACTATCAATAAACACCCAACACTTCATGAGCGATTTGCTCATAAAGTTGGTGCTGTATTCTTAAATGAATAAATAAGGATGTGTAAATGGAGTAACCTCTTTGTTAGAGCATCAATAGTAGATGGAGCTCAAAAATGCATCTTGAGGCCCAAATTTGTAACAAAAAAAATAAATGTAGAATGGGTTGAATTTGTATGAGAATAGTAAACAAATAAATCATGAGTTCCAAATGAGATGAATGGATATAGACCCAAGTGTCATCCTTCTTTCTTTTTCAAAAAATAATATAAAATCTAGAATATAAATTGGGACTCCAAAATGAGTCTTATTATTCTACAAAATGAGTTCCTACATTATAAATGTAGAAATTCTGAGGGTTTGTTATAGCTCCTGTGACTGGGACGGGACCATCATGAGACTTCAATTGATCCTTACTATTCTACGAAATGGACTCCTACATTCTGAATCTAGAATCTAGAAATTGGGATGAGCCTTACCTCTTAGATCCCAATATAACAAATTCTTTCAGTTTTCCCTTCCGTTCATACAAAAGATGGTACTCATCTAGAAATAGCGGACACTTCAAAAATCAGTGCTTCTGTTTCCTTCTCCGTGTCCGCATCGTATTGAGCACATATCGGACTCAACCCAGACACTCTAAAATACACTATGACACTAAAAAAACTGGTTCCGCGCCCTTGTGTCCGTGCAAAATAGGTACTTAATTATACTCCTTGGATGATTTGTCGGTAATTGATGCGAGTAAATCATATATATTTGGCATGCTTTATGGGTTAGAATTGAAAAATAAGGAAATGAAGGGGTGGATCTGGAAAAAGTACGCTACCCGGTTCTCTGCTCGAGGATGGTGGGGAACTGCATCTTGACGTAGGTGCAGGTGCAGATCACCAGCAGCACCACCGTCAGAAACGAGTGGAAATTGAACAGCGCCGACTGCAAAAAAAAAGAAGAAGAGAAAAAATGCAAGAAAAAGAAAATCGAAATTAGCGATCGATCCCGAGGAAGAAATCACTGCGACGACGACGATGGATCTACGATAACTCACCATGACGCAGTTGAAACCCTAGATTTTGGAATCAGACAGGGAACTCTGAATTTTGGGATAAGGGTTTCTGGAAATTGATCGGGAGAGGAAGAAAGGAGAATTGCTGCTTCCTTCTTCTTTCTACTTTTTTTTTCTCGTTATGTTCGGAGGGGCCGGCTATACACACCACTTGCTAAGGACACCCCACATAACTTAAATATCATATTAAAAGACCAATATACCCCCAAGACTTTCTAAGAACACCGCACAAAAAAAAAATCTGCGACAAGCACGACAAATACTTGTCGAACGGACAATGGTCTGTTCGACAAGTATTGGTCGAACATGTCTTCTTCTGTTCGACAAATACTGGTCGAACGTGTCTTCTTGTGTTCGACAAACACTGGTCGAACATATTCTAATCGAACATGCCATCTTCTGTTCGACATATTCTGGTCGAACGTACACACTATAGTTCGACTGTCGTGGGTCAAACATTGCTCTGTGAGTTCGACAAACCAGGGTCGAACCTACCCGTGAATACACCCAATTTTTTTCTAATTTTTTTTTGTTTTTACAGTTTATGGTCGGCGGAGGGGGGAATCAGAAAGCGGGGGGGAGGGGGGGAGGAGGAGGAGGAGGGTGGGGGGGGGGGGGGGGGGGGGGGGGGGGGGGGGGGGGGGGGGGGGGGGGGCGGAGTCGGCGGGGGGCGGGTCGGGGAGGAGGCGGTGGCGGGTCGGGGGAGGAAAGAGGGTCGGCGGAGGGGGGAAGGGGAAGGGGAGGGGAGGGAAGTATGGGGTGTGCTCAGCAGCAAAGGTAGAATAGGAAAAAAAAAATTTTTTTTTTTTTTTTTTTTGAAATGGGGTGTCCTTAGCAGGTCCTGGGGTGCGTTTAGAGCCGGACCCATGTTCTGAGTTTTATGTTAGACCAAGACTAGAGATGTGAGTTGGGCAGCTTGGGCTGGCCCATAATTAATAAATCCATAATTTAGAACTCAGAGGAGGTAGTTAGTATAAATAAATAAATAATCTGATCTCTATCTCTATCTCTACTATTATCATCAACCATTTTAAGGGTGGTGCTATTGATACTCCTAAAATGTCATCTTGTACTTTTTTTAATTTATTATTATTCAAATTTTAAATTTATCCTTGTATAAATAGGCAAATGTTAAAGGCCACCCCTTTTTACTAAGGACAACCCATCTACTAAGGGCAACCATGCCTTTGTATTTTTTTTACTAAGAGCAACCTGAAGTTCACAAGTTTACTAAGGGCCACCAAGAGAACTTTGGAGGAGGACTGCAGTCCTTCACGCGGAGGCTGGCAGCCCCCCGCTCCAGAGCTAGAAATATTGGGTTTTGTCGATATGGTGGTTCAGGAGGCGCGGGGTGGAGGCGCAGGGTGGAGGCGCAGAGGGCGCGGTAGAGGCCCGGAGCGGAGGATGCGGCTGGCGAGAGCGTCGGTGAAGTAGGAGGCGATGCGCTGCATGGTGTCGTCGTCGGGGGAGGCGAGGAGGGAGATGGTGTCGAGGAAGGCGTTGGCGTGGTCGAGGGCCGCCAAGGCCACGTGGTTGGCGCAGTTGAGGAGCAGGTGGATCAGGTAGAGCCCCGCGCTCGTCCGATTTGAGCTCGCGGATCCACGGCGACGACGCGGCCCCGGCCCCGACCCCGAAGGGGGAGGCGGCGAGCCCCGACGGGGACAGCGACATCAGGGAGAAGCTCTGGAGCGGGGAAGACGTCACAGAGGAAGACGAACAACCCTCCTCCTGAACCACCATATCGACTCTTCCTCTCTCTCTCTCTTTCTCTCGAATTATAATAATAGAATGATTATGGAAGGAATGCAGTCCTTCACATAGGAAGACCCAAAAATGCTTGGCTTTTGTCCGCCTCCCTCCCACCGCCGCAGCCCCCCTAGCTCCCCTCCTTCACCGTGGATTGTTCGCGGGAAAGGCGGACTGCAGGCCTTGCCTGCAATCCTGTCTTCACTTTGGACTGCAGGCAAGTCCTGCAGTCACTGTAGGTAAAAAAAAAAAATTGTCAATCGAGGACTGCAGACAAGGCCTGCAGTCCTGTCTTCACTTTGGACTGCAGGCAAGCCCTGCAGTCATCGATTGACAGGAGCGGGATGGCCCTTAGTGTTTTCAAAATGACAAACTTGTAATTTTTTTAAAATTTTAAGTTACTGGCCCTTAGTAAAAAGGGGATGGCCTTTAACATTTGCCTATAAATATTATTGACATTTCTAAAATATTGTCATGCACTACTCTCTCTAAACATGCACAAATTACTAACATATTTAACAAGTGGGTAGATTTGAAATTGTATCGATAGAAAAAGAAAATAAAAAATTGCAGGATAACCTTTTAGGAGTGTTAACAGCACCAACTTTTTTTTAAATACACAATCAGTAAATCTCATCTAAATACTAATAAATAACTGTCAGCACAATAGTCTACACCGGTGGACCCCACAGATAAAAAACATCGCTGCCGTCGAATTCAAGATCAACGGACGGTAACGCTCTTCGACCTGTTTTTTGGGCCAGTCAAATGCAGCATAAACCCCTGTAGAAAGAGAGAGAGAGAAGAAAAAGCAATGGGAGGAGGAACAAAACTCTCCGACGATGAACTCCCCTCCGTCTCCGACGAACTCTCCTCGTCCTCCTCCTCGCAACTCGACTCCTCGTCGGTCCCGTCGACTTACTCTCCGTCTTCGCGGGAGCTCGTCGCCTACCTCGACCTCCTCCAGTCCTACTACCGCCCTCCTGACCGCTCCGCCGACCTCCGCCCGCTCAAGAACTCCATCGCCAGGTCCCCATGACGTTTTCTCAATGTTTTTCCTTTTCAATTATAAAGAGGGTTCTTATTCTTTTTCTTCTTCTTCTTCTTCTTCTGCAGGCACAAGCCCGGCGACTGGATCGATCACGTCGGCGGGATGACGCTCTACGACTACGACATCCCCGAGTCCACCATCCTTCTCCTGGTGGGGCCCAGGGGCTCGGGGAAGAGCTCGCTGGTCAACCGGATCGCTAGGGTTTTCGGCAACGAGCTTTTCGCGCCGGACCCCGCGCAAGTCTCCCGTGAGTTTTTTTTTTTTCCTTTATTTTCTTTTGGTTTGATTGGTTGTGACGGAAAGGAAAGAATTGATAGATTGCTAAAAAAATTCTGAAGATAATTTGTCGGCGACTGATGGGACCTGCTTTCTGCAAGAGTATATGGTTCTGAAGGATTCCGAGTCGCTTTGCGTCTACGACAGCCGTAGCTTGTCGGAATCCTCGTCTGAGAACTTTGAGATGCTCGAAAGGTGGATGACTGAAGGTGTTAGTCATGGCCAGATGGTCGTTAGGTGAGACTATAGTTTCTTCTAACTTTAATGTTTATGTGTCGGAAACTACTACTGCACGGGCACGGTGCAATATTCGATCCGACCATATTGTGTCATGTCTTATCGTGTCGGTGCAAGTCGTTTTTGAAGGTTTTGCCATATGTTAAGAAAAGCAAAAAGACAGTTAAAGAGAAATACTAATCCGTAAGTGTTGAATTTTATTCCAGTTTCCATTTAAAGCTAAAGAGAAACAACAAATAACACATTAAATTATACCAAAATGTATACAAAAACTGTGCACGTTTTAATAATTGTAATATTTTTTTGGCTTTTCGAAACTCAGATCTGAACCATCGAAGCATATAAGTAACGTCCGTAACGGATTCCGATACTGTGAACCTTAGTAAATAGTAAATACAAGTATTGGCCGTTGCATGTAGGGAAAGTTGCCGTATTTTACAATGCAGTTATAATGCTTGGTTGCAACTTTTGTTTTTGTAAATAGAAAGTCGTTTGTTTGGGACTGTGACACCGGGAGAAGAGAGAAAGAGAGGGAAGGGGATAAAAAGTGTTGTTAGCGGTGTTGTAGTCATTTCGGCCATTTCGGCCGCAACAGAATCTGCAACATGAAGATCTTGCAGCAAAAAAATTTGTTGCAGTAATTGGTACAACATACAACAAACTGGATGCTGAAAATTCTGCAATAATGATGCGTCGATACTACTTATGGGCGACCAGACATCCCTTCAATTGCAAAACTTCAAACTTTAGTTAATAAGTTGGGATTATGTTATTTTCTATATTAGTATTGACTGATTGTTTCATAGAATTTTACTAGTTTGCATTTCTTCTTTTAATAGGACATCTGATACTAAACCCATGAAGCAAAGGATGGGAATTATGGCACGCCATCGCGACTTCAGCCCTTGTCTGAAGAGGACTGTGAATTTTGTCATATTTGTTGTTGATGGGGTCTCTGTTCTGAAATCAATGGATGATGATGCAAAATACAATAAGATGCTTGCTGCAAATTTCAACTGTCCATACTTCTCATTTAAAGGTATATCTTCTTTCTACTTTAAGGTCGTGTAATGTTTGGCAAATACGAGTTAGCAGTACCAGTACTCTACAAGAATTTTCTAAAAGGTACACATTACAAGAATTTCTAAAAGGTACATGTGTACTCAGAACATTCAGAACATTGTAAATGGTTATTTATATTTCTCTCTCATATTATGTGTTGCTTAATAACCCCTTCTTTACCTTTCCTCTTAAACTGGAATTGTCCAATACTTTAAAACTACAATCTTATTATTTTAGGCAAACATATATCCATTTAATTTACTTTATCTACCTTTTTTTGTAAACTTAATGCAAATTCACATTATGTATTTTGTCGTTTTTGATGCTTACAACCATAATTGATGACATCTTTCGCTTTCTTACATCTGAAGGACAAGTTTATCCAGAGGGAAGATCTAGAAACTTTTATTAGGGTCGGCATAATTACCTACTTCTTGATCGGCCTCTGGACTATGCAAAAAATCCAGTTGTGAGATGTCATCCATAGTGGTCTCCGTCCTGTCTTTGATGATTGACTGAACAACAACAGGCTAGGCTGAGCCTCCTTAAAAAGAAATTACATAGACTTAAATGTATATTAAGCAGTTTTCATTACGTGGTTGGTCCATAGGTAGTTACCCATTAATTCGATTAGTTGGCAATTAATCGCAATTAGCGGCCACTTGGAAGTATTGATGATGGACCGCCTTCCGCCTTATCAAACAAATAAGTGTCTGGATATCGGTTTCTATGTTGGTGTCCGTACGAACACAGAAAATTGGTGTCCGTATTAGTATCGTGACAGTGCTGGTGTCCGTGTGTCATGCACCATTGGTGACTACTTATTGTACCTATTTGAAATATCTATATCACGTATCCTTATCCATATCTGTATCCATATTTCTCCAACATAGCTCGGCTTTGAACGTCAATTAGTTTTTTTTTATTCTTTTTTTAACTCCCATCATAATTGGAAGGAATAATCCTCTTCCCGTGGGATCGAACCCACCCAGGTAGGATCTCCACCTCTTGTCCACTAGAGCCAAGAGGCTTTGACATGTCTAAAATTACTAAGAAATTAAAACAACAAAAAGTCGTACGGAATAAATTGAAGATTTTACACACGTTTTCTTTTATATCTTCTTTATGGTTTCTTCAATTAGCTAGAGGGGGTTCCACTTTCAAAGTTAAAAAAACGAAATATTTCCCGTCTCAAGCTTTATAACCAAAATCTTTTCCTTCTCAAATTGTATAATCAAAAGATTTAGTATAGATCCCTACTGAAAACATACTTTTCCACTTAGAAAACTAATTATCTTTTATAATCCCTCAAACTTTTCAAGTCCATGCTTTAATCATCCAAAAATAATCATGACATCTCTATTGCAAAGCTAGAATAACTCATTGTAGTGCTCACGTGGGGATGCAAATGGACTTGGGTTGACGGAGCTCCAACACAATAGACCCAAGTTGGAATGGATTTGGAGGAAAACTTAGTGGAGGTGTAGGTGGGTATGGAGGCAAGTTTCAATCTCCGAAGCGAAGGCGGAGTAAGAGGCAATGGCATATCCGACTTCACATTCAACTCCAACTCTGTTAAAGCATCCGCATCCACATCTGCCATATAACACTTAGAATTTCACTATTTGATTATGATCCGGTAATGTGGATGTGAACAATCTTCGTTGCATTTTTTAATTATTTGAACTAAACGTTGTCACATGTTTAATTGGAGTTGGAGTTGGATGTGGAGGTGGAGTTAGAGGCGGGTACAGAAACCTCCATTTGAAGGTAGGGGTGGAGGCAATCCTCAGAGTCAGAGGCGAAGACGGATGCGGAGACGCATTATTTTGTTGAGGTGGAGGGTTAAACCTCCAACCCACTTACATTATTATCTCACCAAAGTGTTGCCGCATCTACAACAGCATCCTGCAATCACAACACAATTGTTTGTCCCCTCTAATAAAAAAATTGTGTTCCACCTCTCACCAAAATTCCTACATCCACCTCTGGATGTTGTTAGCTTGTTCTTTCTCAAATTTTACATAAAATGAAAAACAAAATTTATTGTCGGTATATAGATAAACATGACTGAGAACAAAATTCATATATGACAGACCTTCAAATTTATTTAATATAAGTGATTATGCATTCTGACATAAAACTTATGGAGATAGAGGGACACTAGTGTACATAGAGAGTAAAAGGATGAAGTTGTGGAATTATGTAGTGGCAATAATAAAGAGAACTTACAAAGAAATAACATAACTAAGATTTGAATATTAGGTGCCTAGATGGATATTTATAATCCAAAAAGTTGCTACAATCATAGATTTCAAAATTTCTATCCAGACGCTTTTGGTTATCCTATCTGCAATGACAATTTTTTTTCCTAGAATTTGAGGGGGTACACCCCAACAAATAACATGGTAAATCATTTTGTCAAAATAGAATGTGAAGTAATGGTGTGCCCTTCTATGAGTTGGACTTGGCATTAACTGAGGTGGCTGTTTATTCTATGTTCTTTACCAGTATGATTGTTGGATGGATAAACATTTTACATTTCCTCTTCCCTTTGAGAATAATGAATGTACTCTTTGGTTGTTGTTTACTTCACCACTGTTGTAGATACCAAACCGGTCGTTGTGGTGACTCATGGTGATGAACTTTCTTTCCAAGAACGTGCTCGAGTGCGTGCTCATTTGGGGGAAATATTGGGCATTCCACCTTCTAAGCAGATTTTTGACATCCCGGGTGATGACCTATCTGAATTGGTTATTTTGCTTGTTGGCAGTAAGTTATATCTTTTTTGGTTAACTAATGGTAAAGCCCTTTGTCCAGATACTTGTGTCTCGTACAGAACTGGCCATAATGGACATGTTACGCTATTCTATTGAACATGCTGATAGGAATCTTCCTTTTAACAAGAGCTGTCTATTACAGGTTTGGTTTTCTCCTGCATCCCAATGAGTTGTTTCTTAAAGATTTGGTCTTTAGCATTCATTGATAGTTACATTTATAGTCTAGGGAAACTTGAAGAGTTCTTCTTGGTTGCATTCATTGACAGTTATATTTAGTCTAGGGGAACTTGGAGGATGCTCCTTGGTTGCATTCATTGATAGTTACAATCATCTGCTGGTAGATCTGTCAGTTTGCCTTTCAAGTGGTTACTTTTATACATTTGTTTGTTCACTAAATATAAAATCTATGCTGCAGTTGCACATATAGCATCCTGAAACATCTTATTACCTATCATATGTTTATTAAATTTGTTTTAGAATGATTTGCCCTTGTGAAACTCATTGTCATATTTATTAGATTTTTGCCCATCTTTCTTCCTAAACAGTAATAGGGAGAATTAAAAAAAATCTGCCTTTTATCATTCCTGTTGTTTGATTCATAAGATACGACTACATTTCGGCCTCCTGTTTTTTACCTACAATGAATTAAAAACGGAGAAAAAAATTAAAAAAACTTGAATATATGTTCTCTTATCAAAAGTTTAAAAGATCGTCTCATGCTTGTACATTCGGCCTCACAATTTGACACAAACCCCTCCTAAGATGGATTTCATGGGGTGGGTGGGGTGGGTAGAGGACTATTAGAATGGAAGGAGAGAGCAATAACTTTCCAGATTTCTGCTGTCTTAGAACAAAGCAGATGGACTGGAAATTCCACAAAAGAGTTGAGTAAATTCTTACAGCCGACTACTACTATGTTGATTAGCAAGTAGACCTATCTTTTTGTTCATGCACTTAAGCCCATGCAACCCCTAGAGTAAGATTTGTAGATGAAGAGACTATTAGAATGGAAAATTAGAGTAATTACGTTCCAGAGTGCGGACAATGAGAGAGTTAGTCCCCTTCAAACTCACCTGGAAGATGCTCGAGGGAAAGTCGATGTGGGCTCAGTAGATAAAATAGATATCTGAACAGAGCAAACTTCTGGACACAGAGAGCGGACAACAACTTCTCAGTGTCGTTCAAAGCAATGCTGAAACAAAGAGATAGGATGAAGTTGTGTATTACGAGGGTGATATGCACTTGGGAACAGACGGATTTGTGGGAGGGCCCTTGGCTAAAACATAAGAATGCGATCGAGAAGCTAGGATGGCCGATTTATGAGATGCTCGGTCGTAGGGAGAGGGTCAGTGTCTTGATCAAGGAAAGCATGTGGAACACGGGTGCCCGCAGAGTTGGACAAATGCTTGATAGAGAAATAGAGGAGGTCCGAATCATAACTGAGGGAGACGAAGACTACTGGTGCTGGAAAGGCTCGAGGGAGGATTGTCACGTCCCAGAACCAGAATACTGGAGAGCGGGGGACGGACACAGCCAGCTACGTACATTGAGGTATAATCTACCTCGATATACGGTCACGACTGTCTAGATGCATGAGGATTTATCTACAAGCCAACAGTCTCTTATGGTCATGAACAAGCCTAATGTCTCAATCTCAAGCAAGTAAGTAAATGTTACAAGATGTTAGATCATCAGACATACAAAGTAAGACGTCCCAAACATTACATATTCAGATGATCATGAAGCTAGTCATACAAAATGTGAAGACTAGCAAGAGTTTTAGTCATACATGATCAACCATAGGATTTGTCAATCATGTTGCAGCCTGTAGGCAGATAGTAAGTAAAGTTGCAAACGAGCTAACACTTGTCGGCGGCTAAACGCCTCAAAAGAATATTTTTACAAGTGGGAGAGCAAAATAAGAACCCACTCATTGTCAGGGTTGCGCCTAGTGGTCACCATCTGGCTGGAAGGCTGGAGGATCCTCGAGTCCTACTCCGAAATCTGGCCATACAAAACCAGCTGGGTCAGACCCCAGAAAGAGCAAGTACCACAAGGGAGGCTTCACTTAAGAACTAAAACCAGCATATTAGCACATGGGAACATAAATGGTATTAAAAGACACGAGTTAGAGAAAACAAGGTGATAAACGATAAGACAACTGAGGGACTATTCCGGTAGTCAAGTTACAACCCGTAAACCATACAAGGACCGGGGTTGTAACCCTTCACCTGAACAGCGCTTAGTCTCCAACCAATTATCGACAAGAGTAAAGCATAAGCAAGCATGTGCTGAAGTAATCATAGACTGGCATCGATTAGACAAGACTATACTGGACTACATCCATCATTCACGGCCAAGCAAAGAGTACGGCTAGGGTTATCACAAGCCTAGTTACTAGCAAGATGCAATGAGATGTTTCCGCAGTCACAAGCCCTGCAGCTATCCAGGTTATCCAGGCGAGGTTCATTTAAGAGTTATCAAGAATTATTAGGTGGCTTGGAGTGCAACACATGACAATGTGCATAGAACTTGTTTCATGAAGTGCCCCACATGACAGTGGGCTGGAAATGCCATACTCGACGGCAGGCTACAAGTCCCTCAGGTGTGGCCGGGATAACGGGGCGTCTGTAACTGGAAACATCTCTCTATATGAACTATTTGATCAATCTAGTCATTAACTTAGTCAGATTCAATTAAATCCCTGACCGTGGAAAAATCAGGAATTCATGTCCTAGCATGATGCAAGACGAGACATGTAGCTTATATAGGCACAATCAAGAAAATCAACCACGGTGTCAATACAAGAGTTACTTAGCGAATCGTGCAGACATAAATGAATGCGATGCACCCGAATCAAATAATACTGATGCTGGAAAAGAGTTGACGAGAATGGTACCTGCCACCACCTCACCTGATACCAATTCTTCTGCCATGGTCAGAGCCATAGCTTGACCTTGTCCTCTCGGTGCTGGTCCCCTCTGCTGGTGACCTCTCTGCCTAATCTGAATCTGAGCTTGGGCCTGAGCATACTGTTGCGGCCTATCTGCTGCTGGAAAGCTGAGCCTGAGCCGGCAATGGCCTCGGAGGCTGGTACTGCTGCTGCACTGGTGCTGGTCCCCTAAACCGATGGACTGGTTAGGGTTGATGAAGAGAAACTGGCTCTATGCGGGCAGGATCCTATCATGTGATCCGGTACCCCACAAGCCAAGCACAACCCCTGTGCTCTGCGACACTCTGAGACTACGTGTCCTGGCTTCCCACAATGTGTGCAACCTATCGCGGAAAGATTGCTTCTGCTTCTGCTTCTGAGGTACGTCCGGTGTCGAGTGCTGACCGACGAACCTGTGGTCGTCCTCCTAGGAGCTCCAATGGTCAAAGCCCTAGACTGTCAGGGCTAGTGTTGATGACTGGGACAACTGTCCATAAGACCTCTTACGTCCTCCAGTTCGATCTATGATCCTCTGGGAGGTATACTCATGCCTCTTTCCTGCTCGCAAGACAGCATCAAACGTCTGGTCCTCAAACTGCTCCACTGATATGATAATCTCTAGGTGGAGCCCCTGCTGGAATCGCTGGGCTCGATCCAATTCGGTCGCCACCAAGGTAGGAGCAAACCGACTAAGTCTAGAAAACTCGGCCGCATATCCATCGACCGTTCTCCCCATCTGCTTAAGATTGGTGAATCTCGTTTGCAGATCATACCGAGCTACTGCATCAAAGTACTTCGTCTGGAACTTGTCGCTGAATACCGCCCATAAGACAGGCGTCGCCAATCCAACTGCTTGCATCGCCCACCAGCTGCGGGCTAAGTCCAATAACTGCAGGCGCACGACGGCTACCTTCTCACCCTCAGGAATCCTAGCTGTTTTCAGAATAACCTCTGTGTCCTGAAGCCATGCATCAGCAGCGATAGCATCTTCACTGCCGTCAAAGAAATGAGGGTTCAGACGCTTGAAGCTGTTGGCCCGCGTTGTTCCCTTAGTAACCAACTCTGCCCATAGCATCTTGTACTGTCTGGTGCAGGACATCGCCCCGACGATCTTGAGATGCAAGCAATTCCTTGATGAGACCCACCAGGGTTCCATTATCAGGCTCTGCAGGCTGGGCTGGCTGAACTGGGGGCTCTGGATCCCCGGAATGCATCACTCGAGAGGCTGCTCCAGAGTGCTGGGCTTGGTCTCCAGGTTGCTGCTGGTCCACTGGAGGTGCTCCGCCTTGCTGATCGGTAGGACCAGGAATAATGTCGCTGAAGAAACGACATGGGAAACAATAAGGAAGGACCATGATAGACGATGATATAAACATGTGATCGGGTCAAGATTTCGGAAAGATTAGAAGACACGATTAGAGATCAAGGGCGAGTGCTGATTGAGACATCTATTCAGTGAAGCCCTCACACATCTTGATTTACAAGACCTGCATGGGCCACCACTTAAACCGTGTCATGCCCCAGAACCTGAATACTGGAGAGCGGAGGACAGACACAGCCAGATACGTACATTGAGGTATAATCTACCTCGATATACGGTCACGGCTATCTAGATGCATGAGGGTTTTTCTACAAGCCAACAGTCTCATATGGTCATGAACAAGCCTAGTGTCTCAATCTCAAACAAGTAAGTAAATGTTACAAGATGTTAGATCATCAGACATATAAAGTAAGGCGTCCCAAATATTACATATTCAGATTATCATGAAGCCAGTCATACAAAATGTGAAGACTAGCAAGAGTTTCAGTCATACATGATCAACCCTAGGATTTGTCAATCATGTCACAAGCCTAGTTACTAGCATGATACAATGAGATGTTTCCGCAGTTACAAGCCCTGCAGCTATCCAGGTTATCCAGGCGAGGTTCATTTAAGAGTTATCAAGAATTATTAGGTGGCTTGGAGTGCAACACATGACAATGTGCATAGAACTTGTTTCATGAAGTGCCCCACATGACAGTGGGCTGGAAATGTGCCCTACTCGACGGCAGGCTACAAGTCCCTCAGGTGTGGCCGGGATAACGGGATCGTCTGTAACTGGAAACATCTCTCTATATGAACTACTTGATCAATCTAGTCATTAACTTAGTCAGATTCAGTATAAATCCCTGACCGTGGGAAATCAGGAATTCATGTCCTAGACATGATGCAAGACGAGACATGTAGCTTATACAGGCACAATCAAGAAAATCAACCACGGTGTCAAGACAAGAGTTACTTAGCAAGTCAGGGTAGCCGTCGCAACAGCGTTCAAGATTATCACGTCATGCCAGGGTTACTTGTTGCTTGTCAAGATTACTTATCAGGAGTGCGCCTCGACGGGCCACTATTAAGATTGTACATGCCTTATCAAGTTACTTATCATGTCAAGAGTGCTTGTCAAGAGTGCGCCTCGACGGACCACTATCCAGATTTTCATATCGTGTTCACGTCAACATCAATACTGGCAAGTCATGCTATGCTCAACAAATTATCGAGTCGGGTCGTCACAAGATAGGTCAAATACCAAGGATAAGCAATTAACATAAAACCAATAATTAAATGATAGATCATGCAAGGGGCAAGGGGTACCATGGTCCACAAGTGGCATTAGCCAAGTTGCGCCAGGGTAATAGGCTGCGCCAAGCACTAGGGGGGTGTCAAGGCTACAGGTTGCGCCCAAACATTAGGTTGCGTCAAGGCACGGGGGTACCAGGCACTGTGGTGCGCCAGGTCAGGTCAAGTTGCGCCAAGGTAAGTCGGGTCAAGACAGGCTGGGTTGCGCCAGAACAAGTCGGGCCAAGTCAGGTTGCGCTAGGCACTAGGCTGCGCAAGGCTAGGTTGCGCCGGACTCGGGTACGCCAGGTCAGGTTGCGTCTGACTGGGGTGCGCCAGGTCAGGTCAAGTTGCGCCAAGGCAAGTCGGGTCAAGACAGGCTGGGTTGCGCCAGAACAAGTCGGGCCAAATCAGGTTGCGCCAGGCACTAGGCTGTGCGAGGCTAGGTTGCGCCGGACTGGGGTGCGCCAGGTCAGGTTGCGCCTGACTGGGGTGCGCCATGTCAGGTTGCGCCAGGGCCCAAGGGGGCGCTGGGCTAGATTGCGCCAGACTGGGCTCCGCGAGGTCGGGTTGCTCCTGACTCAGGTTGCGCCTGACTCGGGTTGCGTCGCGCTAAGAAGCGCGCGCTGGGTCAGGGTGCGCCGCGCTAAGAAACGCGCGCTGGGTCAGGTTGTGCCTGTCATTGTTCTTCTTCCCCAAAACAGCAAAGAAGAACCCATGGAACCCGAAAATTTCAAAATGCCATAACTTGCTCAAAACAAGTCCGAATTGGGACTTCCAAGGGTCTAAATTGCATAGAACGAGATTTCCTACAGCCTGGGACGACTGGTTTTAGGAAATACCAAGCTTTAATAGATCAAAACCAAGAAAAAAGAAAAGATTAAAACTTAGATCTACAAAAATTCATCCATCAAAACCGAAGTTGTCAAGCTCTAAAGAGGCTTAGAATTAAGTGGAGAAGAGAATGGAAAAATAAAATGAGAGATCCATCATGAAGCAAGTTGTACTTGCCTAGGGTTTGGGTGTAGGTGGGAGGAGTAAATGAAGAAGATGGAGAAGTTATGAGAAATAAATGGAGGAGAGAGAGGGGTTGACTTATATATTAAGCCCAACCATCTCAAACTAAACCAAGCCAACATGTTGAACCAAACCAAAATAAACCAAGTCAAAATTAAACCAAGACTAGGCTAAGCAAAACAAGTCTAACTACGATCCACCTGACAAATGTCAGAAATCCGTACACGTATAATGAAAATACATATAATGAGAAACGGGAGTGACAAGAATGGGTTCAAAATGCGGGATGCTTACGAGAACTTTAGAGTAAAGAACCACAAGAGCGAATGGAGAAATTCACCTGGGTTAAAGGGGCGGCCACAAAAACTGAGTACTGTATGTATAAAGATACTCGAGGAAGATTGCTCACATTGGACAGGTTGGAAAGGTTCGGTGTCAACACGGATAGCATGAGAGGTTGGAAAGGTTCGGTGTCAACACGGATAGTACTGTATGTGTGCTGTGTAGGAGACAAAGGGAAACTTGTGGTCACCTATTTTTGGAGTGTGACAACTCCTGGAATACATGGCAGAGCCAAAGGGAAACTTGTGGTCACCTATTTTGGAGTGTGACAACTCCTGGAATACATGGCAGAGCCAAAGGGAGAGGTTGAATATACATGATAGCAACACTGGCGGGAAGCTAAAGGAGGAAATTCGGGTGATCTCCAAACTAAGGAAGAGGGGAGGGAAGTGGTTCAATCAAGCTAGAATTCGCCTTCAATGTACTGTATGACACATTTGGCGAGAGCGAAATACGAGAATTTTTGAAGGGGAGCAGAATTCTATATGTGGACTGGATAGGATCATAGAAATAGTTATTAGCTGTTTAATTGGTGAACAGTAAATGCATGAGAGGATGGTTTTGTGTAAGGTGTTGATGTTCATGTGTCTTTTAAAGTAATACAATTACCCATTCTTCAAATATATATATATATATATATATATATATATATATATATATATATATATATATACACCCCTCATTATGTGCATCCCCAACCGTTGGATCTTGTTTAAGTCATTTAATCTTAACGGTTGATTTGAACCATTCAAATTAACGGTTAAGATTAGATGACTTAAACATCATCCAACGATAGATAGTATGGAAATGCAAAAAATGAGGGGATGCGGATCCCTCAGAGATTAGTTTAGGAAAGCATATTCATAATATTGACGAGCACAGGGTTTTTGCAGGTCTAATAATCATAAAACAGGACACGCATTTTCCAATGTTGTGACATTTATTGATAAGAAATGGATACCTTGCACTATATCTGTTATCCGCATTTGGGGAAGATTTAGGTACTGATAATTTTCGTCGCATATTGCCAGGCTCGGCGCATTATTTGGAGGAAGATGCATAAATTTCACTTTGACGATTGGGTGGTTCTGTCAGGAATTTTCATTATTTATATGGTCCTTGTCTACCTCCTTTTTCAAGTTTCATACATTTTATGATGTATGAAAAGAGAATGGAATTATAAATATTTTTTGGTGCTGCTGACTCGGAAAAGACATCTTTGTGGATGTGTTCTGGACCTACCATAACAAGCACGTCTACCAACTTATTACTGGTCTTCAGTATTGTTTATCTTTGCTTTATATTGTAGATATATGCTGCTGTGTTTCGATTTATAATTTGCATTCTCGTTTTAATAGTTTGTTATTAGGGTTATTTAGTTTTAGGGTCTTGCATAATATTAGAAATTTGCGTTTATGTCTCCATGTTGTTCAGAAGATGGTTGGTTCTCCTTCTAATGGTTGATTTTGGATGACTTTCCAAAATGGAGACTCAAACTCAAAATTTGAATATCATACGCGACCCTAAAATTAATTAAAAATATGTGAGAGTTATTTAGTTTTCTATGATGGGGATTATTTGTCTCAGGTTATTTAGTTATGTCATTACCAATCGAGAATGAGACTTGTGATAATGTTGTTTGTTTCTATCATGATTTTAGCAGCTACACTACTCTTGGGGACTCAAGATACATCTGATGATACATGATATCCATGAAGTCGTCTCCGAGTCTCATTCTTGATTGGTCGTGACAAAATTTAAAAACATAAGACAACTCCCACTATGCAAAATCTAAATATATAATCCTAAAATATTTTCGTTTAGTTTTAGGGTTTCGTATTGTAAGCCCTGCCCCCTGAATTTCAGGGCTATTTTAAATTTTATAAACGAATTATTTTCGATAAGTGTTTTATTATTTAAATTGTTTTGATCATTAATGTTCCTTTCCGTGACTTTGACTTCTGGAGCGTCATGGATGCCTATCTATGGAAACTCTCTTTATGGGTTTTGTAGTAGACAAGATTATCTTCGTTTTGATATATCATGTCCCACTTAAACTCGTTCCCTTGTGCTCTTTTTGTATCGCGCAACTTCGGGTCAACTTAGACCAATTAACCGTTGAATAATTATTCCCACTTTTATCTTTGATCATTGTTTGTACGTCACCGTGACTTTTAATTTAGGAGTACCAGACCAATCGTTTTCTCAGAACCAACTTTTCATGAATGATCTACTCGAGACGCTCTTCATCCATGACCTTCGTATTCCACTCAGACACTCCATTTTGTGCTTCATTTCTTTCGCACAACTTTCGGGTCAATTTGGGCCGATTTATTTTCTACCGTAAAACCTGATTTAATTTTTAATTTAATTTCGGGATCCGACATCGATCCAACCTAGTCGACCCAAAGTATGGACCTGGTCCACATGAAGCCTACTACCCACATGAAACTTGTGTCCCATTTATTTGAGTCCCCGCATGTTACTTATTTACCCCTGATTATAAATACCTATTTTAAATTTAATTATTGCACCCTGTCCGATTTTGACCCGACCCAGCTCGACCGAACTCGAACCCAAGCTCCATGTTGTCCTCCCATGACTACCCAAGTACCCCACACAATATTTCTCTTTTTCATATTTTGAAAATATCTTTCCTCCCTCTACTTTATTAAATATCTTGAATATCTTATATATATATATATATATATATATATATATATATATATAACTCTCTCTCCATAACACCTACACACACCTCACCCTCTCCCCATACCAGCCGAACACCCCCTATTCTCAGCCGACTTCCCTCTCACTCTCTCTCAAATATCTCTCTATTATTATTCAACACCACACTCTCTCTTTATTATACAAACACACACACACACACAAATCTCTTACTTTCTCTCCCTCTCACTCGGCCACACCCCCCCACCTACAGCCGACCTCCACCACCATCACAGCCACCACCTCCTTCACCATCTCCTCCCGCCATGGCAGCAAGTAACATCACCACCTTCATCATCATCACTACCATTCTCACCATCATCACCACCATGCACCACAACCATCATCATCATCCACCCCCAACACCACCACAACGCCACCACGACCACCGTACGGCCCCGCCGCCGTCGCCGTGCCCCGACGCGCCGAATAGGCTATTCGTGCGTTTTGAACGGAATCCCGTCGTGACGCGCGAGTTTTGAACTCGGAAATAGCGTTCCGTCGCAGCAACTTCATGCGCATTTTTCGAGAGATCCGACCATTGGATCGACGAACGTTTTGCTCCGTCGCAATCTCGGTATATCCATCTTCACTCCCCCTCAATTTTCGTCCGTTAATTTTGTCGTTTGATACCTCAAAACTGGCCACCAAATTGACGTTTAAATTATACTTTTTTTGGACAGTTTTGTGGAGTCGACTTCGTCAGCTCGTAACTCCGCCGTCACAGCTCCGGTTGGCGCGACACCAGTTCCTGTGCGTAGATGGTATAACCCTCTTTCTGCCCCTTAAGCTTCGTTTCATTGTGAACATGTTTGGCTGGTCGAATTCGACGCCAAAGTTGGCCATCCGAATTCTTTAATTTACACTTGTGAAATTCTATTTTTGAATCCGGGACTCCGGATTCAATTTCTGACACCACCAATAGACTCGTGGCATCGTTCTGGCATATTTTCATATAAAGCTTGCTTGATTTCGAGAACGTGGGCCTTGGCACGCATTTCGGTTCAAAGCGGGTCCCACATTCCGAGTCAACGGGTCACTTTGAGATCGGCTCATCGGAATCCAATTCCGGATATACCGTTGAGTTCGAATCGTCATTCTAAAATCGTTGACATATAATTTGCTGAGTTTTGAAGACATTTGCTCCGGCACGCATTTCGGTGCAAACCGGATTCCAAATATCCGTATCAACGTGTCATTTTGAGATCGGCACATCGGAATCCTATTTTGGACATACCGTTGGGTTCGTATCATCATTCTGGATTCGTAGACATATAATTTTCTAGGTTTTGTAGACTTCTATCTTGACACGTTTTTTGGTGCAAAGTGTCCAACGACGGACATCATTTTGACCCAAAATTATCGTTTTGCCCCTGTTTCTAAATTGGACTTATGGGTAGGCTATCCTAGCTAATTTGACCATTCTGGACACGTTGATGATATTTATTTTATCATCCACAGCATATGTAGATTTTGCTTATGTATCATCCTTAATTTGTAATTAATTATTTTTTCAGAAATTGTTACTTGCTGTTTTTGAATATATATATATATATATATATATATATATATATATATATATATATATATATATTTTAATTGCTGTAAAAATCTGGAAAAAATTGTATTTAAATATTATGTTAATTTAGCTAATTTAATATAATTTTTTCAGCATTTAATAAGTACTTTTGGTATTTTATAAAAATGGGAAAACAGAACTCATTTTCAGGATACATGTGTTTGCTGATTTTTAATAAATATTTATGAAGGTTTATAAATTCCAGAAAAATTAGTTTAAATTTCTATAATTAACAAGGATCATTTTGGTATTTTATTTTATGTATATTTAAGCTTTTTGTCTATCTCAAAAATTGTTGGAACATATGGTACAGTTTGATTTATTTATTGAATAGTTACGACTTGCAATGTTTTGTGTTGTTTTGAGTTATAGTCGTATTGGACCTCACCCTACTCTAGTGTAAAGACTCTAGAAAGTTATTTTGGATATAGTGTCACCCCACATTGGACTTTTATGCTAGGTCCCCACTTGGCTAGTATCCAGTTAGGAGTCGTGTCACACCACTAGTATAATCTTGAACATAACTTAGATGCTAAGTTGTATATAATTATTGACAGGACACCGGACATCTATATCTTCGTACTAGTATTCTTGCTTTGCTCGAGGCAAGTACATCTACAAACTCATTTACTATCTTTTAAATGCTAGAACATGTATTAACCCTGTTAAAATTCTGATCCTTGAGATAGCAAGTTAAATCTTCACATGTTGTATTACTTTCAGTACCTGCCATGCTTAGGACAGTTCTTATATCTTCACATGCTTCTTACTGGTTCTCAGTACATGTTTCACTATGCTTTATACTGCTATCAGTACCTACCGTGCTTTATACCGATCTCAGTAGCTCTTACATGTCAGAACCTGGGTTATGGAAAAACTGATAGTTGAGTACGTGATCATGCCCCCACGCTGCGACCTTGAGCCGTGTAAGGACGACATTATGCATGTTGCCCTTGCCATAGGCCAATATCCCTCGGCACTTGTACGTGTGTACATTTAGGCATGTACGGAAGTACATATTGTTCTTACCGGGTGTCTCAGCACCTACCGCACCTATTGACCGAGCACGTACCTGCTCCACTTTTAAACATTAGATATACATGTGTCACCTTGACAAATGTATTTTACCGTGATTCCAGTCATACCATGATTCCAGATATGCCATGTTCCCTATGTTACTATGATACTGTGATTCCAGTCATACCACGTGTCACGCCCCAGAACCAGAATACTGGACGGAGGCGTACAAAGCCAGCTACGCAATCTCAAAGTACGTTAATACTCTGAAATCACGTATAAGCTGTCAAGACATGGGGTTTACTCTACAAGCCATCAGTCAATCCTAAGGTTTAACAATCCTAGGTATCTCAATCACAGGCAATTATACAAGAGCAAAGAGCACGATCATCATACATACAATAGTAAGGCGTCCCGAACCATATATACATGACTGATCATGAAGCCAGTACCACAGAACTGATGACTAGCTAGAGTATTAGTCGTACATGATAAGGACTAGCTATAGTCTAGAATACACATATCATGTTTATGGCCGTAGGCTACAATATCAAGGAAAATACCAAAACACGAGCTAAACACGTGCTCGGGGCTAAACGTTACAAGAGGAGAATTTACATGTCAATGGGAGGATGAAGAAGAAACCCACTGAGGCACTCTGGTGCCCGGTTGGTCACCGTCGAGTAGATGGTGCGGTAGATCATTTGGGCCCTTCTATCAGAACCTGGCCATGCAAAACCAGTAGGGTCAGACCCCAAATAGCAAGTACCACAAAGGAGGCCGAACTATGAACTTAAAACCAGCAATCATAGGCAATCAACAGGGAAAGAAAGCAATAAGTAAAGGAGGATCGAGATTCGTACAGTACCAATGCACTCATTCCGATCATATAAAGACAATAAGTAAATCATCATTTGACATAAAGTAAACTGGAGAACATGTTAAATAAATAGAGCTAGACATTATACGCAGAGAGGACGAAGGTACTGTTCCGGAAGCCAGGTTACAACCCTTAAATCAAACAAGGACCGGGATTGTAACCCTTCGCCTGAACAGAACTTGGTCTCTGATCATTTATTGCTAGAGGTGACAATCATTAAGTGACAATCAAAGAGTGACAATACAGAGTATAATACATTAGAGGGACAATCATTGCAACCATTATCCTGGAACAATTAGGAACTGGATCTAGACAAGACTTAGACTGGGAAGGTAATATACGATGGGATAACCATGGGACTATTCAGATAACCAGGTTACAACCCGTAAACCAAACAAGGACCGGGGTTGTAACCCTTCGTCTGAACAGAACTTGGTTTCTCCCACCATTTATCGGCAAGATAAAATAAGAAATCAGGACATGTAACAATCATGTACAAGATCAAGACAAGACTAGACAGATTGAACTCCATCCAACATTCACGGCCAAGCAATGAGAACGGCTTGATTCTTTAACTAACTAGGGTTATCACAAGCCTAGTTACTAACAATATGCAATGAGATGTTCCACAGCCACAAGTCCTGCAGACCATCCAGGTTATCCAGGTCGAATATTAGTACAATAGGGGTGCAACACATGACAATGTGCTGGAAATGTGCCCTACTCGTCGGCAGGCTACAGATCCCAAGTGGGACGCCCAGATAACGGGATTGCCTGTAGCTGAGAAATCTCTTCATGACTACTAGATTATTCTAGTTGTTAACCTTAGTCGATTTCAGTGGGTACCCCTGACCGTGGTACTCAGGGGTCCCCGTCCTAGACATGATGCAAGACAAGACGGATTCGTTTGTACAAGCACAATCGTCCACGGTGTCCAGGCCATTCAATTTGTCATGTCAGGTTAGCCGTCGCAACAGCATTTCGAGAAATATCAAGTCAGGTTTATCATGTCAGCAGTGCGCCACGGCGGGCCCCTATCATGTCATGTTACTTGTTTCTGGTTACTGGTTACAGGTCAGAGTGCACCATGACAGGTCACCATCGTGTCAAGCAATTTCACTCATTAAAGAAATAGCAAGCTATTAAGTGGGGTCGTCGCAATTTAGAATAGAAAATACACAATAGCAGTCAGAACTCTATGAAAGAAACTAGCATAGAATAATTAAATAACATATTCTGGAAGCCAAGAAAAAGATCTACAACTTTCATGTTGGGAGTAGGAAGAAATTCGGACCACAAATCAAGCAAATAAAATATAAAACAATCAAGTGGACCCCATGCGGCCAAGAGTGGGTGGGGTCCCATGCGGCCAAGGAAATCAAACTGCTACCAAGCAGCTAAGTAATGCATGCAAGCCGCATGCAAGCTTATGCGGCCAGCAAAGCTCATGCGGCTAGCCAACATGAATCAAATAAGACAAAAGATGGTAGGACCCACAATAAATGCAAACTTACATTCAAAACAAAAGAAAAGGGCACGTGGCCACTCAAGTACAGAGGCCATGTGGGACCCAACAATTAATGCAGTAAGAAAAGGTTCACGTGAACCTTTTAAATATTGGTTCATGTGGCCAAGCAATTATTTCACACATTATAATATGCCATGCAAGTACATAAGGCCATGCGGCCAAGAACCCTCATGCGGCCAAGAAGTGAAAACTTATGCCATGCAATAAAATAGTGCAAGGCCATGCGACCAAAAGTGCGGTTCAAAAACAATCAATGCATGCAAGCAACAAGCAATTTGCTATGCGGCTCAAAATAGCTAAGTGGCCATGCGGCCAGCTGAAGTTTATTGGCCATCCGGCCAGCAAGTTCACATAGGCCATGCGGCCACTACCAAAACAAGTGGTCATGCGGCCACAATGTGCATGCGGCCAATACTTTGGAATGGCCATGCAAACAATTTAATGAACTAAGTATGCAATCATATACTGTCAGCTAGCATGCATGCTTTATGCTAAAGCCTTATGCAATATATTAATTCATGCATTTGCATCCAACTGAATTAATGGGTGCTAAAGCAGGCAACCTTATTTATTTCATGCTAATGCATACAACTATTAATGCATGAAAAAGTTAGTGTTTGCAACCATACATGCATGGTTTGTTAGGAAGCAGCCTCATTTGTTGGCTTTAGGCCATGCGACCACAATGTTAAATAAGGTG
The DNA here is from genome assembly GCA_029216955.1 of Iris pallida. NCBI lineage: Eukaryota > Viridiplantae > Streptophyta > Magnoliopsida > Asparagales > Iridaceae > Iris > Iris pallida. The sequence continues at coordinate 4,189,623 of JANAVB010010600.1, forward strand.
GCTTGCAGCAAATTGCTTTCAAGCCATGCAAACAATTTAATTCTCACGCGGCCAAGAAGTGAAAATAATGGCCACGTGGCAGAAATGCAATGCATAAATGGCCATACGGCCAAAATGAATAGTTCTCATGTGGCTAAGCAAACAAGTTGCATGTGGCCAAGCAATTATATATATATTGCATGTGGCCAAGCATGTAATGCTTGCATGCAATACTAATAACATTTTCATGTCAGCAAGTAAATAATGTTGTCCTACTCATGCGGCTAAGCAAAATACAAGCTCGTCTTTAGCCAGCTAAGAAAGCTAGGGAGTCACATGCGACCAGAGCAAATATTAAATAAGTGCATACAAAAGAAACTAAGTGCATGCAATGAAGCTGCATGGCCATGCGGCCAGGAAATGCAAATTTTTGCTTTCCACAGAAAACATGTCCATGAAAAAATATCATGGCCTCCATGCTCCAACAAACAACAATAGGAACCCAAATCCAGACTTCCATGGGTCAAATTTGGGTAGAATTAAATTCTCTACCACATGGAACCATCAGTTGACAAAAATACGCAAGTCTAACAGATCAAAACCCATAAAAATTGAAAATACTACAAAGCTAGATCTACCACAATCCACCCGGTAAAATAAAAAACTCCAAGTTCTAAACATGCTTAAAATCAGGCAAGGAAGAAGAGGGAACAAACAAAAATAAATTTGTTCAAGGTTCGGCAAGGTGTACTTGCCTCTCTCTCTAATGGCTAGGGTTTGGTGGAATAGAAATGAATGAGGGTGAATGAGAAGGGAGAGAAAAAGAGTAGCTTATATATCAAGCCCAAGCAATCTCCACCATTCATTCCTCTCCACTTCAATCTAAACCATACACCTCATCTCATAAAGAACCAAACTAAACTAAACCAAGTCCAAGTCAAACCAACCCATGTCAATTTAAACCGAACCAAATAAAACCAAGTCAAATCAATTCAAACCAAGTCCAATGCCAAGCCAAGTTAAACCAAACCCAATAAAACCAAATCCAAGTTAAACCTAGTCATAAAAATCCAATACTTTAAAAAAATTTAAAACATCACGCAAATCGATAAATACGAAATACGACTCAAATAAACACGTATCCGTATAAAATACCGATACAGTGAGACAGGTCTCACACCATGATTCCAGATATGCCATGTTCCCTATGTTACTATGTGAAACCCATATCTTTTGTAATTAATAATAATAGTGGTTAGAATTAATTTTAGTAAATATATCATTATTATTATTATTATTAAATATTTTTGATTGAAAAGGATTTCGAAAATAATATAATAACATGAATTTTTTGTTTCAGACCCAGACCCGAGTCCGAACCCAGACCCAGGCCTGAGCCGAACCCTTTCTCTTTCCTATTAGATCTAACTTGGTTTAATAGTTGTTTAATTATAAAAAAAAAAATTATCTAGCTGGTCCTGTAGGACCAGCACTCCTCTCCACGCACACACACGTTCACTAGTCAAAGCTCCAGTATTTCTCTCCACACTTTCCTCCTACCCACACTTTTTCCTCACCCATCTTCCTTTAATACACGATCCCCCACTCTTCTGACTCACTCACGATCTTTCTTAGAGATTAACTCTCCCTCTCTATTGTTTCCCCCTCACTCTCTGGAAGAGATCAGTTCCCTTCTCTCACCCTCCACAAAACCCTCTTCCAACCTCACCCTCGCGGTCGAGCCTTGCAGATCCGCCCCGCCGGCGCCCCTCTCCTCTTCCCCGACGACCGCGCCCCCTAGGGCGACCGCAGCCGCGCCACTCCCCGGCCGACCACCCTCGGCCAGTCCCTCGTCGACGTCCGGCGACCCGCTCCCCCGCGAGCGCGCCTTCTCCGGCCGCTGCCGACCTCGCCCCGAGCTCACCGCCCTCTCCCCGCGGCCAAGCCCCGACTCCGGCGACCCACTCCAGCGGAGCCGCCACCTTTGCGCGGCCGACCGCCGACCCGCTGTCCCGTCGGCTCCCTCCGACCGCCGACGTTCGCCCGTCTCCCCGCCGAGCTTCCCTCGGCAACCGCGACAGCGCGCCTCGGCAGCCCTGTGGCCTGCTGCCCTAGCTCGCTGCCCCTTTGGCGAGTTTTTCCCTGCTGTTTCCCCCTGTCGTGCCCCTAGTTCTGCATTCTTCCAGCGTTCCTCGACGTCGTTGCTATTGCATCACTGTTTCGGGAGTGCGTTCGCTGATTCGGAGCTCTTTTCTTTCTATTTATTCATCTGAGAGCTTTAGCCAAGCAATCCGAGGTATAACCCCCTGTCCCGCTATTTTTATTATCTTTGTCGATGATGAAATGGTCCCCGATTTCCTTTGGGAATTCGGTTTTAGCGACGTCGTAATTTTTCGGGACTTTCGGAAAGGTCCTGTGAATTATTTTGGGTTCCCGGAATATTTCGGGAATGGATTTTTGGTATGTGTTGGCTTTCCGGATTTTTCCGGGAACGTTCTGTGATTTGTGGAATTGGAATCGGACTTCCGAAATTATTTCGGGTCATCCCGATTATTCTGTGGATTGGTTGTGGATGTTTTATATATATAAAATTCGGGTTTTCTCTGGTTTGGGATTTGCAGGAAATTATCGGCGCCAATTCCCAGTTTTTGGGTTGACCAAAAACAGAGGAGATGCTGTCCGATTTTTCCGTAAATCCTGAATTATTTTTAAAATAAATTTAAAATAATTTTCGGGATTTTATTCGATATTTGATTTTGGGTGACGACCGTATCGGTCAATGGATCCGGCTAAGTGCAAACGAAACCGGCCCCGTCCGGACGTTGAGGCAATTAGCCAAAATGAGGATCGGACCATATCTGAGACTTATGATTTACTTTATTTTATATTTATTTCTGTTTAAATATTATTTAATATTTTCAGTTTAGGACTAACGTCAGTCTTATCTTATTTCAATTTATGTAAACAAATTGTAATGGGCACAAGCCCAGCTGACTGTGGTCTGTAACTGTAATAGCTTAGAATTTTTCTGTCATTTTCTGGTTTTTCGAGTTTTTGCTATTAACGATTAAAATGATTAAAAAGTATTTTTTTCGTATAAAATTAATTAATGTTTTCTCATCTAAAATTGACAAGTTTATTAATAGTTAAAAAGTCACGTATTTCTCGTTAAATAAGAAAATTAGCTTTATGTTTATATTTATAAAAAATTACCAAGTTTTCCTAATAATCTGGCATCGACGATGTTTTCCCGAATTCAATGTTAAAATGACCATTTTCCCTCGTATTAAATCAACACACCAAATAATCGTGTTTTCTGTGTTTGGTTAGTTAAAGAACTAAAATTGGACTAGGACGCAACTAGAGATTTCAACTAGCATAGCTAAGTTGGTGAACCTGATATTTGAGTCTATCTCTCGAATGTAGGAATTCGAGGACGACTCTAAATACCTGTCTCGAAGTCTTCTACCTCTCCAGTCATTTCCATTGAGGCAAGTATAGTTTATGTTAGTTTACAGTTATTTATTTAATCGCTTTACTGCATGTCTAAACCACGACGCAAACACGAAACTCTCTCCGAGAGTACTGTACTATAACTACTGGGGACTGGGGAATAGCGTAATGATTATGACCACTACTGTAACAAAAATTCCTTATCCTTCCTGTAACAAACCTAAGCCGGTCATATTTCATTACCTGTTCAAATCACTGTTTTTATTGTAACAAACTGTTCATGTTTAAAACTGTTTAGAACTGCATGATTTTATTACTTATTTAACTGTTTAAAATTAGCATGAATTGTACTTTGCTCCCTCCTGACTGGAGATACATTTTTAGGGGATTTTGAGGATACAGATCGGTTTTACAACAGCTACTACGACCCTGTGTTGTACCCAGTTGTGCTGCCAGAGTCCCCACAGGAGGACGTTGGGACTGAGGCCGATGATCAGGCCGATAGATAGATTTTCTTTTTTCTGCATTTTGTTATTTCAAAATTCTGTATTTCCTTTCAGAACAGTTTCATTTGTATTTAAATTTCAGTTTAATAAAGTTATTTCCGAAGTTGAGTTGTGACAAATATAGTGTTGTTGTATGGTTACCTGCTACTGAACAGCTTACTGCCGCCGTCTCAACAACGGTGCAGGCTGGGCATGATCCGACTAGACCCAAATTATTGGGATCGGGTCGTGACATACTATGATACTGTGATCCCAGTTGTACCATGAGACCATGTTTCTAGTATTTCCTGTTTTATAGACTTATCACACCATGTTTCTTGTTGTACATCTCTTTCATTATATATTTACTGCTTTAGTTGTAGAGGTTGTACTTGCTCCCGTCCTGACAGGATAACGTTGTAGGTTTACTTTCGAGGAGGAAATGCTATGTGTTATTTATTATGGCACTGATTTTGAGGACCTGTCCTTAGCTCCAGAAGAGGCCCCAACGGGGAACCTTGCTTAGATATTTTTCATGTGTTTTGAGACTTAGACTTTATTTTGAACTTATATTTGGATACTGGACTTTGTCTCCAGTTAGATACTTTGGAAGTGTATTATTAAGTCTGTACTTGTTTACTTTCGCTTATAGATGCTGTGTTGTGATGAACCTTTAAATGTGATATTAGAACTGTTGGCAGCTTAGATCCTTTATTGTCTATTCTTAGAATAGCTTACTACGCTTTAACCAAGCGTAGGCTGGATATGGCTCGGCCCGGCCCAACAATTTGGGTAACGGGTCGTGACACGTATAATTTTCATAATTTGAGTTTAGATCTTCGATTCATAATTTGAGTTTAGGACTTCGTTTGGACGGTGAGCCAAGTCAACTGTTAGGACGATAGTTTAAAACTTAATAACCCTTATTTATATTATTAGTGTGTGAAAATTTAGTGCATCTTGTCACGCACAAAAGTTTGTGTCCCATCGAGATGGACTTGTATAACTCTTTATGAATCGGGGTTATGCATGAAGCTTCCAGAGTGTTCCAGAAGACTCAAGATCCTTTTAGATGTATCATGATCTTTGTGGATGTACTATAAGCTTCCTTTATTCTTATCTAGTAGAGAATAATCCCTGGAATATGTCGATTCTAGAAGTTTTCATGTAAGTCCTATGTGCACTATAAATAAGGGGGATGCCTCATTTGTTCCTCACCACCCAAAGTTGTATTCTCTTTCTAGTATAGTGAAGTTTTCATACTTCCAATCTCTCTCTTTTGCTCCACATTATTTTCAATATCGTCTTAGCGATCTAGCTAAACGAGTTTGGGAAGACTGGCACGCGTCTTCGAGTATGAAGCTTGTGTGCCGCACGAATCGAAACGTAGCCTAAAACACTGAGTCCGTGACAAGTGGTATCAGAGCGAAGGTCGGTTGGTGCCATATCGACATCCGAGAACGTCTAGGAGGGACCCGCGTCGCTTAAGGAGGGGCATGCCAAGATGCACAAGAGGGACAAGAGCAAGGAGTCTATGGTGGCCTTGTCGGTCTTGTTGAGCGTGTTGAGGTCTTGGAGACGTGTTCGAGGGATATGGAGATGCACATGAGATCCGTGGAGCAAAGCAACACGAGGCTAGAAGAGTACTTCGATGGGCTGGAGAGCGACGCCGCTTCGTCCATGGTAATCTTTCGGGGGCAATTCCAAGAGATCTGATCCGCACTTTAGGACGAGCTCAAGGGATATCGTGCGGAGATTGAGGACTTGCGCAGGAAGGTCCAAGGCTACGAGTTGCTAAAGACCGTGGTCGAGAGTTGCAGAGAACTCAAGACCAAAGTTGTCATTCTGGAGAAGGCCGTTGCGAACGGTGGACCTTCGAGTAGGGAGGCACCAAAGAGACGAAAGATCCCCGAGCCAAAATTCTTCAGCGAGGTGCGAGATGTCAAAGAAGTTGAGAACTTCTTGTGGAACTTGGAGCGATACTTCAAGGCGTTACACATCAACGATGACGCCGGAAAGGTGGATATGCTTCACTCTATTTCACCGACGATGCTATGCTATGGTGGCGTCGAAGGTGCATGGAGTTCGAGAAGGTTTGTACTCGATAGAGACTTGGGAGGATCTCAAGAAGGAGATCAAGTCTCATTTCTATCCGAAGAATGTGGAGTTTGCAGTGAGGCGGAGCTTGCGACAACTCAAGCACAGCAGGGCGATCAAGGAGTACATTGCGGAGTTTACACGCTTGATGCTCGTGATATCTAGCACGGACGAGGAGGATAGTTTGTTCTTTTTCATCGATGGACTCAAACCGTGGGCGGCTCAAGAACTGCAGCGACAAAGGGTGCAAGACTTGGAACACCGTCGTGGCAGCAGCTGAGTGTCTCGTCGAGTACATGTGGGACGACAACGATGCCGAGGCCAAGCCGAAGTCCACCAAGGAGAATGGTAGGGGAGAGCGGGAGAGCTTTCCTAAGGATGGTCTGTCCGAGGGAAAGAAGCACGAGAAAGCCCAACCCGAGCGAGTTGTTACGTGCTTCATATGGGGAGAGAATCACTTTGCTCGGGATTGTCCAAAGAGGAGCATGCGTATTAGCGTCATCCAAACCGAGGAGGTGGAGGATGAAGAGTGCGAAATGGGAGCGCACAGGGGAGCGTTACGCTTACTCAACGCCGTGAAGACCAAGTATGTTGTGTCGAGGACTCCGAGCAGGAAGATCATGTTCGTTGATGTGAAGATCAATGGCATGAGCACACGGGCGTTGGTTGACACGGGCGCTTCTCATAACTTCATCACGGGTGCGGAGGTCCGTCTCTTGGGTCTAGCCTTGGAGGAAAACTCGAGCATGATGAATGCGATCAATGTGGAGGGGCGCCTCATGCAGGGGGTAACCACAGGAGTCCGCATGGCTGTGAAAAGTTGGTCGGGTGTTGCCAATTTCACCGTTACGTCGCTGGATGACTTCAAGATAATATTGGGCATGGATTTCCTTATCGCGGCTAAGGCGATTCCGATGCCACATTTGGGAGTTGTCGGCTTCATGGAGGAAGGCTCATCGTGCATGGTGAAAGCTGCAAGAGACAAGCCTTCGAAAGGGAAAGCTATTTTCGTTATTCAGCTCAGAAAGGGTGGCCAAAGGGAGACGACATACCTAGCGGTGCTCGAGAAGAAGGAATACTTCGAGGAGGAAGGTCTTTCGTGCGGGACCAATGATGTTGCAAAGGGGCGTCCCGAGGAACCACTTCCGCGGAGGGAGGTGGATCGTTCTACCAGGCTGGACACAAGTGCAGAGATTCGTGTCGCAAGCTGCACGAAGGCAGAAGCGACGAGGCGGAGTAACTCGTGCAAGGAGTTGCTTAAAGCTCGTGGAGGACATTCGGGTCGACAGGCTTGCAATGGGACTCGCAGGCGCAGAGGTGTGCAGAACCAAGTGCAGCCATGAGACAAGGGAGATCGGCGACTCGATGACCCGTACGAGATCCATCATGTACCGAGGAAGGCACAGACCGAGGCCAGAGTTGGTGTGGCGAACCAGTTTGCTTCCGATCTTGAGGAGAAGATGGGTAAGTCTGGGAGGCGTCGCATGATATGCACAAAGGAGGGACGATGCGCAGCGACCATGCCTACGAGATTGAACATCGTCCAGAGACTTGGTGCACCGGTCGACGAGGGTATCGACGAAACAGGTGAGGGAGAATGTCACGCACAAAAGTTTGCGCTCCACAAAGACGGACTTGTATAAATCTTTACGGACCGGAATTATGCGAAAAGCTTCCAGAGTGTTCCAGAAGAGTCAAGATCCTTCTAGATGTATCATGATCTTTCTGAATGTACTAGAAGATTCCTTTGTTCTTATCTAATAAGGAATAATTCCTGGAATATGCCGATTCCAGAAGTTTTCATGTAAGCTCTATGAGTACTGTAAATAAGGGGGATGCCTTATTTGTTCCTCACCATCCAAAGTTATATTCTCTTTCTAGTATAGTGAAGTTTTCATACTTTCAATCTCTCTCTCTCGCTCTCTCTCTCTCTCTCTTTTGCTCCACATTATACTCAATATCGTCTTAGAGATCTAGCTAAGCGGGTTTGGGAAGCTGGCACAGATCTTCGAATAGAAAACTTGTACGCCGCATAGATCGAAATGTAACCTAAAATACTAAGTCCATAACAATATGCTTGAGTTGATTGCTGGTATTTTATATGGGCCGCTTCAACTCATGCGATTATTTTGCATCCTACCTGAAAACACGGTCTCCAGCAGGAGGTTAGCATCGTCATAACTGGTTGGACATTGTTCAATTTTTCTTTGCTGCAACTTTTCTTATAAGCTTGAGTTCCTCTGTAACAAAATAATCCTCTATTGCAGGCTTAATTAAAATTTCAGTTTTATGTTTATAAACAAATCACATTTGCAAATGACTACGCTATGGAAGTACCATTCACTCGAGTATCCTACTGTTCTCTCATGACAATGTTTTTTTTTTTTTTTTTGTTCTTGCAGAAATTTCTCCAACCTTATCTTTCATCTACCCAAGAAATAGATATGCATAATCAGACATTATCTCAAGAAATTGATATGCAAGACTTAGACATTATGTTAAATAATAAGAACCTCCCCAAACCCATCGATGATGGATTTAGTTTATTTTGCATACCCTAAAAATTATGAACGAAACCTTCTTCTTTTTTTCCTTCTATGAGATAAAATGGATTGCAAACTTGATAATGTGATTGCAATGGGATTAACACCTCAAAAAAAAAAAAAGACTGCAATGGGATTAGAGACTCTCGTCTCTACTATTATATAGAGAGGTTTCAAAATGACTTGTCCAAGGGGGTGTTTGGTACGCAGTATTTTTTTATTTATTAAATTTTTTAAGTATCGCTTGGTTTGCGGCATGGAAGGAAAAGAAAATCAATTCATTGGCATTTCCTTTTCTTTGAAAAATTATAATTTTTATTGATTTTTCTTTCCGATGTTTGGAAATGCCAATGAATTTGGAAAGGAAAGTGAACACTTCAATGTGGGAAAATGATTCCTTACTTTGATGAATGGAATGAGTTCCTCTCTAATTTTTCTTCCATTAGGAATCACTTTCCTTTGCTCCTCAATTCTTTTGGTACCGAAACATAGGAAAGTAATCACTTTCCTTTTCCAAGCTGATGATTCCGCGAACCAGACGAGGCCTTAGGGTGAGAATCTATTACCTTGTTTGTTTGGGCTATAAAAAATTTATTCATGTAAATTATAAATGTTCGGGTAAGGAGTTTACCAATAAACATAGGAATCATATCCCTTAAGAGTAGGTGGGTAATTTTTTTTTTTGTCCCGACAAAAAAAATTATTTAAATTTTCTTCTTCTTTTTTGATCATTTTTAACGATTTTTATGGTTATTTTCATTCTTATTTATCCTTTTTTGTTGTTTTTGGTTTTTTTCCCCTTTTTGGCCTTATTGTGGCTTTTTAGTCTTTTTTTTTTCTCTTTTTTGTCTTTTTTGTTTTGTCGCTTTTTTTGCCGTATTGTCGTAGTTATTGTCATTTTGTCCTTTTTTTCATTTTTGTCATTTTTGTTGCTTTTTATCGTTTTTTATATCATTTTTTGTCCTTTTTTTGGTTTTTTGGTTGCCCTTTTTTTTTATCTTTTTTGTCGTCTTTTTTTAGTTTTGTCTTTTTTTTTTTAGTTTTGTCATTTTTTTGTCTCTTTAGGTCCCTTTTGATCTTTTTTTTTTGTTGTTTGTTGTAATTTTTGTTGCTTTTGTCACTTTTGTCGTTTTTTGGTCGTTTTGTTGCTTTTTTATCTTTCTTTTTGGTTTTATTTTTTTGTTGTTTTGGTCTTATTTTTTTGTCTTTTTTGTTGTTTTTTTTGTTTTTTTGGTCTTTCTTTTTTGTCATTTTTTTTGTTGATTTTTTTTATCGCTTTGTCCTTTTTTTTGATTTTTTTTTTTGTGTTTTTGTTTTCGATCGTTTTTCCCTCCTTTTTTGACATTTTTATGTTTTTGGTTTTTTTTTTCACTATTTTTTTGTATATTTTATAATTTTTCATTTTTTTCGCGAATATTTATATAATTACCAAATATGGGAATGTAATTTTTCAGAAAATTTAATTATTTGGAATTTGATTTTCGGAAGTATAGAATTTTCAGTTATATAGTATTCCGCATACTTTTTTGTATTGTCTAACTAAACATATATCCAAAGTTCTAAAAAATATATGTAACAGATTTAATTAAAATATATTCCAATAATATATAAATTATTTTAATACTATATATATATATATATATATATATATATATATATATATATATATATATATATATATATATATATATATCAGTAAGTTTGGTGCAATATCCCTCTCCATATATATATATATATATATATATATATATATATATATATATGGAGAGGGATATTGCACCAAACTTACTGATATATATATATATATATATATATATATATATATATATATATATATATATATATATATATATATATATGTCCTTAAAACATATATATAATAAATTTTAATTAAAATATATTCAAATTATATTTAAATTATTTTAATATAATTAATTTCGGACAAACTCTTTTTGAACTTTTCAACAATTTCAAAGAAACTTTTGTGCATATATATTCAAGATTGGTCCATATAAAATTAGGACGGTCAAAATTTTGGCTGTTTTAAGATAGTGTAGACATCAAAAAAAAAAAATGACAATAATGTGATGCTCATTCCAAACAAATGAGTAAGATCATTGAAATCATTTCAATTTGATAGATTAATATTTCTCAAACTTGCCAATAGAAATATGAGTAGTACATTTATGCTATGTTTGGGAAGGGAGAAAAATGGAAGGAAGGAAAAATTTGAGGAAAAAGTGGGTGAAAAATTAAAAGTTGTGATGTTTGGAAAAACGGGGAAGGAAAATGGAGGTGAGAAATTTGGGAGGAAAATTTATGTAGGTCCTACCCAAAAAAATTTCTCCCAAGAATGGAAGAAAAATGAACACACAAGAAAAAATCTTGATAAATTTATCCAACTATCCTTCATTTAATTTGTTGTATTTTTCTATGATGAGAAAATCAAATGTTAAGTAGTAATTTTATCTATGTTCCACAAAAACTAAAAAGACTAATTCTTTACTTTTCTTTCATTACTTTTTTGTCATCCAAACAAGAAAAGGTAATTTTTTTTTTTCTCCTCCATTTTTCTTTCTCTTAAAATTTTCCTTTCCCTCTATGTTTTTTCCTCTCAAAAGTTCCCAAACATAGGGTTAGGAAAGAATGCATCTATAGTTTCACTAGGGAAGGAGGAGGTTGTAAGTTAAACCACACTAACCTTGGAGGGTGTATATGTGCGAAAATAAAAAACCTTATAATCTTTGGTCCTCACCTCTTATTACACTCGTTCACTTTGTTGTCAAGTGACCATCTAAAGACGTTTGCATGCATCAAGGCTCAAGCACAAGAACCCTTGCCCTTCCTGCAGGGAATGGCTCGAGCGAGGTGATAGAGCGGCGCGGCCTTGGGAGGATCGAACAGGGCCAGCTCCTCCACCGCCCGCTCCGCCAGCTCGGCCGCGAACTCCCGCGCCCCCTCGACCCCCATCAGCTTCGGATACGCCGCCTTGTCGCTCGCCACGTCCTTCCCCGCCGTCTTCCCGAGCTCCTCCGACGTGCTCGTCACGTCCAGGACGTCGTCCATCACCTGGTACGACAGCCCCACGCGCCTCGCGTACTTCCTCAGCCTCCCGACCTCCTCCTCCCCTCCGCCCCCCGCTATCGCTCCGCACACCGCCGCGGCCTCGAAGAACGTCGCGGACTTGCACTCGTGGATGTACTTCAGCTCCTCCAGCCCGACGTCCGCCTTCCCCTCGCTCTCCTTGTCCACGAGCTGGCCCCCCAGCATCCCCTCCGACCCGAACGCCCTCCCCAGCTCCGCCACCATGCGGACGACCCGCTCCGCTGGCACGAGGGGCGCCGCGCGCTCGGCCACGTGCTGGAAGGCCAGGGAGAGGAGGGCGCAGCCCGAGAGGAGCGCGGTGTGCTCCCCGAAGGCGCGGTGGTTGGAGGGCTGGCCGCGGCGGACGTCGTCGTCGTCCATGCACGGGAGGTCGTCGTGGATGAACGACATGGCGATGACCATCTCGACCGCGCACGCGGGCGGGATCGCGAGGGCCTCCTCTCCCCCGACCGCCTCGCAGGAGGCGATGGCGAGGACGGGGATCACGCGCTTGGCCGGGGCGAGGAGGGAGTAGCGCATGGCCTCGTGGATCTTCTGCGGGGGGCGGAGGGGGACGGCCTCGTCGAGCGCCTTGTTGACGCGCTCGACCTTGGCCGACATGTACTCGCGCAGGCTGAAGTACTCTTCCGACCGGGCGGCGGCGGCTGCGGATGCTGGGAGACGGCGGGGGCGTGCCAGTGAAGTCTTGAGAGGGAGAAGGGAAGGAGGAAGAGAGGTTGCAATGTAGGCCATGAGGAGTTTGAGAGAGAGATTAGAGATGAACTCGATTTGCACTCGTCTTCTTCTTCTATATGGATGGATACATACACTGATTATATATATAGCGAGTGGATTAATATTATCAGTGACAGTCACAGAGGATATGTACCGAACGTGGAATATGGAAACAAATATGTATGGGAACCCTTCCTTTTGTATTTTCTTAGGAAAATCTGTATCGATATGTAATGGTCATTACTTCTCATGCAAACTTTAATTATTATTCAAAGAACGTGCCACACATAATATGACAGGGAATATCACATCTTGTTAAATAAAAAATAAAAAATACAACTATGCTATTTGGCTCGCACGCGTACACACTCACTACATGCGCACAGTCGAGGACGGCAGAGTGGTAGGTAGAGGGGGCCGGAGGGAGGGGGGTGGGGGGTGGCGCGTCGGCGGCGGAGCCATGCGCATGGAAATGCATTGGTTGGCTCCACCCCAAATTTTCAAGGAAAAAAAATTTCTTATGTATATGTATCCTATCAGCTCCAGTCCAGTCCTATATTCTTGCCTCTCTCAACTGTTATCCAGTTCATAACTAATACAAGTTCATTAGAAGGTGGAAAGAGAGCAAAATCTCAATAATCTTTGCATGACACAAGTTCAGTTGCTATTACTTCATAATTTTTTGAAATTGTGAACCCGATGTATTATTCCTCCACTTTGACTGTCCAAATAATTTTGATAAGTTCACAATTAGAATTAGAACACATCATGATGTGGAGATCCATGAGCTTTTAGTTAGGCCATCTCCAATGGAGGTTTCTATCTCCCACTATTTCAATGGTAGAAATCTTCTTTAGAAAAAAAAAAAAAAAAACTTCCAACCAAGATTTCTATCCTAATTTATATCATATGCGTTGGTGATGTATGATAGTAAATTTTTATGAGGATTTCTACATGTAGAATCTTTCTCTCTCATAGCAATTAATATTGGGTTCTACATCATTATATTTATCCTTTTATTTTTTGCAACGAAGGATAGAAATGGGAAACCATTGGAAGTTTTTTTTGTGTAAATTTTTTCTGTAGAAACTCCACCAACTAGAATAGAAATTTCCTTAAAGTACAGTGCCTGAAAGATTAATGTTAGGGCTAGGTGGCTTAATGGTATGCTTAAGAACTTGTATATTATTCAATAGCTTCATAGTTCAAATCATTGAATAGATTTATTTATTTCAAAAAAAATAATATAACCAACAATTTCTTCAAATAGGTTCATAGCTCAAATCATGTTTTGAAAGAGCATGCACTGTCGTTGTTGTAAGTTAAAATAAATATGCTTGAACGGAAGCATATAATCGGTAAGCCTAAGTCCCACCGCTGGTACTAACCAAGTCGTCCGAACCTCTGGACCAACGACAAGTTTTGCCACACCACGAATCATCTTCTGATGGTAAAAGGGACTACAGAAGACTTTTATTGTTTGAGTTTATGTCTAAAAGAGTACATGGTAAACTAAATAATTTTTGTCCGGTTCCTATTTATTTTATTATGTTGGACATGGTTCTACATTAGTCAGACATGGTACGGTATGAACACGATCAAATATGGACATAACGATACTGATACAACATTTATTTTATTAAAAAAAATTAGAATAATTTATGTTCAGTCCGAAGTAAACTAAAATTCTGACTCCGTCCTCGAACGGAGCAGAACGACGGAACAGTAGAGGGAGGACGTACAGAGGTGTCGACATAGGAGTAAGAGAAAGTGGCGGCGGAGCAGGAGGAGAGAGGAAGGTGGGGGCAGGATAAGACCCATTGGACAAAGTAATTAGAATTATCCATTGGACAAAGTAATTAGAATTGTCAGAATTCTTTGCAGTCATGAAATTCAACGAATCAGAATGTGTTGTAATAGTAAGCTGACGACTAAAGTCTAAAGCAATTTGGAAATGGATGTATCACCAAACACGTCCAAAAATGGATGTCAATCTATTGTTTGTCTTCAAAACAGATGTATCAAACAAATAAGACAAACATTTTGGAAATAGATGTCAATCTATTGTCTTCAAAATAGATGTATCAAACATATTTTCTGTTGGTGCTTTCTTTACATGGAGAGAGTTTGCTCTCAACATGTCTTGTAAATTTTAGTCCCACATCGGAAATGCACCATGAGTTATCTCAACATATATACTTGGGTGTATTGTTGAGAGATGCACATGGGGTGGTGACCCTAAGGAGGGAACCATGTGGGTGATTTTACAAGGAGGTAAGAATAAGGCTCCAAGGATTAAGCATTAATGCTTTTGTCATTCTCTTGGATCAATTCCATTTGGAGCTAAGTCCCAACGGGACTTAGCGACTCGGACTCGGGCTCATGAGGCGTAATGTGGCGTTTTGTTGGCGCACTTTGCACTTAGCACGTTAGCAGTCATGCGGCTCATGCATGCAGATTACAAATCAGTAATGGAAAGGCTGAATCAATGCGATTAAATCAGATCCTATCTTTGTGGGATTTGAATTAATTTAGATCCTATCTTTGTGGGATTTGAATTAATTTCGTGGGATTTGAATTAAATCTCGTTGCTATCTTTTGGGATTTGATTCAATCTTTCCATAACTGAAAAGGCGGCTAGGGTTTCCACCCTCTCTCTATAAATACTCTCTTCTGGCCTCCTTTGTGACTACTACGAAAATTACAAGTCAGAAAAGGAGAAAGAGAGAGAAAGTTGTTGCCGCCATTGCAAGTCCATCCGAGGAGTCTGAACAGAGGTGACTTCGAGCGTTCCACAAGTTCTTCAACTTGCTGGTTCCTGGAAGCAGATCGTGTGGGGCGAATCTTGCTTTGAGCAACGGTGTTTTGACACCCCAGCATTGTTCTTCTTCTCATCTCTCTCTAGTTTTATTATAACTAGTTCTGTCCCAATTGCAACACGTTTGCAAGGAAGAACGAGAGATCTTCTCTTTTCTTTTTCCCTCCTTCAGTTTATAATTTGGCTATTTGATATTTTGAACCGTCGTAGATCTTGAGTTTGATCACTGCAAAGTTTTGTGGGACATCTCAGATCTCAATTGCATTTATTTTTCATCTTTGATCAAGCCCCGGGACTAACAATCTCAAAGCAAGATCCGTGTAGATGGAAAACATTAATGTTTCGCTCCTCCAATCGGACTTCTGCAAGTTGGAAAAGTTCGATGGAGAGCACTATCAAGTCTGGAAGAGAAAGATGTACCTAACTCTTCAACTAAAAGACATTGATCATGTTCTGTTGGAGGAAGAACCCTCCGTTCCAGACACTGGGTCTACTGCCGCCATCAACGCGGCTACCAAACTCCAGGCCAAGTGGAGAAGGAAAAATAGCATCTGCAGGCTTCTCATCCTGAATGCTATGGAGGACTCCCTGGCAGAATCCTACTCAAAGAAGGAACTTGCCAGAGACATATGGGAGTCTGTGGAAAATCTGTATGAAGAAGACAAGAACATGAGCAAAATGTTTGTGGTTGAAAAATATCACAAATTGCTCTTTGAGGACGAAAAGTCCATGCTGCCACATGTGAAGAAATTTCTGAAGCTGCGTCAGAAACTGGAAGACGAAGAGATGCTCCTTCCCGACAAGTTTGTCGTCGGAGGGATCGTCTCAAAACTTCCTGCTGGATGGAGTACCTTCTATGCAAGGATGCACAGAAAGAAGCTAGACATTAGCTTGGGAGATCTACTTCAAGAGATCCATGTTGAGGACGAGATACGTTCCCAACAGAAGGTGAATACTCTGTCCAAACAGTTGGCTAAAGCCAATCTTGTGCAGACGAGAGATCCCAAGGGGAAGCAGGCGGCTTCTCATCCCAAGAAGAAGTACTTCACTAATCTAAAAGTGAAGGGTCCTTCTTTCAAGCAACAGAAGACCAAGTCCCACGTGACTTGTTACAATTGTGGCAAGAAAGGCCACTACAAGAGTGAATGCAGATCTAAGCCTAAACAATCAGAGAAAGGTGAGCCTAATAAGGTTTCATTGGTTTCTAATATTTTTGCTATGATCGGACAGGTCACAACTGTGGGGGTTGACTCTAACTGGTGGATAGACACTGGAGCGACTTGCCATGTCTGTTCAGGCAAGGAATGGTTCGTCACGTACCAGCCGATATCTGAGAAGGTTGTCATGGCGAACCAGGCCCAAGCTGAAGTTCTGGGGATCAGGACCGTGGAACTGAAACTCACTTCTGGGAACACTCTGACGCTTCAAGGTGTGAAGCATGTTCCGGTAATTGCCAAGAACCTGATCTCTGGGAGCCTGCTCTGCAACGCAGGCTTGAGGATGGACATCAATGCTGGTCAGATGGTGATGTCCAAGAAAGGAACATACTTCGGGAAGGCTTATCAAACCGAAAGAATGTTTAAAATTCAGCTTGTTAACCAGTTTGAAGACATTAATGCAGTTGTATTTTCTGATTATTCTCTTGAGTTGTGGCATAATAGACTAGGACATGTTCATTGTAAAAGAATTAACAAAATGTCTAGTCTATGACTTATCTCCAAATGTGGGGATAAGGTGGAGAAGTGTGAGGTGTGTGCTCAGACGAAGATCACAAGGAAACCCTTTCATCGGGTCAATCGAAGTACAGATCTTCTGAAGTTGGTGCACTCCGATATTTGTGACTTCAAACATTTCTCCACGAAGGCCGGGATGAAGTATTTCATAACCTTCATCGACGACTTCTCAAAATACGCGTTCGTCTACTTGCTCAAGTCTAAAGACGAAGCCTTCGAGAAGTTTAGAGAGTTCAGGGCCGAAGCTGAACGGCAGACTGGACAACAACTCAAGAGGTTAAGAAGTGATCGAGGTGGGGAGTATAGGTCTCATGAATTCGCATCGTTCTGCAAAGAACATGGAATCATATGCGAGACTACTGCTCCTCAATCCAACGGAGTAGCGGAGAGGAAGAACAGAACGTTGACAGAAATGATGAACTCTATGCTGCTAATCGCGGGTCTTCCTAAATGCTACTGGGGAGAAGCTACATTGACGGCCACTTTTATTCTAAATAGAGTGCCACATGCAACTTCGGACGTAACTCCTCATGAACTCTGGTTCAAAGTCAGACCAAACTTGAATGTCATTCGAGTGTGGGGGTGTCTGGCGTATGTGAAACTCCCAGATCTGAAGATTCAGAAGCTAGGGACAAGGACTACGAAGGCGATCTTCTTGGGGTATGCCGAGAAGAGTGATGCTCGGAGATTTCTTGATATTGAGTCAAATCATATCATCGAATCTCGCGATGCTGAATACATTGAAGACAAGTTTGCAAAAGACAAAAACATTGTTCTTTCGGACATTCCGGAAAATGATGTAGGTGCAAATGAGACTGAAATCTCATATGAGCCAGTAGTCCAAGAAGAAGCTGTTGTTGATGAAACAACTCTTGTACCAGAACTCGCAGAGCCGTCAGCTAAGCGAGCGAGGAGACCGAAAGACTTCGGAGATGACTTTGTCACCTATCATGTGGAAGCAGATCCGCTTACCTATGATGAGGCGATGAAGACCAGAGATGCTATCTTCTGGAATGAGGCAGTGAATGACGAGTTTGACTCTATCACCTCCAATAACACATGGGTGTTGGTAGATCTACCTGAAGGAGAAAAGCCCATCGGATGTAAATGGATCTTCAAGAAGAAGATGAAGGCAGATGGAACTATTGACAAGTTCAAGGCCAGGCTGGTAGCCAAGGGTTTTTCTCAGAAACAGGGGATAGACTACTTTGACACGTACGCTCCAGTAGTCCGGATGACCACCATCAGGATGTTAATCGCTCTTGCAGCTATACATAAGTTGGTGATACATCAGATGGATGTAAAGACTGTATTCCTGAATGGGGAGCTGACTGAAGAGATTTACATGCAACAGCCAGATGAATTTGTCGCCAAAGGTCTTGAAGACAAAGTCTGCAAGTTGGTGAAATCATTGTATGGTCTGAAGCAAGCTCCCAAGATGTGGCATGAGAAGTTTGACAAAGTTATTAGGTCAAACAGAGTCAGCGAGACGGACAAATATGTTTACACAAAGTTCGCTGATGGAAGAGGAGTCATCGTTTGTCTGTACGTGGACGACATGCTAATCCTAGGTACGGATATAGGCTGTGTCACAGAGACAAAGAAGTTCCTCTCAACCAAGTTCAGTATAAAGGACTTAGGGGATACAGATGTCATCTTGGGCATAAAGATCATCCGGACAGACACTGGAGTAGCGCTGTCACAATCTCACTACATTGAGAAGATGCTCACACGCTATGGGTATAAGGATCTTCCAGGGATCGATACGCCATAAAGGTGTGATCAGAAGCTGAAGCCAAATTCAAGAAAAAGCGTCAGGCAGCTGGAGTATTCTAGCGTTATCGGAAGTTTGATGTACGCAACCACTGCCACAAGGCCTGACATAGCTTTTGCCGTGGGAATGCTGAGTCGGTTCACAAGCAACCCAGGGGTTGAGCACTGGAAAGCTGTGAAGCGGGTGATGAGATATCTCAAGAAAACTCAGACATATGCACTGCACTACAACGGGTATCCGACAGTAGTGGAAGGCTTCAGTGATGCTAGCTTGTGCTCGGAAGTGGAGAGCGAGAGGTCCACAGGTGGATATGTCTTTTTCTTGGATGGAGCTGCTATATCGTGAAAGTCGAAGAAGCAGACTATACTCTCTCGTTCCTCCATGGAATCTGAATTCTATGCACTTGAAACTGCAACAGATGAAGCAGAATGGCTTCGGGAGCTCATGTATGATCTTCCAGTGGTTGGGGCTCAGATACCGGCGATACCGATATACTGTGACAACCAGGCGACTGCGGCGGTGGCATCAAATGACCTCTTCAACGGAAAGAAGAGGACTGTACGGTTGAAGCACAGGACAGTACACGATCTTATCAAAAGAGGTGTAATTGCAGTGATTGATGTTCGGAGTCAGGAGAACCTGACAGATCCGTTCACGAAAGGCCTCAAGCGCCAGTTGGTCGATGACACAGCTTGTAAAATGGGCTTAAAGGCATTCTGATAGTGTATCTTTGTAATCCTACCATAAAGTTTTATGCTATTAGTTCAAAGAGAAATCTACTAGGCATCTAACTTTTGGTTCAAAGGAGGATCACTGACTGGGAAACTATCAGGTAGCAGTGGGTACTTGTTCTCTGGAACATGGAAGGGATACGGACCCATAACCACTGTTGTCTACTATGTATTTTTTCTGCAGAAAAAAAAACTGATCCTGTGGAAGGCTGGCTTAAACGCCTTAATGAGTTCTCAGGCAGAGTGAATGCCTGGTGTGCTTTACAGGAAGCACGGTAGAGCAGCACTACAAGGAGTAAAACTCCATGCTACAGTGGGGTGACTCCACCATAAGGTTCCCAGGTAGGGGTAATGCCTCGGCTTTGCAAGCCAAGTCACAGCGGCGTAGCACCGCAAATAGGCAGGTAGCCTAATGCTGTATGACGTAATTAAAGAGTTGTAGACAGCACTACAAAGGAGAGTATGGCCCCATGTTACAGTGGCACGACACCACGATGAGGTACCCAGGTAGGGGTAAAGCCTCGGCATTGCAAGCCATGTCGTTGCGGCGTAACACCGCAAGGAAGCCTTAGGCTTCATGCTGGATAGTTTGGCACTACAAAGAGGCTTGTGACCTCATGCTACAGTAGTATGACACTACGATGAGGTTCCCAGGTAGGGGTAATGCCTCGGCTTCAGTCCATGTCATAGCGACGTAGCACCGCAAGGAAGCGCAAGGCTTCATGCCATATCTCTTTAATAAAGAACTCACCTATAGTGTATGGAAAGAGATATCAGGCCGTCTCTTGAGGGTAAACTTGTAGACGCCCAAAATTATATACTGAAACCAGGCTGGCACAGGGCCTTTAAAATGTGCAACCAGAAGCACACGTAACTACACTTTGTGAGTGGGAAGAATTACAATTGTGGTGCAGAATTCAAGACGTAGTCCATTCTTGTATCACATTGTTATTTAACCCATGCGGGAAGATTTAAGTCGTCAGCGACATCTATCCTAATACAAAATGGACAGTTACTGTGGGAAACGCTCAACCCTGGACACATATATGTTGTGATATGTGGGGGATTGTTGGTGCTTTCTTTACATGGAGAGAGCTTGCTCTCAACATGCCTTGTAAATTTTAGTCCCACATCGGAAATGCACCATGAGTTATCTCAACATATATACTTGGGTGTATTGTTGAGAGATGCACATGGGGTGGTGACCCTAAGGAGGGAACCATGTGGGTGATTTTACAAGGAGGTAAGAATAAGGCTCCAAGGATTAAGCATTAATACTTTTGTCATTCTCTTGGATCAATTCCATTTGGAGCTAAGCCCCAACGGGGCTTAGCGACTCGGACTCAGACTCGGACTCGGACTCATGGGCTCATGAGGCGTAATGTGGCGTTTTGTTGGCGCACTTTGCACTTAGCACGTTAGCAGTCATGCGGTCTTTATGCGGCTCATATACGGCCATGCGGCCTCATGCGGCTCATGCGGCCATGCGGCTCATGCGGCCCATGCGGTCCATGCGGCCCATGCGGTCCATGCGGCTCATGCGGTCCATACGGCCATTAGGCTCATGCGGCCAGGCTGCTGCTGCTGCCGCATGGAGTGATCCGCTGACTGTGCAGATTACAAATCAGTAATGGAAAGGCTGAATCAATGCGATTAAATCAGATCCTATCTTTGTGGGATTTGAATTAATTCAGATCCTATCTTTGTGGGATTTGAATTAATTTCGTGGGATTTGAATTAAATCTCGTTGCTATCTTTTGGGATTTGATTCAATCTTTCGATAACTGAAGAGGCGGCTAGGGTTTCCACCCTCTCTCTATAAATACTCTCTTCTGGCCTCCTTTGTGACTACTACGAAAATTATAAGTCAGAAAAGGAGAAAGAGAGAGAGAGAGTTGTTGCCGCCATTACAAGTCCATCCGAGGAGTCTGAACAGAGGTGACTTCGAGCGTTCCACAAGTTCTTCAACTTGCTGGTTCCTGGAAGCAGATCGTGTGGGGCGAATCTTGCTTTGAGCAACGGTGTTTTGACACCCCAGCATTGTTCTTCTTCTCATCTCTCTCTAGTTTTATTATAACTCGTTCTGTCCCAATTGCAACACGTTTGCAAGGAAGAACGAGAGATCTTCTCTTTTCTTTTTCCCTCCTTCAGTTTGTAATTTGGCTATTTGATATTTTGAACCGTCGTAGATCTTGAGTTTGATCACTGCAAAGTTTTGTGGGACATCTCAGATCTCGATTGCATCTGTTTTTCATCTTTGATCAAGCCCCGGGACTAACATTTTCTTTCGTACAAAAATAAAAATACTACTTATTGTGGGTGTTATTTTTTAAAATAACAAATAAAACCCACATTTTGTAATAGGTGAGCCTAATTGTACCGAACATGGCACTCTTTAGTTAAGTGCAAAGAAAAAAAATTCCCAACTTTGTAATAGAGGAGCCTCGTTATTAGAGGCAAACGTTCTGTTTATTCGGTTTCAACCTAACCGAATTAGCCAAAACTGAATAAACCGAAAGTCTAAAAATTCAAAACCGAAATCGAATCGAATTAGCCAAAACTGAAACCGAACCGAACCGAACCTAATAATAAATTCGGTTTATTCGTTTGAAATTTATGGGTCGGACCCAAAGTTCGAATTATGGTTAAATTATATTAAAAATTATAATTTTTATACACACATTTGTCGAATTTTAAAGTTACGTACAAAGTTGAACTAGTTATTAAATTATTAAAGTTGTAATTCAAAACACATACATAGAATTGTTGTTTTCAAAATATACACATTTTTAAATTGAGGATATTTATATAATTGTATAATTCTTATTCGGTTTTCGTTTTTGGATGGAACCGAAGCGAAACTTAAAATCGAAACCGAATAAGAAAATTTTGTATTTTGAAAACTGAAACCGAACCGAATTATTTTGAAACCGAACCAAATCTCTTATTGAGTTTGGTTCGATTCGAATGTAGATTTGGTTCAGTTCAATTTTCGATCCAGAATAGAATAATGCTCACCCGTACTCATTATCGGTCTTCTTCCTGTACCCTTAAAAGTACTAGATCATCATCCCTGCTATCAAGACCTGTTGGTAGAGATTTTTGACTGCACTAAGGATCTATCCAAACATAAACCATATGAGAGATTTTTGACTGCACTAAGGATCTATCCAAACATAAACCATATGAATTATAAGTACTCACTTGTATTTCCAATCCAAATTTTAGCGAAACCTCTAAAAAAAAACAAATATTACATGTTCTTAGAGTACGGCCACATGGTGGTACACTAAGGGACTGTTTGGTTTGATGCAACTGAAGTAAAAGTGAGCAAAAAATTGAAACTCAGCTGAACTCTCTCCAGTTCAGTTGTTTGGTTGTTGTAATGACCATTGTTCGTATTACGTATCTCGGTATACGTGTACGTATTTAGACCCGTATTGCATGTTTCCTTGGTTAGTTCGGCCCAACTTGACTTGGTTCGGCTTGGTTTGCATGGTTCGGTTTTATGTGAACCACTCCCACCTACCACCACTTTCATTAAATATCCCACCTACCACCATCCTCTTCATTAAATATCCCACTAACAATTCTCTCTCTTCATTACTCTCTCTTCATTACTTCTTTTCTCCACCATTACTGCTTCAACCACCAGAGAGAGATAGAGAGAGTGGGAGAGCTTAGGCAAGTGCACCTTGCTTGAGAAAGTTCATTTTTATTGTTCCATTGTTTTTCTCATGTGTTTCTAACCCACTTTAGTACTTGACGTTTTTCATTTCCATGGTTAAATTTTTGTAGATCTAGTTTTGTGGTATTTTTGGTTTCCAAAATTTTGGATCTATCAAACTTGCATATTTGCTAGTTGAGGATCCCATGATTGCAGAAAATTTTGTTTGGTCCAAATTTGACCTATGGAAATTTTGTTGAGCCGCATGGGCATTTTAGCACTCAGCCGCATGGCTTATATAGAATCGTATTAATTAATCCCTTATACACTTGCAGTTGCTTGCAAGTGGTAATTGTAGCTGCATGGGAGCATACTTGGCCACCTGGGCACTAAATGCATGCACGTGGGAGCTAAGCTTAGCATTAATGCTTGGCCCCATTATCATGGCTTAGCATTTAATGCTTGCACCCACAGCCTTGCATGCATCAGCACCCAAGTAAGTCGCAGATGCATGCAATATTTTGCACGCAACATTCTAACGTGCATTTAATGCACATAATATTTTAATGCATTTTTTTTCCAAATACATACACTAAAGCGTTCAGCCGCATGGAGGAGCAAGGTGAGCCACATGCTTATTCAATGCATTATAATAATGTATTATATCATTAGCTCAGCCGCATAGCTTTGCTTTAATGCATTTGCTTTAAATGCAATTGCTTAAATGCCCTTTTTTTCCCAAGCACAGCCGCATGCATTCTCTACAAACCAATGCAATTAAATGCATATAATAATGCATTTTTCCCCCAAGCAAGCCGCATAGGCTAATGCACATAATAATGCAATTTTTCAAAGCAAGTCGCATAGGCCTGAATCCATGCCAGTATTACATTATATGCATTATATGCTTGGTTAAAGCTTTTTTTGTCCTTATATGCATTTTGTCCTTATATGCATTATATGTTTGGAAGCAAGCCGCATAGGCATCTGATAGTTTAATGCTTATTTGCAATTAAGACCCTACTTTATTATTTAAATGCTTATTTGCATTTAAGACCTCACTTTATTATTCAAATGCTTATTTGCAATTAAGACCCTACTTTATTATTTAATGCTTATTTGCATTTAAGACCTTACTTTATTATTTAATGCTTATTTGCATTCAAGACCTTACTTTATTATTTAATGCTTATTTGCATTTAAGACCTTGCTTATTATTTAATGCTTATTTGCATTTAAGACCTTACATTTATTACTTAATGCTTTATGTGATTAAGGCTTTAATAATTATGCTTTAAGCCCGTTTCCTTGGCACCAGCCGCATGGCCAAGTGACTGCGGGCCGCATGAAAATGTTTTGAGCCGCATGGAAATTTCTCGAGCCGCTTGGGTCCCCCACAGCCCTTGTCCCTTTTAATATTTAATTACTAAATGTGTTCTTGTGCTAATTAATTGTTCTCTGACATAATGGTGACCCGTAGTGGTGCACTTTTGACATGACATGATAGTGGCCCGACGCGACGTACTCCTAACAGTAAGCATGACATGACAAGGTTGAATGGGCTGGACACCGTGGATGATTGCGTTTGTAAAATTAAACCGATAGTGGTTGCATCATGTCTAGGACAGGGATCCCAGAGTACCACGGTCAGGGGTACCCACTGTAAATGGCTAAGGCTAATAACTAGAATAATTCAGTAGTCATGAGAGATTTTCCCAGCTACAGGCGATCCCGTTATCCCGGCCACCATTGTGGGACTTGCAGCCTGCCGACGAGTAGGGCACAAGTCTAGATTTACTGATATGTGGAAAAAAACGATGCACTGTTTAATGAACCCAAGTCGCCTGGATAACCTGGATTAGCTGCAGGGCTTGTGGCTGGAGGAATATCTCACTGCATGTTGTGGCAAGTTAGTTAGCTAATGTAGAAAGCCGTAGACACTAATTGCCAGGATCGATTGTATGGTGTGGTTTCAGTGCTCGATTATTGCAAGCTTGATCGCATGATTGTCACTCTTAGCAATAAAGATCAGAGGCTGAGTTCTGTTCAGGTAAAGGGTTACAACCCCGGTTCTTGTTTGGTTCAAGGGTTGTAACCTGGCTTCCGGAACAGTTCTAAGTTCTCTCTTCGTTTATTGTCTTATTGCTTCCCACGCCATGCTTGTAAAGTTTTACCTTACCAACAAAATTGGAGACGGAGTTCTATTCAGGTGAAAGGTTGCAACCCCGGTCCTTGTTTGGTTTAAGGGTTGTGAACTGGCTACTTGAATGGTTCCCTCGTACTTGTAACCCCTCTTCCCAAATTTTTATAATATTTTTATTTATTAACTTGAATTAAATGGTGATTTTAGAATTTATATATATAATCATTTAATTAATTATTCCGATAGATGATTTTAGCCATGATAGAGTTTTGGAGTACAAGGCGAATAGGAATCGTGGCACTGATAGTGCATTGGCGTGCCTAGACTAGTGTATTAGCCATGCCAGGGAAGACCGAGTCATAGGATTTCTCTAACTAGGAAAACCAGGCCAAGTTGCGACTTAACCCTTACCGAAGTTTTATCTATTATTTAATTATATTATTTGACGTTTAAGAGACCCGGTTGTACCAAAACAGCCCGGACTGGACCCGAGCCAAGCCCAAGCCCATGTAGTCATGCGGCACGTCCAATGACGTTCGTGTCAATGGAATTTGGTATGAGGGTATTGCATTTCGATTTAGATGGTTTAATGAATATTTCATATGTTTTCGTATTTTTAAATATTAAAATTATTACTATTATTATTATTCAGTGACTTTTTGTATAAACAGGCCCTCGTATATTTTGGAGATTTTAGACTGTACATATTAGTAGATACGCCTTTATTCGGTTTATCGAATTTCGTTATTATTATTATTATTGTTATTATTTTGTTATTGTTATTATTATTATTATTATTATTTTAGTATCAAGGTTATTATATATAATATTATTACTATTATTGGTAATATTATATTTGTCGAATAAACGATATATATATATATATATATATATATATATATATATATATATATATATATATATATATATATTCGTATTTATATTGAGAGGTCCTATAATAGAAATATTGGGACTCTATTTAATTTTATGGAGGGTTTATAATCTCAATTGACTAACAGGTGGTTGTTGAGTTCACTTTTCATCTACAAAGACTTCCCCTTTATTAATCATGAATGGTGGAATAATATGATAATTAAATTGTGTTTTTATTTTAAGATTTTCTACTTTGCATGAGATTAAAAATGGACTAGGTTCATTTGTTTTCTTGAACTGTGTATGTTATGCTAAAAGTTGTTGGAATTGTATTTGGACCACATGTAGGTATGGAGTTATAGACGTGTTTGTTTTACTGTTGTTTCAGTTTGTGGAAAGTTGATTGATATTTGATTTGTTAAAAATTTGTAGTTCTCTAGTGGTCTTAAATTGCTAGTGATTAGTTGGAATGGATACAGAGATGGAAAGCGGGTGGTGATATATTTTGCTAGTGATATTTTATGCATCCCGAGCCCAGCCGAGCCCGACTTTGCTCCCAACACACCGCAGCATGTAAGCCCAGCAGTGGGATTAGCCCAAGCATCCGAGCTCACCCGAGACTTTGTAATACTAGCAAATAACCGAGACTTCCCAGCCAGAGAAGCCCGAACCCGAGCGGGAGAGAGAGAGAGAGAGGTTCGCTGTATATATATACGAGGATTTGAGAACCAAACCCTAACTCTTCGACCCTAAATCGCGCGTTACTCCCACGCCACCGCTGGGCGACCCCCGCGCGCGCCTCCGCGCGCCGCTGGCGGCCGCCGCCGGCTGGCCACAGGCCGAGAACGGCGTGCGCGTGCGTGTGCGAATAGAAACAGTGGCAGCACAGGGCAGCCAACAACCCCACTTCGCGGTACGTTTTCTCCCCCGTCGTTTCATCGTTTTACGAACTACGAAATCCTACATAGAGCCAATATAACCCTTGTTAATCTTGTCCAATTAGTTTGTAGGTAACTGCCATAGATTGGTCGAGAAATCGACGCAAAGTCGGAGGAAAACCTGTCCAAAAATAGGACAGGAAGCAGTCCAAGAACCCCTGTTCGACGATCGATTCTGATCGATCCAGTGAAACATTAGAAAATCTATTTGAAGAGACTTTTAGAAAACATGTAGGGATTCGAATCCCTTCTTGCGGAATTTGAAATCATCGACTGAGCGTCAAGAAATCGAATCCCAAAGTTTCCCAAAAATCTGTTTTCAAAACTTGAAAATTGTTCCACGCGACGTGCGTCACGCCAATCGGGACGACGTGGTCGCGAACCGAAAGCATCGAAAGCTGCGTAACAGTTTTTTGGACGTGTGGGCTTTGACGGAATTCAAATTGGTCGCGTGTGCGCGACGAATTTGATGCGTATCCGTCAAAATTCTCCGTATCGTACATTTTGCAAATTCTCCAATTACTTTGTGCACGTTCATCAGATCGAGACGAAACTTGCGCCAACAGGACCGTATCATTTTTTTGGTCCTGTATGCCAAGTTTGGTCCAAATCTGAGACAGTCGAATCGAACGTCGTTTTGCGGGCCCCACGGTCCCACTCAACGGGCGATTTTGTGCACGGCCCGCCGGAACCCAACTCTGGACATACGGTTGGGTTCGTATCGGAAAACTGGATTCGTAGACATATAGTTTGACGACTTTAGAGACCGTTGACTCTGGCACGCTTTTCGGTACAAAGCGGGTCCAACGGCGGACACCGTTTTGGCCCGAAATTACCGTTTTGCCCCTGTGTCCAGAATTGGACTTAAGGACAGGCAATCCTAGCTAATTGGACTATTCTGAGATCATTGGTATTGTTTATTTCAGCTTCCAGGGACTGTTGTACGGGTTTTGACTTTTGTGGCATATTGTGTGATTTTGATCATCGGTTTCACCAGCACAGGACCACAGGCGAGTACAGTTTATTGTTTGCATTTCGATATTGATCTTTACTATATTTCATTGATTGGTCATTAGTTATGTGATATTTTTATACTCTATTATAAATTGTTGAGTCGGGAATGAGAAGTACCAAGGATGTGTGATCCGACCATAGACAGTGCTTAGACATCGTAGACAGTGCTTACTTTTCTGCAGTAGACATCGTAGACAGTGCTTATTTTTCTGCAAGTAGACATCGTAGACAGTGCTTATTTTTCTGCAAGTAGACATCGTAGACAGTGCTTATTTTTCTGCAAGTAGACATTGTAGACAGTGAGTAGACATTGTAGACCGTGCGGTGTAGTACCCCAGACTGATCACATATCAAAGGTACTTCTAACGGTGGAAAGTATATTGGTCTATTTATTACTATTGATTTTTCTTACGGCTTTACTGTTATTTTCAAAACTCATGATTGATGTCTAACCTTTGTCTTATAGTCATTTTCTTTATTTGAAATTGCATTCGGTGAATTGTGCTCGTTCCATTCCTGACTGGAAACCATATTTTTCAGGTTAGTCGATGATTCACTTAGCTTGGGAGTGACGGGAATACTTGCAGACAAAGCCTAGAGACTAGCTAGATAGTTGAGTTATAGTCATTCAGTTATTTGTACAAGTTTATATTTTTCTACAAATGTAAAACTTGTGATCTTTGTAAATTAAATTAATTTTGTGAATGAGCATTATTTGTGATTTTGATCTACATAGCCGTGACAGCGTTCTACCGCCGACTCTGCGGCGTAGGCTGGCTTGGACACGTCTCGTATCCGTTTAAAAAAAAACGGGTGCGGGTCGTGACAGTACTCCATTATGACTGTTGTTATTCTTTTACTTTAAGTTCTTTTAACTGCTTTAATATATATGTATTTTCTGATATGCTGGTTTAGTTCTTAAGTGAAGCTTTCTTTGTGGCACTTGCTCTTTCTGGGATCTGACCCAGCTGGTTTTGTGTGGCTAGATTTCGGAGCTACCTCAGAGGATCCACCGACCTTCCAGTCCGATGGTAACCATCAAGCGTGACCAGGGCAACGAGTGGGTTTATTTTTGCTCTTCCACTCTATTGTAAAAATTTCATTTTGAGGCGTTTAGCCGGCGAGCACCTGTTAGCTCGTATTGCATACCTTATTATTGTCGGCCTACGGGCTGAAACATGATTGACAGATCCTAGGGTTGACCATGTATGACTAAACTCTTGCTAGTCCTCACATTTTGTAACGACTAGCTTCATGATCAACTGGATATGTAATGTTTGGGACGCCGTATTATTGTATATTTGGTGATCTTATATCTTGTAACTTTACTTGCTTGCTTGAGATTGAGACATTTAGGCTTGTTATTGACCATAGGAGACTGATGGATTGTAGTTAAACCCTCATGTATCTAGACAGCCATGACCGTATAGTGGGGTGGATTCTATTTCATTATACGTAGCTGGCTATGTATGCCCCCGCTCTCCAGTATTCTGGTTCTGGGGCGTTACATGGTTTAAGTAGTGGCCCATACAGGTCTTGTAAATCAAGATATGTGAGGGTTACCGAATAGATGTCTCAATCAGCACTCGCCTTTGATCTCTGCCCGACTTTTCTAATCTCTGAAATTCTCAACCTGAACACATGCTTGTATCGTTGAATCTGTCTTGGTCCTTCCTTATTGTTCTCGATGTCGTCTTCTTCAGCGGCATTGTTCCTGGACCTGTCGATCAGCAAGACGAAGCGCTTCCCGTGGACCAGCAGAAACAAGAAGACCAGGCCCAGCACTCAGGAGCAGCCTCCAGGGCCATGACTTCCAGAGATGCAGAACCCCCGGTGCAGTCAACCCAGCCCACGAGGCAGGATGATGGAGCCTTGGTAGGACTTATCAGGGAGTTGCTTGCATCGCAGGATCGTCGAGGGGATGCCTTGCATCAGGCCGTGGCATATTCTCTGGGCAGAGGTGGACATCATGGGAACAGTGCAGCGAACAGTTTCAAGCGCCTGAACCCTTCATTCTTCGATGGCAGTGAAGACGCTATCGCTGCGGATGCGTGGCTTCAGGACACAGAGGTGATATTAGAAGCAGCAAAGACCCCAGAAGATGAGAAGGTGGCCGTGGTGCGCCTGCAGTTATTGGATCTAGCCCGCAGCTGGCGGGCGGCTCAGGCCGTTGGACTAGCGGTGCCAATTGCTTGGACAGTATTCCGAGGGAGGTTCCGGACCAAGTACTTCGATGCGGTGGCTCAGTATGATCTTCAGACCAAGTTTACCAATTTGAAACAGATGGGCAGGACGGTCGATGGGTATGCGGCCGAGTTTTCCAGGCTTAGTCGGTTTGCTCCCACCTTGGTGGCGACCGAGTTCGATAGAGCCCAGCGATTTTAACAGGGACTCCAGCTAGAGATTTTGCTGGCAGTAGAGCAGTTTGAGCATCAGACTTTTGAGGCGATATTGAGGGCAGCTAGGAGGCATGAGTATACCTCCCAGAGGATTGTGGACAGGGCCGAAGGTCGGAAGCGATCTCACGGCCAGATGAATCAGTCATCAGCCCCAGCCCCGGTAGCCAGGGCTTTGACCATTGGAGCTCCGAGGAGGACAGCTTCAGTTACGTCGGTTCAGTATTCAACACCGACGCACCCTCAGCAGCAGAAGCAGAAGCAGTCTTCCCCCATGGGCTGCTCTTATTGTGGGAAGCCTGGACATGTTGTTTTAGAGTGTCGCAAGGCTCGAGGATTGTGTTTGCTGTGTGGAGCGCCAGACCACAAGGTAGGATCCTGTCCGTTCAGGACTGACTCATCACCAGCCGGAACCAGTTCATCAGTGAGGGGACCATCCCCAGTACCAGTCCAGCAACAATTTCCTTCCCCGAGGCCGTTGCCGACGCAGACCCAGGCTTTTCATCAGCAAAGGCCTCAGCAGTTTGCCCAGGCGCAAGCCCAGAATAGGCAGCGAGGATTCCAGCAGAGAGGACCGGCACCCAGAGGACATGGTCAAGTGTTGGCTTTGACCATGGAAGAAGAAGGAGTGGCACCAGGTGAGGTAGTGGCAGGTACTATTCTCGTCAACATCTTTTCCGCTTCAGTGTTATTTGATTCTGGCGCATCGCATTCATTTATGTCTGCACGATTTACGACACGGATAGGACTGGAGCCCGAGTCGTTATCAGTAAGGCTCAATATACTTACTGGTAATGGTCTTGTAGGAGTAGATAGAGTGTTTTCCTCGTGTCGAATCGTGGTTAGCGGTAGAGAGTTTTCCGCTAGTCTGATAGAATTCCCGATGGCCGATTATGATGTAGTCTTAGGGATGGATTGGTTGAGAGACCAGTATGCTAGGATAGACTGCCATATTGGCAGAGTTGTTTTTAGCATTCCAGGCGAGCCGGAGTTTTTCTTTTCTCGAGGCGAAGTGGAACCTTCTCCTCCAGTATTGCGGATGGCCGTAGCAGCAGTACAGTTACCCCGGATAGTAGAAGAATTTCTAGACGTTTTCCCGGAAGAGCTTCCAGGGATGCCGTCAGAACGGGAGATCGAGTTCACTATCGACTTGATTCCCGGGACAGCACCAGTGTCAGAGAGAGTCTACAGGATGGCACCGTCAGAATTGGAGGTATTGTACAAGATGATTGAAGAGCTCCAGACCAAGGGATTCATTCGTACAAGTGGACCGCCTTGGGGAGCCCCGATGCTTCTTATGAAAAAGAAGGATGGTACGTCCAGATTATGTGTTGACTATCGTACCTTGAACTCAGTGACAATCAAGAACAGATATCTTCTCCCCAGGATAGATGACTTGTTTGATCAACTCAGAGGAGCGGCAGTATTCTCGAAGATTGATTTACGGTCAGGGTACCACCAGATCAGAGTCAGAGAGCAGGACATCCCGAAGACAGCTTTCAGATCCAGATATGGGCATTAGGAATTCCTTGTTATGCCCTTTGGAGCGACCAATGCGCCGGCTGTATTCATGGACCTCATGAATCGTATCTTCATGCCTTATTTGGATCAGTTCATGATCGTGTTCATAGACGATATCCTGGTCTACAGCAAGAGTGAAGCGGAGCATGAGCAGCATCTCAGAGTTGTCCTCCAGATTCTCTGAGAGCACCAGTTGTATGCCAAGTTTAGTAAATGCGAGTTCTGGCTCGATCATATTTCATACTTAGGTCATATCATTACCAAGGGTGGAGTGGAAGTAGATCCCCAGAAGATAGTGGCTATTGAAACATGGCCAGTGCCCCGCACAGTTGCAGAAGTTCGCAATTTTCTTGGATTAGCCGGCTATTACCGGAGATTTGTTTCGGACTTTGCTCGGATATCAGCGCCATTGACGCAGTTGACCCGCAAGGATGTGCAGTTTGCTTGGACCACAGAATGTCAGGAATCTTTTGAGAAGCTAAAGCGAGGCTTGATGCCGGCACCCGTCCTCTCACTTCCAGATGGGACCGGAGAATTTTCAGTGTACTGTGACGCTTCAGGCAAAGGTTTAGGATGTGTTTTGATGCAGCATAGGAAGGTAATAGCTTATACTACACCAAAAGAGGGATTTCCCAACAGAATTTTTTTCCAAATACTAACGGTTGTTTACTGTTACTAATTACCAACACTAAAAAACCGTTAGCAATGCAAAAAACTGTTAGTATAAATAAGAAGAATAAAATTATCTATTAGTAACGCATTAGTAATTAATTTATAACACTTAAAATCGTTAGGACATTTAATAAAATAAAAAATAAATAAAAATATGTCACCACGTGACTTTCAGGTGATAGAAAAGTGTTATGGAGGCCTACACTTCTTCAAATCCTTAATTTTCTATCCCGAGCCCTCTCGAGCCCTAGAGAGCTTCCCCCTTCCTCTCCTCTCTCCCCCCTCGATATCGTCCTGTGCCCTAGAGAGCTCCCCCCTCCTCTCCTCTCTTTTCCTCGATGGCGTCCTCCATGTGAAAGGTAATCTTTCTCTCTTTTTAGTTCTCTCTCTCTCTCTCTCTCTCTCTCTCTAGGGCACCACCACCACCATCTCCTAATTTTTCTCTTCCCTGTCCTTCTTCTTCCTCTTAGGCCTCCCTTGCCTCGTTGGACCTCCATAGGCCAAGCCCAGTCGGAGCTCTTGTTTTAGGGATCGAGCTAGAATTTTGATGATCCATTGAAAAGAGGAAGAGATCGATGCTACTCTTTAAGCCAGTACACCTCTTAGGCCTTCTCGTCAGCAATCCTCTATGCATCTCTGCCCTCACGATCACTGTCAACGACGTGGATGGCATTTACGGGTTCTATGGGTTCATCCTGTTCGAGGGAGACATCATCAGTGGGAACTTCGCCATCGCCGTTCACTACATCTTATGTGGATCAAATTATCCAGGCATCAATCTGGTTGTATGTTTATTCATCCTTCTTCTCATTTTTTTGATACAATATGAAAATGCGACACGATACGATTATGTCACAAAGACACGGGGTCAACACTGTTGTTACTTGCAAATTTGCACCATAGAAACGCTTGTGAACTTTGTTTGGCACTTCACCTATAAATAGATCACATGACACAGAAAAGCAAGTAATCAAACATAAAGAAAATGGTTGACAGTGTAGAGATGGACGTGGAGGACTACACCAAGGATGGCTCTGTGGATATCAAAGGCTATTCTGTCTTTTGATCCAAGACTGGGGCTGGACTGCCTGCTCCTTTATAGTAGGTATATATTTTTCTCCTATATTTCAATAAATGTTCTTAGTGTTACTCCTATACAGTTCATAGGTACTAAACTTGTGCGTGGTTGCAGTGTATAAGGTGTTTTAGAGGATGGCCTATTATTGGATATTGGCAAACCTGGTGCTATACTTGACTACTCATATGTTATGCATACAAGATATATGCATCAGATAAGTTTCTGTATGTATTATTCACGCACACTTTGACATGCTTACTGGTAATTGTCTTTCTGGGCTATAAAGGATATGTAGATAATAAAAAAGAATAAAAAAGAAGAAGGGAGAGCTTTAGTTACATAAATAAGAAAAATAAAAGTGGATGGATTGCTAGTGTCTCCAGTGGATGCTGGTTGTCATTGATTTTGGTTGTTTCCAGTATTGCCAAAATATGAGAGGTCAAAAAGGATTGCATTTGAGAGATATATCAGCGATTGGCTCAGCAAATAAAATATTTTTTAAGTTCTGCTATAAGAATCATGCTAACATATAGTGATTTCTGGTCTTTCTAGCCTATATCCATTAACATGAATCCAGGTTAACCCAATATTTATCGTATTGACCACATTTAAGCATTTGGATACTCTACGTCAAAAAGAACATCTTGTCCGATATTTCAAACAAGAAGAAGTTCTAAACAATGTTTAGATTTGTTTTCTCCTTTATAATATTTATGGGTTTCTATTTTATTGCTTGGACCAAGGGTACCTGGTCATCTGGTTTCACCATATTGCACGAAATTGATAAATGGATATACTGATATGCCTCACTTGATTGCCTAAACATCTCAAACTTATCTTATGCAGCAAAATTTAGTGTAAATGTTGTGTCATCTATTCGTGTGTTTCTGTTCATTGAGGGCTTTCACAATGGTGAACGCCTAGTATAGGTGTACAACTTTGGTTTTTTTTTCAGGTTGGAATCTCTTAGAGGTTGTCTTGATTATTCATGTAGCTTAGGTAATTTTCCTTAATTCTTCAGAAATTATTCAAGTGCTGGTTAGAAGAAGACACTTTTTATTCAATTAATAGGTAATCCACGTGATAGGTAATCACTTTTATGATTAGTTTAAATTCAAGTGTTGATGAATGTCGGAGGAATAAGTAGAATTTATTTGTTGATAGTTAGAGGAAGACACTTTTTATTGTTCTGCTTGCTGACAATATACCTCTTATAACTTGGTTAAATACTTTAACTTACATCAGAGGTGCTTTGAGGAAACTAAATATTCCATGTCAAGTTACAAGCACAAAAAACTTTGTGAAGCAAGTCCAAAAGAGGATACGTCAAGACTGAACCGAGTCAAATTCCAGTAAAGTTTACTCGAGAGATCATGTTAATATATGTACAAGGGGAAGTGCAATTTTATAAATCTGATTCTGGAGTGAGATAGCTGTGTGGTTTTCATATTGCAAAAGGCCTACTTGTAAGCTCTTGTATGGATGGCTCAAAGTAAAAAAAAGGATACGATAAGACAATCCCTAGGTTTTTATTTCAATCCAATGAGAGTGTTTTTAATCATGCAATATTATCATTAGGATTTCTATATTGGGGAAGTAGATGATGAGATTTCCATATATCAAAGTTGTATATCAAGTATATCAAACTTGTGCACCTCCTCCTTGGCTTCTCCTTTTCCTTTGGATGATTGGTTTAAGTCAAAGTGGTGTTGAACAAAATACTTAATTGCATGAGAAAGAATAGTAGTTTCCTTCACCTTTTGTGACGACTCCTGTATTCGACAAAATACTCTGCTTCTAGGCTCAGCCACTTATTTTTTTTGTCTCATTGCTTTTAGTCACTTACCTGTGGTCATCTATGTCCTTTATCACCAGTGGTGTCGGGCTTCTCTTCTTTACACCATTGGCTTGAGAATATCTATGGATTCTGAACATGGTGAACATCTATGTCCTTTTATCTAGGTAACAACAAATAACCCCATATTGCAACTAAATATAAAATTGAGATCCAAACGTTTTACACGGACCTCATACATACAAGCCATGTTAAAATCCTTTACTTGATTCAGATGGTAAGACTGAACTCACATCCTCCAACAACGTCTATACTTCATTAAATGTGCTCCACCATGTCTTAGTCAGGCACTTATTGGTGGGGCACAACTTCCTTCCTAGTAAATATGTTTGAAATATATACTTGTTTCTTCCTGGAAGAAATCAAAACATTGTATTTTAGGAGGTCATGGGTTCCCCAATGATACGAGAGACTACATTTTCATGATTTTAAACTGGTGAACCATTTTTTCGGATAATTTTTTATTAGAGATTGGATGTTAGTTATCTCTGTATTGATTAATTTGATTTTTTTTTTTCCGGCCATGGGTTCATTTACCATGTCAACACCCTGGTGAGTCTGGTGCTTCAGTTATGTCTAAGTGACTGTGCTTCTTGCTCCTTTTGTATTTTCAGGCTGCAAGGGAAACTGGTGCTCTCCAAGCTGCAAAAAATAAGTTGGAAAAGCAAGTGGAGGAACTTACATGACGCCTACAGCTAGAGAAACGAATAAGGGTAAGCGAAATTGAGGGACTTCTATAGGCATGCTGGGTCTACTAGATTTCTTATTTAAACTGTAATTATCTGGAGCAAACTTTCTCAAAACCTTCATGAGAAGCACTCACATAATTCATTGGGAGAAATAGCATTCAAATTTTATGATCAAGATATGAGGATAGCCCCCAATTTTCCAAGTTGGGTTTCCTCATCCCCAAGGGAGAGGTCCTCACACAATATGCCTGTTTCTGCTTTCATTCGAATTGCACAGTTGACTGTATATGGACTTCAGTTTTGTAGTCTTAGTTTCTTTTCTTAGGGATATGTTAAGGAAGCAATCTCTCTGTGTATACTGTCACTTCCGAGAAATAATTGGCGTCCGACTCCTAACTAATGGAAGTTTTTCTAATTTTTTTGGTTTGTTTGAAAACAACTTTGAAACTTGTCTGAGGTTGTTTGGACAAGTATAGAAGAGAGGAATAGATGCACCTGTTAGGAGGGATCTTAGTGTTATTTGTCAGATCCAGGGGGAAATTTGATCAATTAAAGAAATTGGAGGCACGAAAGACTGGGTTTGTTTTCATTCACTCTGAAAAAACATTATATCCAACTATATATAGGCAATTGGAAACAGACTTCTGGTCATTGTAGCATTTTTGTTAAATATTTAGTTTGATTCTATGTGCTGCTTGTATATCCAAACTATGGTTCAAAGGCATTTATTTTCATATTTTTTATTCAAACTATTATGATGTCAGCTCCATGTTTTTCTGATTCTGATATTTGCTTTCTTTCTTTCTTTCTTTTTCCAGGGGAAAGTCCCATTGTTATCGATAGAGGCTCTACATCAACTGCATATCTTTATTTTTGTTCTTGCAATTACTCATGTGATCTTCAGTGTACTCACTATGCTTTTGGGTGGATTGAGGGTAATGGGTGACCAACGCCGTCATTTTTATTTCTTCAATTTTTCTATTATCTATAGTGGTACGTGTCTTGTGGATATCATAAGTTTAACATTTTCTTGATTTCATAGATAACAAGATGGAAAAAATGGGAAGAATCGATTCAAAGAGAAAACACTGGAAGTGGTATGAATAAACTCTATTGCTTATCATAGACAAAAGAACACTTAAATTATTCTTTTTCTGATATCCATGTAGGGGAAATCGATTAGCATGAAACCTCTTTCAAATTTGACCAGTGCTATTCCGTAATTTGCTAATCTAGTTTATTAACTTTGCAGTTCCTCAAAAGATCACCCATGTGCACCAATTCGAATTTATTCAGGACCGGTTTCATGGTACTGGAAAGGACATGGTCATATTAAGTTGGTTGGTAAGTACATTTGTCAGTTGAATTGTTGACTAAGACTTGCCCGTGGATTAAATGTGAAACTTTCTCGACTAATGTTATAAAATGTTATTGTTCTTGGACTGAACCTTTTAATTTTTGTCGAACATAACAAGAAGATAATTTTATTTCATGCTTGATGAAGTGGTATTAGTCATAACCTTTTTCATCTTTATCAGGATTATCTTTAAAAAGTATGAACCAAGGTCTTGGTATCTTGGATTCATACGGAGGATGAAGTGTACATAAGATATATATCCATTTTGGTACCGTAATATGTTGGATGGAGAACTATTACATTTACATTTTCCCTATTGTTGTTAGCTTATGTTCAGATTAGCTAGTTTGAAATGCAATACAAATTGAATTAACTTAATGAAAATTGTAGTGTAATTTTCAAATTGTTAGGATGGTTATTTGGGAATTTCACTCAGAGGATTAGTTCCTTAAAGTATTTGTGAGAATTGTTCATGGCACACTATTAACTAAGCAGTCAAATTTTATCGGTTTGAGTTTTATCATCTTCATTTGACTAGATTGCTCCTTAGTCCAGGGGGGATTATTCCTTGGTTAAATGAGCTTAAGCCCTGTAAATATATAAGTTCCGTGTTCAAACCATTTAGGTTTATAGCAAGCCTTCCACACTCTAATGCCTTGGCGAAGAATTAGCACTAAATTACATATTCTCAGAGCATTTGCATCTTTCAATTGGTTGTAAAACTGGTTACTTTCTATGTAACTTTAAATTTGGTCCATAGGGTACTCCATATTTATGGAAAAAAGGCTTGGCTTATGTAATGCTCGTCTTGCTGTATCAGTATTTTATACGGATACATGTTTATTTGAGCCGTATTTCGTATTTATCGATTTGCGTGATATTTTAAATTTTTCCTAAGTGTAGGATTTTCATGACTTGGTTTAACTTGGACTTGGTTTTATTTGGTTCGGTTCCACTTTGACTTGGTTTGGTCTAGTTGGTTTCTCATGAGCTGAGGTGTATGGCTTAGATTGAGTGGAGAGGAATGAATGGTGGAGATCACTTGAGCTTGTTATATAAGCCACATACCACTCTCTCTCCTCCATTATTTCATTTCCATCTTCATCTTCTTCCTCCAGCCCAAGGCAAGTACACCTTGCCGAATGTTGGACGATTTCAATTTCGTTTGTTCCATTCTCTTTATTGTTAAATTCTAAGCATGTTTAGAACTTGGAGTTTTCTATTTTGATGGCAAGATTGTGGTAGATCTAACTTTGTGGTACTTTCGGTTTTCATAAGCTTTGATCTGTTAAACGTGCATACTTTTGTCAACTGATAGTTCCAGGTTGTAGAGAATTTCATTTCACCCAAATTTGACCTACGGGAGTCTGGATTTGGGTTCCTATTGTTGTTTGGAGGAGCATGGATGTCATGGTATTTTCCATGGACATGTTCTCTGTGAGAGCTGTCAATTTTACTTCTGGCCGCATGAGCACTTTTGCTTCTGGCCGCATGAGCGTTATTTATTGCATGGCCTTTTAATTTAATTGTTTGCAAGCTTGCATGCATCTGCATGCAACTTGCCTGAGCCGCATAGCCATTTGTCTTGACCGTATGAGAATTAATTGCAAGGCTTTTATTATTTATTTAATTGCAAGTTAGCCGCATGAAGAAAGTTACATTTAATGCACAGCCGCATGCACTATTCCTAAAGCACTTTTCTTTATTTTTCCAAAAGCCTTCCTGGAGAGAGACGCATGGGGCCTGCACTAATGAGCCGCATAGGCTACTGTAGATTCCATACTTAATGCATTTTAGTCCCCACCTTTATACTTATAAGCATTTTTTTCTTACATGCTTTTGTCCTTATATGCATTATGTTCTTGGAAGCATCCAGAGCCGCATAAGAATAAATTTTGAATGCATTTAATGCATTTAGGCCCTTATTACTTTATGTTTTATACTTTAATTGCTTGGCTAAAGCTTTATGTCCTTATAAGCTTCTTTGTCCTTATATGGATTTTGTCCTTATATGCATGTATTTTGGGAGCCGCATAGGCTTTTGGTAGTGTAATGCTTATTTGCATTTAAGACCCTAATTTATTGATTAATGCTTATTTGCATTAAGACCTTGCATTTATTACTTAATGTTTTATGCTATTAAAGCTTTAATAATTGAAGTTAATGCTTTAAGCCCGTTTTTCTTGGCACCAGCCGCATGAAAGTTTGCTCTGACCTTAATTCTTCGGCCGCATAGCCTATGTAAAATCCTGGCCGCATGCAACCACAGTTGCTGGCTTGCAATTATTTTGGAGCCGCATGACCTTCAATAAATTACTGAGCCGCATGGAATTATTTGTTGACCAATCAAATGTGTGTTGGCCGCATGGCCTCTTCCCACTTGCTGGCCGCATGGCCATTGTACTTATGGACTTTGAATTTAATATTAGATCGCATAGCTTTTATTGAGCTGCCTGTACTTGCAGGATATATTTTATTATATGTCGTCATTGCTTGGCCACGTGAACCAATATTTAAATGGTTCACGTGAACTTTTCTTATTGCATTGATTGTGGGGGTCCCACATAGCTTCTTTTAGTGACTTGCTTGCTGAAGTGGGAGTTTGCATTTAATGAGGGTCCCACTATCTTTTGTCTTATTTGATTTTATGACCTATTTATTGTTTCCTGGCCGCATGGGTGGCCTCCCACTTTCTATGACCGCATAATTGTTCTCCCACTTTTGGACCGCATGGGTCCCACTTTGATTGTTTAAATGTTTTATTTGCCTGAATTGTGGTCAGAATTTCTTCCCACTCCCAACACGAAAATTGTAGAGTTTCTCCTTGGCTTCAAGAATATATATTATTAATATAATATTATTTAATGGTGCAAGTTTCTTCCTTCTTTGATAAATGACATGACACGACGGTGACCCGTAGTGGTGCACTCTTGAAATGAACTTGACATGATATTCTTGACATGATATTCTTGATTTGATAATTGACAGTAATAACTTGACATGATATGCTTGACCTGATTCTTGATAGTGACCCGCCGTGGTGCACTCTTGACATGATAACTTGAAATGATAAATAAGAATGACTTGATAGTGGCCCGTCGTGGCGCACTCTTGATAAGTAATAATGATAATGATAGTGGCCCGTCGTGGCGCACTCCTGACAAGAATTAATTAGTATCCTGACACCGTGGGTGATTGTGTTTGTACAAATGAACCCGTCTCGTCTTGCATCATGTCTAGGGCATGAATCCCTGGTTTCCCACGGTCAGGGATTCATACTGAAATGGACTAAGGCTAATTACTAGAATAATCCAGTAGTTCATGGAGAGACTTTCCCAGTTACCTGTTGCCCCTTTGATCCCGGCCTTATATATATATATATATACATGGGATTTGTTGCTATCCGTCGAGATGAGCGCACTTCCAGCCCGCCGTCGAGTGTGGTACCTTAGGACACATGTATCTTACTACAGTGTGTCTGCTATATCATGCTATCTTTTCCTTTTCTTTGCTGGGGTCATTCAGGTAGTAACAAACGGGTAACCGGACTTGGAAGAATCTCATTGCATCTTGCTAGTAACTAGGCCTGTGATAACCCTAGTTAGTTAAAGTATCAAGCCGTACTTATTGCTTGGCCGTGATTGATTGAATGGAGTCTAACTCAGTCTAGTCTTGACTTGATCCTGCACAAGATTGTCACATGACCTGATTGTTCATATTTGCCCTGTCCTGTACATGATCGTTACATGTCCTGATTTCTTATTTTATCCTGCCGATAAATGGTGGGAGAAACCAAGTTCCGTTCAGACGAAGGGTTACAACCCCGGTCCTTGTTTGGTTTACGGACGTTGTAACCTGGTTATCTGAATAGTCCCATGGTCATCCCATCGTATATCACCTTCCCAGTTCTATTTATTTAACATGTTCTCCAGTTTACTTACTGTCTTCCTATGTTCGGGATAAGTGCATTGGTACTGCACGAATCTCGATCCTCCCTTACTTATTGCTTGTTGTTTGTTATTGATTGCTGGTTTTAAGTTCATAGTTCGGCCTCCTTTGTGGTACTTGCTATTTGGGGTCTGACCCCACTGGTTTTGCATGGCCAGGTTCTAATAGAAGAGCCCGAAGGATCTACCGCACCATCTACTCGACGGTGACCAGCCAAAGCACCAGAGTGCCTCAGTGGGCTCTTTTTCATTCTTCCACTGATATGTAAATTCTCTTCTTGTAACGTTTAGCCCCGAGCACGTGTTTAGCTCGTGTTTTGGTATTTTCCTTGATAATGTAGCCTACGGGCATAAACATGATATGTGTATTCTAGACTATAGCTAGTCCTTATCATGTACGACTAATACTCTAGCTAGTCCTCAGTTTTGTGGTACTGGCTTCATGATCAGTCATATATATATGGTTCGGGACGCCTTACTATTGTATGTATGATGATCGTACTCTTTGCTCTTGTATAATTGTCTGTGATTGAGATACCTAGGATTGTTAAACCATAGGATTGACTGATGGCATGTAGAGTAACCCCCATGTCTTGACAGCTTATACGTGATTTCAGAGTATTAACGTACTTTGGGATTACGTAGCTGGCTATGTCTGCCCCCGCTCTCCAGTATTCTGGTTCTGGGGCGTGACAGCTTATGACGACAATGGCAATGATGCCTATTTGTTGAATAAATATAGGAGTATTAATTGCATTTTTTTCGTAAAGCACATGACACATTCTCATAGGTTATAAACCCTTTAGGTTATTGATATGATCTCCAGGGACATTTTAACTTCTCCTCAAGTACTTATTCTACCTTACCAATGCAATAGCGAAATTATCTAGGTTATTGCTATATTTCCTACCACTTTTAGCATACACAATACCTAAAGCTGTGTAGCACTCGCATATCTATCAAAGAGCTGTCTATGTTGGATACCATGCCATTACTCATTAGCAGTGCCCTGTTGGCACTCCAACTTTCTCGAATGTGTCTTCAGGTTTAAAATGTTTTCGATTTTGAGACATTTTATTGATATTTCATCCAAGGTTTAACGTTGTTTTGGTAGTAGCAGACCCCCGCAACAGTTATAGGTATTCACAGTTTCATCAGTTCCTGATGGAGTATTAAAATCAGTGTTGCAAAAAGTGATGTTTTTTAAATGCACTAGAATATAGTAGATGCTTTAGTTTATGTGCGAAAATAACATGTGATGTAGTATATAAGTCTGAGATATAAGCGGCAACGCCGGCAAGTATTTTGCAAGTTTTCCAGTGTAATTTTCGCCCGCTGATTTGATAGACTGGGAAAAGAATTGGAATCATGGTATGCTCTACTATTGTCTTCATTCCCGCAGCTTCGTCCTCGTTCTCCTCTTCAACACGGGAGTTCCCAGTGCTAACATGATTGATGTTAGAAATAAGGCATATGCTGATAAGAAATTATTGATCTATAGGATTAAACATCATCCTGTGCAATCTGGTTCTGTTCTTTCAATGTAGTACGCCATAGTCCATACAGTACATGAAAATTAAACTAGACAGCTAAAAATTGTTATTTAACCACTGTACTGTTGGATCAAATTACAGACTACCTTCTCTTCGTTAAATAAAAGAAAAGGAACTCATTTTAGAGTGGAAGTGCTTTGTCTTCTTTCAAGTTTCTTATTGATAGTTCTTTTCCAACATTTTCTAGCTATTATCCATACTTATACACTGTTTATTCATCAGAAAGGATATTGGAATATGCTCTAAACGTATTATTTGTGCAGAAATCTTTCTGTAAGCAGTTTTATGGATCTGTAACACAATCTGACTACACCACAATGAGACTCGGATTCATTATGGTAAGCAATTCAACATTGTCAAATAGAAGCCTTGGTCGCTTACGTTTCCATCTTCAAAGATACCATCACCTTGTTTCGATATATTTATTCAAATGCTTTCCCTCAGGAACATTGCAAGAGCAACCCCAAATTTGATTTTCACAAGTATATGCTCCGAGCTCTGGAAGCTGATTTTAAGAAAGTTGTTGGCATAAGGTATCCTTATTGAACATATCTACTAATGGTTCATTTCTTAGAATCTTATTTATTGTGGTAGGATCATATTGATTCAAAGATGTGTTTTGGTAACTGATCCATCTAAAATTTAGGACTTAAATAGATTCGTTTTCTCAAGAATACTTAAAGATAACCCAATCGATAAACTTTATCCATAACCTATTTTCCTTCACCAGATAGATGTTTTGTTTATGGCGTGGTAGCAAGAGTTGCAGTCATAAGATCTTGTTAGCAAAATGGTACCTTGTTGCAGTCACTCAACAGAATGACGAGGCAACAAGTTGTTATAATGCGTTCAAATCTGAATGGAAAGGGATATGATTATAAAGTTAAGATCAATACGCGGCTCTAGATTGAAATGTATATGTTTTCTTAAGTTCTGAAGATTTAAT
This sequence comes from Iris pallida, assembly GCA_029216955.1. Taxonomy (NCBI): domain Eukaryota; kingdom Viridiplantae; phylum Streptophyta; class Magnoliopsida; order Asparagales; family Iridaceae; genus Iris; species Iris pallida. Next base: position 4,233,704 of record JANAVB010010600.1, read on the forward strand.
AGTAATCATAAAATTTTAAGCTTTTGAAAACTCTTGTATGTCAAGAGTGTCATAACTAATTTTAATAGTTAAGATCAATATGCGGCTCGAGGACGATATTTTTAAAGGTGAATAGAGTGTCATAACTGATTTCCAAAACTTCATTTTGACTTTGTACCTTACTATTAGAATTCATTATCTTCAGTCTGGATTTGTCGAGGATATATTTGTTATCATCAATGATTTGACTTTCTTCAATTGTTAAATTTTTTCCATTCTATTATTCATTTTCAGGGCCAGCAAATGGAGAAAATGACTATGAAGCAGAAGCTGAAGAATTCGATCCAATCAAGCATCATAATACTTATTGTCCATGGGTGAATGAAAATGTTGCTGCTGCTGGTTGTAACTCTAATGGTGCTTCGACTTCAAGCAGTTTTGAGGCTCTTTGTCGTTGGCAGCTGACACTTGATGCCCTCAATGCATTTCAATCCCTTGGTGATGGCCACAATCAAGCTGTACAATCTGAGTCTGCAGCTTCTTTGTATAAGGTTATTTTATCTTCCTATTATCAGTATATAAGCTTGGGTTTGTTGCATCTATTATTAAATTTATTTTTTCAGAAGTCAAACAATAAAGCTTTCAAATTCTTCTATCTGTGGCATATTTATCTTTCTGTTCACATTTTTTCTTAAAGGATATCTCTCAGTCCGCGGAGCATCTGGGGCATTTTCTATCTACAGAACTTAATGTTATGATAGTTCAGTGTACCTTTAGATGGATGTTTTTCCATTTATGGGAAATCTCTCAGTCCGCGGAGCAAGGAAACCAAGTCTATCGAAGAATCCCCGAAGCGAGTGATACGCAGCAGAAGCAAATCCGAGAAGGAAACAGCCATAGAGTATCAGGCACCCAACCTGAACCGATCCGGGTGACGACTATCCCATACTTGTATATAAACTTGTGTATCAGATTCATGTTTTAGGAGTTAGTTTATGATGTAGTGTGTTCTTATGTAAAATCTCGTGTAAATTGTATTGTCACAATGACTAATGGTGTATATTGAGTGGATTCAACAGAGCCATCACAGGTTAAATATAGCCATTTTTTTTTTAAATCTATGGATCCATTCCTAACGATTTTTTACCGTTGGAAAATTTTGCTTAACAGTTTTTAAGTGTTGGAAAATTTGTGTTCCCAACGGTTTTTAAGTGTTAGGAAAATTTGTGTTCCTAACGGTAAAAAACTATTGGAAAATTTATTTTCCCAACGCTTTTTACCGTTAGCAAAACTGTTAGAAAAATTTTCCACGCCATGGAAGCAACGGTAAAAAACCGTTAGGAATATTTTTCCTAACGCTTATAGTCGTTAGGAAACGACTGTTTTGGTGTAGTGTTATGCGTCACGTCAACTTCGTGATCATGAGAGGAATTACCCAACCCATGACTTGGAGCTGGCAGCAGTAGTGTTTGCACTTAAGTTTTGGAGACACTACCTGTATGGAGACAGGGTGGAGATTTTCACCGACCACAAGAGCCTGAAATATGTTTTCACCCAGAAGGACCTTAATATGCGTCAGAGAAGATGGCTAGAGCTGCTTGTGGATTATGACGTCAACCTGCAGTATCACCCTGGGAAGACCAACGTTGTTGCAGATGCATTGAGCAGGAGGGCCGGAGTTTATTTTCTGACAGCACAACCAGAGTTGTTGGCAGATCTTCAGAAGATGGGTATAGAAGTTGTCCTTCCTACCAATGTGGCATTAATGGCCAGCATGCAAGTACAGTCCAGTATAGTTGAGAGGATCAAGATAGCTCAGTCCTCCGATTCTAAGCTTCAGCGGCTTAGAGCAGAATGTGAAGCAGGACGACGACCAGAATTATGCATTCATGAAGACGGTACACTACGACATGGTAAGCGTCTTTGTGTACCCCGTGGAGATATTAGATAGGAGGTGATGGCGGAAGCTCACAGTTCTCAATATTCGATTCATCCCGGTGGCACGAAGATGTACCGAGATATCCGTCAGCATTTTTGGTGGAATGGCATGAAGAGGAAGATAGCTCGGTTTGTCTCTCGGTGTTTGGTTTGCCAACAAGTCAAGGCTGAACACCAGAGGCCAGCTGGACTTCTTCAGCCCTTGCCGATTCCAGAATGGAAGTGGGAACATATAAACATAGATTTCGTGACTGAATTACCTAGATCCCCAGCAGGTAGAGATACTATTTGGGTTATAGTTGACAGGCTCACGAAGGTGGCTCACTTTCTCCCGTTCATAGTGGGTCAATCGACAGCTCAGCTAGCAGAGATGTATCTTCGGCAGATTGTCAGATTCCATGGAGTACCAGTCAGTATCACCTCGGACCGGGATTCGAGATTCATGTCACACTTTTGGCGTAGCTTGCAAGAGAGTTTGGGAACTCGCCTCCAGTTCAGCTCAGCTTATCACCCGCAGACAGATGGTCAGTCGGAGCGCATGATCCAGGCTCTGGAGGATATGCTGAGATCTTGTACACTCGACTTCGGTGGTTCGTGGGAAGATCACCTGCACCTGGTGGAGTTTTCGTATAATAACAGTTTCCAAGCCAGTATCCAGATGGCTCCGTTCGAGGCACTGTATGGAAGGAAGTGCAGATTCCCACTAACATAGAATAATGTGGGAGAGAGGCAGATGCTTGGTCCAGAGATGATCGCTCAGACAGTTGAAGTGGTCAGGAGAGTTAGGGATCATCTTCGCATTGCATAAGTTCGTCAGCGCCATTGGGCCGATTCTCATCGACGTCCCCTTGAATTTTCTGTCGGCGACCATATATTCCTGAGGATCTCGCCTAACCGTGGCGCATTCGCTTCGGCGTACGGGGAAAGCTTAGTCCTAGGTATATAGGGCCGTTCGACATTCTGGAGCGAGTAGGAGACGTGTCCTATCGTCTTGCTCTTCCGCCGTCTCTGAGTGAGGTACATGACGTGTTCCACGTATCTGAGCTACGACGGTATATCCCGGACCCGAGCCACATCCTGGATCATTCGGAATTGGTTGTTGGCACCAACCTTTCATATGAGGAGAGGCCCGTAACCATATTGGACCAAAGAGAGAAGATACTCAAGAACAAGACTATCAAGTTAGTCTGTGTTGCTTGGGGTCATCACTCTTTGGGAGAGTCCACGTGGGAGCGTGAGGATGATATCCGATCGCGATATCCCGACCTGTTTGACTCGTGAGGTATAATATCTTTCCTATGCCTCATGTCTTCGATTCCTTGCTTGTACAAATAATTGCTTGACTAGTATAGCTTATCTATGAGTAGTATAGCTTGTCCTTGCATCTCTAGCCACTTGATTAAATTCCGAGGACGAAATTCTCTTAAGGTGGGTAGAGTTGTAATGACCATTGTTCATATTACGTATTTCGGTATACGTGTACGTATTTAGACCCGTATTGCATGTTTTCTTGGTTAGTTCGGCCCAACTTGACTTGGTTCGGCTTGGTTTGTATGGTTCAGTTTTATGTGAACCACTCCCACCTACCACCACTTTCATTAAATATCCTACCTACCACCATCATCTTCATTAAATATCCCACTAACAATTCTCTCTCTTCATTACTTCTTTTCTCCACCATTACTTCTTCAACCACCAGAGAGAGATAGAGAGAGTGGGAGAGCTTAGGCAAGTGCACCTTGCTTCATGGAGAAAGTTTATTTTTATTGTTCCATTATTTTTCTCATGTGTTTCTAACCCACTTTAGTACTTGGCGTTTTTCATTTCCATGGTTAAATTTTTGTAGATCTAGCTTTGTGGTATTTTCGGTTTCCAAAATTTTGGATCTATCAAACTTGCATTTTTGCTAGTTGAGGATCCCATGATTGCAGAAAATTTCGTTTGGTCCAAATTTGACCTATGGAAATTTTGTTGAGCCGCATGGGCATTTTAGCACTCAGTCGCATGGCTTATATAGAATCGTATTAATTAATCCCTTATACACTTGCAGTTGCTTGCAAGTGGTAATTGTAGCCGCATGGGAGCATACTTGGCCACCTGGGCACTAAATGCATGCACGTGGGAGCTAAGCTTAGCATTAATGCTTGGCCCCATTATCATGGCTTAGCATTTAATGCTTGCACCCACAGCCTTGCATGCATCAGCACCCAAGTAAGCCGCAGATGCATGCAATATTTTGCACGCAACATTCTAACGTGCATTTAATGCACATAATATTTTAATGCATTTTTTTCCAAATACATACACTAAAGCGTTCAGCCGCATGGAGGAGCAAAGTGAGCCGCATGCTTATTCAATGCATTATAATAATGTATTATATCATTAGCTCAGCTGCATAGCTTTGCTTTAATGCATTTGCTTTAAATGCAATTGCTTAAATGCCCTTTTTTTCCAAGCACAGCCGCATGCATTCTCTACAAACCAATGCAATTAAATGCATATAATAATGCATTTTTTCTCCAAGCAAGCCGCATAGGCTAATGCACATAATAATGCAATTTTTCAAAGCAAGCCGCATAGGCTTGAATCCATGCCAGTATTACATTATATGCATTATATGCTTGGTTAAAGCTTTTTTTTGTCCTTATATGCATTTTGTCCTTATATGCATTATATGTTTGGAAGCAAGCCGCATAGGCTTCTGATAGTTTAATGCTTATTTGCAATTAAGACCCTACTTTATTATTTAAATGCTTATTTGCATTTAAGACCTCACTTTATTATTCAAATGCTTATTTGCAATTAAGACCCTATTTTATTATTTAATGCTTATTTGCATTTAAGACCTTACTTTATTATTTAATGCTTATTTGCATTTAAGACCTTACTTTATTATTTAATGCTTATTTGCATTTAAGACCTTACTTATTATTTAATGCTTATTTGCATTTAAGACCTTACATTTATTACTTAATGCTTTATGTGACTAAGGCTTTAATAATTATGCTTTAAGCCCGTTTCCTTGGCACCAGCCACATGGCCAAGTGACTGCGGGCCGCATGGAAATTTTCTGAGCCGCATGGAAATTTTCCGAGCCGCATGGGTCCCCCACAGCCCTTGTCCCTTTTAATATTTAATTACTAAATGTGTACTTGTGCTAATTAATTGTTCTCTGACATGATGGTGACCCGTAGTGGTGCACTTTTGACATGACATGATAGTGGTCCGACGCGGCGCACTCGTAACAGTAAGCATGACATGACAAGGTTGAATGGGCTAGACATCGTGGATGATTGCGTTTGTAAAATTAAACCGATAGTGGTTGCATCATGTCTAGGACAGGGATCCCTGAGTACCACGGTCAGGGGTACCCACTGTAAATGGCTAAGGCTAATAACTAGAATAATTCAGTAGTCATGAGAGATTTTTCCAGCTACAGGCGATCCCGTTATCCCGGCCACCATTGTGGGACTTGCAGCCTGCCGACGAGTAGGGCACAAGTCTAGATTTACTAATATGTGGAAAAGAACGATGCACTGTTTAATGAACCCAAGTCGCCTGGATAACCTGGATTAGCTACAGGGCTTGTGGCTGGAGGAATATCTCACTGCATGTTGTGGCAACTTAGTTAGCTAATGTAGAAAGCCGTAGACACTAATTGGCCGGGATCGATTGTATGGTGTGGTTTCAGTGCTCGATTATTGCAAGCTTGATCGCATGATTGTCACTCTTAGCAATAAAGATCAGAGGCTGAGTTCTGTTCAGGTGAAGGGTTACAACCCCGGTCCTTATTTGGTTTAAGGGTTGTAACCTGACTTCCGGAACAGTTCTGAGTCCTCTCTTCGTTTATTGTCTTATTGCTCCCCACGTTATGCTTGTAAAGTTTTACCTTACCAACAAGATTGGAGACGAAGTTCTATTCAGGTGAAAGGTTGCAACCCTGGTCCTTGTTTGGTTTAAGGGTTGTGACCTGGCTACTTGAATGGTTTCCTCGTACTCCGTTATGACTGTTGTTATTCTTTTACTTCAAGTTCTTTTAACTGCTTTAATATATATGTATTTTCTGATATGCTGGTTTAGTTCTTAAGTGAAGCTTCCTTTGTGGCACTTGCTCTTTCTGGGATCTGACCCAGCTGGTTTTGTGTGTGGCCAGATTTCGGAGCTACCTCAGAGGATCCACCGACCTTTCAGCCCGATGGTGACCATCAGGCATGATCAGGACAACGAGTGGGTTTATTTTTGCTCTCCCACTCTATTGTAAAAATTTCATTTTGAGGTGTTTAGCCGGCGAGCACCTGTTAGCTCATATTGCATACCTTATTATTGTCTGCCTACGGGCTGAAACATGATTGACAGATCCTAGGGTTGACCATGTATGACTAAACTCTTGCTAGTCCTCACATTTTGTAACGACTAGCTTCATGATCAACTGGACATGTAATGTTTGGGATGCCTTATTATTGTATATTTGGTGATCTTATATCTTGTAACTTTACTTGCTGCTTGAGATTGAGACATTTAGGCTTGTTATTGATCATAGGAGACTGATGGATTGTAGTTAAACCCTCATGTATCTAGACAGCCGTGACCGTATAGTGGGGTGGATTCCATTTCATTATACGTAGCTGGCTATGTATGCCCCCGCTCTCCAGTATTCTGGTTCTGGGGAGTTACAGTTGCAGATGTGAATCTCTGCTTGATTTGTTTGATTAGATTCGCCGCAGTTCATGTCTCCCCTATTTTGCTCCAGTTTTACATCCGAGCAATTTTTTGCTGAAACTCGTAAGAACTCCAACGGAAGAAAGAGAAAGTGAGAAAAAAACGAGGGAGAGAGAACGCCGGAGCTGCAGGGGCTCGTCGACGAATCGAGGCGGAGCTGAGGTGGGAGAGAGGAACGCCGGAGCTGCAGGGGCTCCCCGATTTTGGATCTCGACCACCACCACCACGTGTGGCTCCGCCCCCGCCTGTCGCTCCCACCTTGGCCCCCACCGCCGTCGCTCCAACCTTGGCCCCCACCACCTTCGCGTATGCAGCTTCGGGAAGAGAGATTGGGATGCCGTTCCTTCGCGCGACGACGTAGGCGGAGGCGCGGTGAGGATGGTGAGGAAGGAGGCGAGGTGAGGGGAAGAGATTGGGATGCCATTCCTTCGCGCGACGACGTAGGCGGAGGCGGCGGTGAGAATGGTGGGGAAGGAGGCGGAGGTGAGGTGGGAGACGAGTGGGGAGAGAGTGGGGAGTTGGAAGAGAGTGGGGAGTTTATCTATAAAAATTTATTTTTAGTTTTTCTTTATTTATCCATAAAATTGGTCTTTTTTTTTTTTTTTATCTATAAAAGTTTACATTGTAAATGAGAATTAATTTAGTCCGTCTTTAATATATTTATGTCTATAAAAATTTGTCTTTAGTTTTTCTTTAGTAATTATTTGATAAAATTAATATTTGATTAAATTAATATTTATCGTGCATGGTTTATTGCGGTAATTTAATTATGATAGTTAATATTTTTTGTTTAATTATGATAATTAATTAAATTATGGGTTACCATTCTTTTTTCATTTTTAATTAATATTCAGTAATTTTTATCACTTTTAACATCCACTTCCAACAACTATCCAAATAATGGAACTCATTCTTTTTCCACTTTCAACAACCATCCAAACACCAAACTTATTTTTCTTCCACTTACAGGAGACAAAAGGTACTACATCCAAACATATTTTGAAAAGTGACACTTTCACACTTTCAACTGTGACTCATCATGACGTAAATGTCACTTTCACACTTTCAAAGAGTTACCTCTATCCAAACAGCTCATAAGACAATAATATGATATATTTATACACAAGACAATAAAATAAAATAAAATAAAATAAATAAAAAAAAATACCAAAATTTCAACTAGTAAGTATTCCAAGCCAATAAAAAAATACATGTATATCATAACTCAATCATTAGAAACGAAAGTTTATGGTTGGTCTAAGAGCTCCTCTCGGACATGGATACCAAATAACAATAGATTGGGCTTATTAGCTCAATTTGATTTCTAGTCAGGTTAGGCCACAGGTGAGGCCCAGGCTCCTGAATCTAGTTCATTCCAGGCCGAGAGAACTTATTTGATAAGCCCGACCAATCCCTGTGATCCAGCCCACGAACTGGTAACCTTTCTATGTTTCATCATTTTCGTTAATCTCCGGAGCCGACTTAATTTTAAGAGGTGTTTGGTACACGGAATTATGTAGTCGGTAGTTTTATATTTCAAGAAATTAAATCCTTTGGAATCAAATTCATGATAGTAAATTTTTATATCCTATGTGATCCAGCCCACGAACTTCCAACCAAGATTTCTATCCTAATTTATATCATATGCGTTGGTGATGTATGATAGTAATTTTTATGAGAATTTCTACATGTAGAATCTCTCATAAATTTTTTTTTATCTCTCATAGCAATTAATATTGGGTTCTACATCATTAAATTTATCCTTTTATTTTTTGCAACGAAGGATAGAAATGGGAAACCATTGGAAGTTTTTTTTGCGTAAAATTTTTCTGTAGAAACTCCACCAACTAGGATAGAAATTTCCTTAGGGCTAGGTGGCTTAATGGTATGCTTAAGAACTTGTACATTATTCAATAGCTTCATAGTTCAAATCATTGAATAGATTTATTTATTTCCAAAAAATAATATAACCAACAATTTCTTTAAATAGGTTCATAGCTCAAATCATGTTTCGAAAGAGCATGCACTGTCGTTGTTGTAAGTTAAAATAAATATGCTTGAACGGAAGCATATAATCGGTAAGTCTAAGTCCCACCACTGGCACTAATCTCGTCGTCTGAACCTCTAGACCAACGACAAGTTTTGCTACACCACGAATCATCTTCTGATGGTGAAAGAGGGTACAAAATACTTTTATTGTTCGAGTTTATGTCTAAAAGAGTACATGGTAAACTAAATAATTTTTGTCCCGTTCCTATTTATTTTTATGTTGGACATGGTTCTACATTGGCCAGACATGGTACGGTATGAACACGATCAGATATGGACATAACGATACTGATACAACATTTATTTTATTAAAATAAAATTAGAATATTTTATGTTCAGTCCGAAGTAAACTAAAATTCTGACTCCGTCCTCAGACGGAGCAGAACGACGGAACAGTAGAGGGATGACGTACAGAGGTGTCGACATAGGAGTAAGAGGAAGTGGCGGCGGAGCAGGAGGAGAGGGAAGGTGGGGGCGGAATATGAGAAGGGTTCATGGCAGGGACGTCATGGCAGGGACGTCGCACTCCTCGACGGTGAGAGTGCACGTGCCAAACTGTTTTACGAAAAAAAAAAATATGTGGTCATTTGTTTATATCCAAATTACTCTTCAATTCGTATGATCATTTGTTTATATACAAATTACTTTTAAAAAATGTTAGACAATATCACAATTCTATTATAGGAAATGTTTGACAGTATCAAATCCGTCAAAATCATGCTGTTAAAATTCCGGCGGACAAAGTAATTAGAATTGTCAGAATTCTTTGCAGTGATGAAATTCAATGAATCAGAATGTGTTGTAGTGGTAAGCTGACGACTTAAGCAACTTGGAAATGGATGTATCAAACATGTCCAAAAAATGGATGTCAATCTGTCTTGTCTTCAAAACAGATGTATCAAACAAATAAGACCCACATTTTGGAAATGGATGTCAATCTATTGTCTTCAAAATAGATGCATCAAACATATTTTCTTTTATATAAAAATAAAAATACTGTTGTAAATCATCTCATCATGGTGAATCATGGTGACTCTTCATTTTGTAACTCATGACTCTTCACTTTGTAACTCCTAAGTGACCTTTCATTATGTAACTCCCAACCTCTCTCTTCCTATATAAAGAGAGGTTGGGATAGCTTGTAGAGAGAATTGAGACACATATATTGATATACATGTGAGGTTGAGTTAATTGTCCACAACACGTTATCAGCACTTTGCTCGTGCAACGCCGGAGACCCGACGTACCGCTCGCCTCGACGTCCGCCGACCGTTGCCCCGCGCGCACCCAGTCGCTCGTCGCCGATCCCGTGTATCCGCAATCGTTTTCTCACTTTCTTCCACCATACGGTAAGAAAGGTAATTTTTTTTATACAAAAGTTGTTCTGTCATATACAAAAGTTTCTGTTTTCATCTAAAGGTTTGAAAACAATAGTTTGAAAGCAAAAGATTTTCATCTAAAGTTTCTGTTTCTGTCATATACAAAATTTAGCTAGAATAAGAGTGGTACAATATTTTTTGATTATGTGATGCATGTGGAATGTTGTTTGTGAAGATATAATTTTTTTTGCATTACTGTTAATGCTGTTCTTTACCATGGTTACATGTTTTTTCCAAGATAATTATTTCTTCACATCGTTAGTGAGAACATCTTTAATATTGACTTATCCGTGGTTGGTCTTAACCAATACTTTTCAGTCCTGTTTGATTTTACCTGCTACGGATTAATTTCAAGTACCTATATACACAATTTCATGTTAGATTTTTAGTAGTTGTGAAGCTTGTGTTATCTTTCTGGATAAGTTTACTTCATAATCTTTGTTTTATGTTTCATTTGAGCAAGTTTATTACACATCAGGTAGGAGTTCACGAAGTGTCACGCCCCAGAACCAGAATACTGGAGAGCGGGGGAATGACTCAGCCAGCTACGTATTACGGGTAGATGAATACCGTATAATACGATCAATGCTGTCTAACCAGACGAGGGGGTGCATACTACATGAAAGTCTTACTATGGTCACTTCACATCTATTGTCTCAATCATTCAAACAAGAAGCAAAAATAGAGAACAGGTAAGATAAAGCAGTAAGGCGTCCCAAACGCTTAGTCAAAATGTTCTTGAGATCTGGCTTTACAAAACATAGCCAGATAGTATAGTAACATATACACAATTGTTATCAGCTGCAGTCTGACTTAGTTACAATTATGTAAAAAGTGCAAAACAATCCGACTAACATGTCGGTGCCAAACGGCTAAGTATGATGTAAATAACAAAACGAGCGGTGAAGTAAGGAACCCACTCGAGTCCTCCTGCGATCATCCCTCTAGTATTGACCATCTTGGAGGTAGAAGTAAGCTGGATCCTCGGGACCGGCTCTAAATCTGGCCATGCAAAACCAGAGAGGTTAGACCTCTAATAGCAAGTACCACAAGGAAGGACGATGTGAAGGATTAAACCAGTAAGTAAGAGAATATAATAATAGATCTCTGCTTTCCACTAGGATTCACATAACATCACGACACTTCGAACCAACCTCCCAACCAAACAAGGACAGAAGTTGGCCCGTCATGTTCTGACATTCCGATCATCTCAGTTAGGCAATAGAGTAGATACAGTACACAAACAAATCATCTTGAACGGCCAATCAATTCCTACGGCTTGCTATTGTGAGTCCCAAGTTATCCTGGAATTATGCAAATAGGGATTCCTCAGTTCTTACTATGTGCGAGCAAGGCTAGTCTATCCAGTCAATCAATTGCGCCAATCATGAATTAGACGAGTCCCAGCGGGACGCTCGTCATCAATATAATATACAATAATAATATAAGCAGATACCGCTCCCTGCCCGTGTGGCAGGTTTACAGTATCTGTGGGAACCAGCCGGCCTGTCGGGCACCACTAGTCCCAAGAGGGCTGCCATGTAAGAACTTGGGGATCCATTCTCTCCATGCAATCATTATTTTATTTAACTTAATAGTCTCTACGTTGAGTGAAATCCCATGCCGTGGATCATGGTCATTCAAATGAGTACTTTCGTACGGGGTACGATATGCGCAACGCTACAACGTACCCGTGCGGCTAGGTTGTAGGTCTACATAGCGTAATGCAACCAAATCTAACCACGGAGTAATCATGCCTTGACCATAAAGTACACATGCTGCTTTATAAAATAAATAAATAAATAAATAATTAAAGCCTGCATGTGCCTGTACGTCAATATTCGGGATCGACTAATCGTTTTCAATAGTTCATTACATGAACGTGTCTCATTCATTTAATTCAATAAGACGACTAGCCAGTCTCTTAGTTCCAACCAGGAACGCACGCATGATCAATTATTAGTCAAGGTCACAATCATTATCAATGGTGACAAGGCATGAAAGTCAACTAGTATTTAGTGGGGTCGAGTCTACAACTCTCAGAGTTTAATTCCAGTCATACTGGGTATCCATAAACCAATCAAGACACAGGACACGTTCTACACAACCATATGTATTAAAATATTCATGCCAAGATTTTCGAGTTTATGCAAAAAGCGTAAGGATATAATAGGAGAATTATCATGCCAACATTAAATGAATAAATTGTAAGGCAATAGAAGCACTAAGGTTAAATTACGCCAAGGTTGGTCTATGCCAATTTTTACGCTAAGGTCAATAATACGCGCGTAAAAGCCTACCTGCGTAAAAGCCTGCCTGCGTAAGAGCCTGCCTGCGTAAGAGCCTGCCTGCGTAAAACTTAGAACAGTACGCGTAAAACATAAAGTTACGCGTAAAGGAAACACTCAAATAAAGGAACAAGGTTGAGCGTAAAACTCGTTTTACGCCGAGCCAAGGAGTGCGCGTAAAAAGGAGCTACGTGTAAAAAGATTTAGAGTTTACGCCTGAGACATTGTGCGCGTAAAACAAAGATTACGCCAAGTCAAGTAGACTGCGTAAAACAGTTTTACGCTGACACGAGTGATCGTGGGCGTAAAGCTCGGCACTACGCGGACACGTATAACGTGGGCGTAAAAACTCAATATTACGCTAACACGTAACAACGTGGACGTGAAGGGTGATGTTACGCGAGCACGTATATGAGCGTAAAACATCTCCCGAACCCCAAATTCTATGGAACCTTCGTTCCAAGCTAGGAATGAGGTTCCCATGGTTCAGAATGGCGTATAACACCACCTCAACAAAACTGGAATGGACAAAACTTGGAAGTAAGAAGTTGATAGATCAAAACGAAAATAGCAATTACTAGATCTACGAAAAATAAGGCTTCAAAATGCAAAATGCCAAGTTCTAAACTCTCTTAAAATTACGAGAGGAAGATAAGTGAACCAGAAAAATGGGTTCTCATGTGGAAGCAAGGTGTACTTGCCTATGGGTTTGGTAGGTGGAGAAGTTATGAGGAAGAAGAGATAATGGTGGAGATAATAAGAGAGAGAAAAGAGTTTGGGGGCTTTAAATGGGGTGTTAGGTTCGGTTCATGATGAACCACTAAGAACCCAAAAATAAACCAACCTAGGCCGAACCTAAAACAAAGCTAAAGCAGAGAATAAAAGCAGAAAGTAAAATACAGAAAATTAATTATCGTGAAATTAAAAGAATTTAAATACAGGATAATACATGACAAATATTAAATAAATACATTCAAGTATTATATGCATAAAAATACGTATTCTGGGAACGGAAGTGACATCTCTACCCACCTTAGAAAAATTTCGTCCTCGAATTTCAAATCCAAGCAGGTAGAAATATCGGAGCTAAACTAATACAAGCAATTCTAGTGAGCAAGCAATCATTTCTACCATATCAAAAGCAAGTGCTATATATGTAAATTCATCAATCCATGATATCAAGTAGCTCTACCTATAAAGTGACAAGCATGAAGATTCAGGACAATCAAGGTATACGGAAAGAGATATACCTTGAGTCAAACAGGTGTGGATACCGTGATCATATCATCCTCACGTTCCTGTTGACTCTCCCAAGGAGTGATGACCCCAAGCAACACGGACAAGACTAATTGTTCGGTTCTTGAGTATCTTCTCTCTTCGGTCTAAAATGGACACAGGCTGTTCCTCGTAAGACAGGTTGGTACCAACAACCAGCTCAGAGTGATCGAGGACATGGCTTGGGTCCGATATACCTACGTAATTGAGATACATGAAACACGTCATGCACCTCTCGTAACGAAGGTGGGAGTGATAAACGATAAGCAACATCGCCTATCCGATCAAGGATAACAAATGGGCCCACGTACCGCGGACTCAATTTCCCGCGAATGAACGCCAAATCTGATGACCCCACGAGTAGGTGAGATCCGCAAGAATACGTGGTCCCCAACAGAGAACTCTAACGGCCTACGATGCTGGTCCGCCCATGACGATGCCGATCCTGCGCAACTCGAAGTCGCTCTCTAATTCCCTTAACCACTTCAACCCTGAACAATCATTTCTGGGCCTAACATCTTCCTCTCTCCGATATCATCCATGCAAGCGGTGACCTGCACTTCTTACCATATAATGCTTCAAATGGCGCCATCTGGATACTGGCTTGATAACTATTGTTATATGAAAACTCGACCAAGTGCAGGTGGCTCTCCCAAGATCTTCCAAAATCTAAAGTGCAAGCTCGCAACATGTCTTCTAAAGTCTGAATCGTTCTTTCTGATTGCCCATCCGTCTGCGGATGGTAGGCCGTGCTAAATCTTAACTTGATACCCAGACTATGATATAAGCTCTTCCAGAAATGTGATGTAAAACGGGTATCCGATCCGACACAATACTGACAGGACTCCATGCTGCCTGACTATCTGTTGCATATATAACTCCGCCAACTTTTCTGTAGATTTTTCTACTCTGAAAGGAAGAGTGTGCTACCTTCGTAAGTCGGTCCACTATCACCCAAATAGCGTCCTTACCACTTGGTGATCTCGGTAAACGGTCACAAAGTCCATTGTAATATGCTCCCATTTCCATTCCGGAATAGGAAGCGGTTGCAATAACCCAGCTGGCCTCTGCTGTTCTGCCTTCACTTGCTGACATACCAAGCAACGAAAACAAATCTAGCTATCTCCCTCTTCATCCCGTTCCCAGAAATGCCGCTTGATATCTTGGTACATCTTGGTCACCCCAGGGTGAATAGAATATTGAGAACTGTGAGCTTCTGCCATAACCTCCTGTCTGATATCTCCACTAGGCACACATAGACGTGATCCAAACCTAAGTGTACCATCTTCATGAATTCTCATCTCCTTCCTGAGTCTGACTCACATTCTGCCCTAAGCTTCTGAATCCTTGGGTCTTGTGCTTGAGCTGCCTTGATCCTGTCTACTAAGTCAGATTGAACTTGCAGACTTGCTAGAACTCCTATATCACTAGGAAGTATAACTTCGATGCCCATCTCCTGAAGGTCTTCTAAAATGTGCTTCTGTGTTGTTAACATAAATGCGCCGCCTCTCCTGCTGAGAGCGTCTGCTACCACATTAGCCTTGCCTGGATGATACTGAAGCTCTACGTCATAATCCTTAATCAACTCCAGCCATCTTCTCTGCCTCATGTTCAGTTCCTTCTGAGTAAAGATGTACTTCAGACTTTTATGATCTGTGTACATCTCCACTCGGTCACCATATAAGTAATGCCTCCATAGCTTCAGAGTAAACACTACTGCCGCTAACTCCAAATCATGAGTTGGATATATCTTCTCGTGGTCCGAAGCTGCCTAGATGCATATGCTATCACCTTCCCATGCTGCATAAGGACACACCCAAGTCCTTTACCTGACGCATCACAATATACTGTAAAACCTCCGGGTCCAACTGGCAATGTAAGAATAGGTGCTGATATCAATTTCTGCTTCAAAGTCCAAATGATGCCTGATATTCTGCCACCAAACGAATGGTACATCCTTCCGGGTCAAGCGGGTCATGGGTGCTGAAAGCCTTGCAAAGTCTGATACAAACCTTCTGTAATATCCTGCCAATCCCAAGAAGCTCCGTACATCTGCTACTTGGGTACTGGCCAACTCTCTACTGCTTCTACCTTCTTGGGATCTACTGCTACTCCAGCTCCTGATATGATGTGACCTAAAAATGAAATGTGATTCGTCCAAAACTCACACTTGCTGAGCTTGGCATACAACCGATTCTCTCTCAGAACCTGCAACACTTTCCTGAGGTGGTCTTCATGCTCCTCTTCACTAGCAGAGTATACGAGAATGTCGTCAAGAAACACAACGACAAACTGATCTAAGTACGGCATAAAGATGCGGTTCATCAAATCCATAAATATTGCTGGAGCATTGGTCAAACCAAACGGCATTACTAAGAATTCATAATGCCATACTTCGACTGAATGCTGTCTTGGAAATCCTCCTTCCGAACCCTCACCTGATGGTACCCTGAACGAAGATCTATCTTGGAGAAAACTCTAGCTTTGCTCAACTGATCAAATAAGTCGTCGATCCTGGGTAGTGGGTACTTGTTCTTTACTGTTGCCGCGGTTAAGCTTCCTGTAGTCAATGCATAACCTGGATGACCCATCCTTCTTCCCCACAAGTACCACTGGTGCTGCCCACGGTGATACACTAGCTTGGATAAACTTCTTCTCCTTCAGTTCCTCAATATGCTGATATACCTTGGCCTGCTCTGAATTCGCCATTCTGTAAACCCGATCTGATATCGGTTTTGTTCCTGGTGCCAATTCTATACTGAACTCAATATCTCTAACTGGTGGTAGACCTGGAAGTTCTTCAGGAAATACGTCTAGAAATTCTTCAACTGCCTTCGGGATCTGAACTTCTTCCATTGCCGCTACTATTCCCTGCTCTGGTTGAGTTGCCTCTGATCTGACTAAGGTGAATCTCTCCTGCCTGAATATCAAAAGATACACTCCCTCTACGACAATCAATTGTCGTATGACTGTCTTTCAGCCAGTCCATGCCTAAGATAATGTCGAAATTTTGACAGAAATTATCAACCGGACAGGTAAAGAATGCCCGTAAACTACAACGCTACATGCTAAAATAACTCTACTAACTCCTACGAGCCCATTACCAGTGAGTATATTCAACCTCCCTGGCAATGCCTCGAACTCCATTCCTAGTCGTGTCGCAAATTGTGCAGATATAAATGAATGGGATGCTCCCGAATCAAATAATGCTACTGCGGGATATGAGGCGACGAGAATGTTACCTGCCACAACATCTCCCGATGCCAATGCCTCCTCCAAGGACAGAGTGAATGCTTGCCCTCGACCTCTTTGCTGGTTTCCATGCTGCGGCCTAGCCTGATGCTGCTGCTGGCCCCTGCCTTGATGATGCTGGGGTGGTCTATGCTAGTGTTGCTGCATCGGCGGCCCCTGCTGCCAAACATCTGAGCCTGCGGCATTAACTGACGTGTGCCAACGGCCTTACTGCCACCGCTGGTCCTCGATACTGGCCTGCCCTGGTGCTGACACAGCAGGAAACTGTTGCCCTGGTCCTCCTGACCTCAATTCATGGGACATGTGGTAACCCGATGGTCTGGATTTCTACATATCAGACACAGCCCGTTCAGTGTCCGACATACATCTCTAGTGTGCCCCATCTTCCACAATAAGTGCAGCCCGCCGGGGGTTGCTGGTTCTTCCTCTGTTGCAGTTGCTGCTGCCTGGGTGGTGGTGCTGGTCCTCGTATCGCCACATCGTGGATACGAATGCCAGTGGATGGTGCTGTTGTTCGGGGCGCTGCTCCCCCTCCTCCTTCAATCTGACTGTGGGACCTCTTCTGACCCCCAGTCCTCACTGCAAGCCTCTGGATGGTGAGCTCATGCCTTCGAGTCGTCGTCAATATCTCATCAAAAGTCTGGTAATTGTTTCCCTCTATCAATTGCAAGAGTTCAAGATGAAATCCCTGGTGAAACCTCATAGCCCTATGGCTCTCTGTTGCTACCATCTCTGGGGCGAATCTACTCAATCTGCAGAATTCCGCTGCATAAGCATCTACAGTCTTGCCAGCCTGCCTGAGGCTGATAAACTTCTGCTGTAGCTCAAACCGTGCCACAACTCCATAGTACTTGGTCTTGAATCTTGCCGTGAAATCGTCCCAAGCCACAGGACGTTTAATGCCCACTTCCTCTGATTCCCCAATCACGTGCGAGATCCTGAAGTAACAACTTTACTAGATCCACACGTTCTTCTGCCGGTACCTTAGCTGCTGTCAGAATAGCCTCCATGTCCTTAAGCCATGCATCTGCTGACATGGCATCTTCCGTGCCCTCGAAACGGCGGGGGTTGTACTTGCAAAACCTGGCTGATGCTCCTGAATCTGGCCTTGCCCCTCTTTCCAATGCTGTCTGTAATCCTTGGTTGAGTAGCACATTCTGCTCTTGTAGCTGAGTGTGCATGCGTTGCTGGACCAACATCTGATGTTGCTGAGCAGCCATCATTCCTCTCATGATCTCCAGAAGGGCTGGTGTGTCCACTTGGGTAGGTGGAACTGTTGGTGGTGGTGGAACATCCGGATACTGCGGTTCAGCTGCTGGTTCTACTATCACTTCTTCTTGAATAGCCTCTTGAGTTAGTACCGGCCCTCGTTGCTGACAACAGGGTCAGGTTGTCTATGTGCTCTTGTTGCTGTTGTCCAGTCCTGGCAGATGCGACGAAGTGCCCCTAAGAAAAGGGACAAGAACAATCAATCAATCGGACATGAAGGATCAATGAATTCAAGGATACCGAATGTCAAGCTAGAGTCGAGAGTAACGAATCATGAGATCAAGGGGAACATGTATGATTGAGACATCCTATAAATCAAAACCCCACAAGTCTGAAATCAGACCTGCATGGCCACCACTAAAACCTTGTCACGCCCTAGAACCAGAATACTGGAGAGCGGGGAATGACTCAGCCCGCTACGTATTACGGGTAGATGAATACCGTATAATACGATCAATGCTGTCTAACCAGACGAGGGGTGCATACTACATGAAAGTCTTACTATGGTCACTTCACATCTATTGTCTCAATCATTCAAACAAGAAGCAAAAATAGAACAGGTAAGATAAAGCAGTAAGGCGTCCCAAACGCTTAGTCAAAATGTTCTTGAGATTGGCTTTACAAAACATAGCCAGATAGTATAGTAACATATACACAATTGTTATCAGCTGCAGTCTGACTTAGTTACAATTATGTAAAAGTAAGTGCAAAACAATCCGACTAACATGTCGGTGCCAAACGGCTAAGTATAATGTAAATAACAAAACGAGCGGTGAAGTAAGGAACCCACTCGAGTCCTCATGCGATCATCCCTCTAGTATTGACCATCTTGGAGGTAGAAGTAAGCTGGATCCTCGGGACCGGCTCTAAATCTGGCCATGCAAAACCAGAGAGGTTAGACCTCTAATAGCAAGTACCACAAGGAAGGACGATGTGAAGGATTAAACCAGTAAGTAAGAGAATATAATAATAGATCTCTGCTTTCCACTAGGATTCACATAACATCACGACACTTCGAACCAACCTCCCAACCAAACAAGGACAGAAGTTGGCCCGTCATGTCCTGACATTCTGATCATCTCAGTTAGGCAACAGAGTAGATACAGTACACAAACAAATCATCTTGAACGGCCAATCAATTCCTACGGCTTGCTATTGTGAGTCCCAAGTTATCCTGGAATTATGCAAATAGGGATTCCTCAGTTCTTACTATGTGCGAGCAAGGCTACTCTATCCAGTCAATCAATTGCGCCAATCATGAATTAGACGAGTCCCAGCGGGACGCCCATCATCAATATACAATATACAATAATATAAGCAGATACCGCTCCCTGCCCGTGTGGCAGGTTTACAGTATCTGTGGGAACCAGCCGGCCTGTCGGGCACCACTAGTCCCAAGAGGGCTGCCATGTAAGAACTCAGATCCATTCTCTCCATACAATCATTATTTTATTTAACTTAATAGTCTCTACGTTGAGTGAAATTCCATGCCGTGGATCATGGTCATTCAAATGAGTACTTTCGTACGGGGTACGATATGCGCAACTCTACAACGATACCCGTGCGGCTAGGTTGTAGGTCTTACATAGCATAATACAACAATCAAATCTAACCACGGAGTAATCATGCCTTGACCATAAAGTACACATGCTGCTTTGTAAAATAAATAAATAAATAATAATGAAGCCTGCATGTGCCTGTACGTCAATATTCGGGATCGGCTAATCGTTTTCAATAGTTCATTACATGAACGTGTCTCATTCATTTAATTCAATAAGACGACTAGCCAGTCTCTTAGTTCCAACCAGGAACGCATGCATGATCAATTATTAGTCAAGGTCACAATCATTATCAATGGTGACAAGGTATGAAAGTCAACTAGTATTTAGTGGGGTCGAGTCTACAACTCTCAGAGTTTAATTCCAGTCATACTGGGTATCCATAAACCAATCAAGACACAGGACACGTTCTACACAACCATATGTATTAAAATATTATCATGCCAAGATTTTCGAGTTTATGCAAAAAAGCGTAAGGATATAATAGAAGAATTATCATGCCAATTAAATGAATAAATTGTAAGGCAATAGAAGCACTAAGGTTAAATTACGCCAAGGTTGGTCTATGCCAATTTTTACGCTAAGGTCAAATACGCGCGTAAAAGCCTGCCTGCGTAAAAGCCTGCTTGCGTAAGAGCCTGCCTGCGTAAGAGCCTGTCTGCGTAAAACTTAGAAGAGTACGCGTAAAACATAAAGTTACGCGTAAAGGAAATACACTCAAATAAAGGAACAAGGTTGAGCGTAAAACTCGTTTTACGCCGAGCCAAGGAGTGCGCGTAAAAAGGAGCTACGTGTAAAAAGATTTAGAGTTTACGCCTGAGACATTGTGCGCGTAAAACAAAGATTACGCCAAGTCAAGTAGACTGCGTAAAACAGTTTTACGCTGACACGAGTGATCGTGGGCATAAAGCTCGGCACTACGCGGACACGTATAACGTGGGCATAAAAACTCAATATTACGCTAACACGTAACAACGTGGGCGTGAAGGGCTGATGTTACGCGAGCACGTATAACGTGAGCGTAAAACATCTCCCGAACCCCAAATTCTATGGAACCTTCGTTCCAAGCCAGGAATGAGGTTCCCATGGTTCAGAATGGCGTATAACACCACCTCAACAAAACTGGAATGGACAAAACTTGGAAGTAAGGAAGTTGATAGATCAAAACCGAAAATAGCAATTACTAGATCTACGAAAAATAAGGCTTCAAAATGCAAAATGCCAAGTTCTAAACTCTCTTAAAATTACGAGAGGAAGATAAGTGAACCAGAAAAATGGGTTCTCATGTGGAAGCAAGGTGTACTTGCCTATGGGTTTGGTAGGTGGAGAGAGTTATGAGGAAGAAGAAGAAGAGTAATGGTGAAGGAGAGTAATGAAGAGAGAGAAAGAGTTTGGGGGCTTTAAATGGGGTATTAGGTTCGGTTCATGATGAACCACTAAGAACCCAAAAATAACCAACCTAGGCCGAACCTAAAACAAAGCTAAAGCAGAGAATAAAAGCAGAAAGTAAAATACAGAAAATTAATTATCGTAAAATTAAAAGAATTTAAATACAGGATAATACATGACAAATATTAAATAAATACATTCAAGTATTATATGCAAAAATACGTATTCTGGGAACGGGAAGTGACACGAAGTTTATCAAATATATGTTTCTGCTTCCTACTAAATCAAATATAGTTTGTTACAAAAATATACTTTGGTAAAACAATATTTTGTTCAAATTTTTTTAATCAAAATATACTTTGGCGTGTTTATCAAATAGCTTGTTGTATATATTTTGGTAAAAGACATTTTTCTGCAATTTTTTCAACTGACAATTTCAGAATTATTTTTGTTTAAATAGTACTTATCCCAACAAAATATTTGTTAGTTTTTTTCTGAAAAAAATAAAATTTCATGATTGATGAAGAATTTAGATGCTAACATTTTTTTTGCTGATAATGGATTTGGAGCGCCCCGGCGAGCGCCACAGTGCCATCTGCGTCCCGACAAGTTTTTTTTATGTTACTCAGTGAATTATTAACAGATGGGTAGTAAAAAAATTGTATTTTTTTTCTCGCTATTTTTTTGGCGTCGCTTCATTAGACGTCGGAAAAATAGTTGACATTTTTTTTGGTGCCGCTTGCTTAGGCACCAATTCTTTTGTGTGTTGTTGCCTACTTATGTTGTACGTTTTTTTAGCGTAATGGCGTAAAAATTGAAAAATTGTCTTGGCTACATAAACAAATTCTGGCACCGCCAAATTTGGGCCTCCTAAAGATAACCTTTTTGGTTAATAATTTTTCAAAGGCAACGCTCATTTTGAGCACGCACTAAATTATCACCTATTTTGCACAGTTCACAAATAGCGTGAATTTCTTGAAAAATCTTATTTATTCTTACATTTAACAAAAATTTACGAAGTCTCTCTGAATAGGCTCACCTACTTGGGTATGATGTCAGAAAAAACTTGGGGCTTGGTTCTTAAGAGGTCCCCGGTGACCCTCCTCCCTCATTTTCCCCCTGGTCATATTCACGTAGAGCTACTGAAAGGGGTTGACCGAATATTATTTTTTGCTCAAATTGTATTTATAATTATGCATTTTTACAAGAAACTAATTGAACTCTCTATATCATCCCGTCGATCGATATAAGAAAAAGTTTTAAAACAAAAATTGTTTTTTCAAAACCGTTGGTTTTATTTACGATTGTTTGTTGTTGCTTATACAAACCAAATCCATATAAACCTGTCGTTTTATATGTTGACTGATCAAGATTTTTTCTCCTGTTGTAGAAAAATGTCGATCAAGATTGATTTTCCCATCCTTGAAGCCTCTGGCAAGAACTACTTGGACTGGACGCAAGACATCCAGAACCATCTAGATGCGCAGGGCCTCTTGGACGTCATCTATAACGAGGAAGAGCGTGAAGTGGAAGTCACTCGCTCAATGAACGCCAAAGCGATGATTCTATTCCGCAGGCATTTATCTGACGCCATGAAGTCGGAGTTCATTGAAATCTCCTCGCCGAAGACGCTATGGGACTCTCTGAAAGAGCGCTTCGACCACCAGAAGACCATATGGCTACCTGAAGCACGCTATGACTGGTTGAACCTGCGCTTCCAAGACTTCAAAAGTGTAACTGATTACAACAATGAAGTCTGCAGGATTCGATCACTTCTCCAATACTGCGGTGAGATATTAACCGACAGTGATCTATTGGAGAAAACATACACCATATTTCCTTCAACTGACAACTTGCTCCAAAAACAATACCGTCAGTCTAAGTTCACCAAGTTTTCCGAGCTCATCACCCAGCTTTTACTAGACGAGAAGAACAGTCTCATTTTAATGAGAAACAATAATTCTCGTCCTGCTGGAACAAAGGCAATCCAATGCCTGATGCAAACGCTCTCCGTGGACCAAATCTACGGTAGAAACGAGACAAGGGCCAGTCGTCCCAGCCAAGGAACAGAGGCGAGTTTAAGTCTCGCCATCCAAAGTGAGGTTCTAACAAGAACCAAGGACCTTTGACTCCTAGGCAGTCTCATGGTAAGAACCAACGGGCCAGTCGTCCCAAAGCGAGAGTGGAAGGCCAAGCGCCTACTCTCTGCTACAAATGTGGTGCTTATGGTCATATGCAACGGACTTGCAGGGCGACCCCCCAAGAAGTTAACTATCATAAGGGGCACCGGGCCGAAGCAAATTTGGTCATCGAGTGCGAAAATCTAAATCTTAGACCCCCGATTTTGTAGCAGAAATGGAAGAATAAATCTCCATTTTCTATTTGTTTGATTTAAGTCATGAAACTTTTGGTGGTTTGTATTTTCTGTTTTTTCGATAAATTAAAGTTCTATTTCGAGCACTTTCCTCAAACGTGTGACAAACTTCAATTTTCTTTACTTATAGGCATGGAACACGGGACAGTAGATTGTCTGGTTGATAGTGGAACGACTCACACTATCTTGAGAGATAAATCATACTTTATCTCCTATACGCCTAAAGTAACCTCAGTGACAACCATTTCGGGACCCTTAACCCTTGTTCAAGGTTTTGACAAAGCCCGTTTTTCGTTGTCCAATGGTACTCCCGTTGAAGTATCAGAGGCCTTATATTCTCCAAGGTCCAGTCGTACCTTACTGAGTTTTAAGGATATTCGAGAAAACGATTTCATGTTGAAACTGCTCGAGAACATGGCTTCGAGTATCTTTTCATTACCTCCACTCAGTACGGCCAAAAGCGTATCTTGGAGAAGTTGAAATGTCTTTCAAGTGGTTTGTATCTCACTACGATACAACACATCGAGAGTAATCTCATCATTCGTCGAGCGCCAGTTGATGAGAGGACTTTTATGCTATGGCATGACCGGCTGGGTCATCCGGGTCAAAATACGATGCTTCGCACTATGAATGCATCACATGGGCATCCTCTTGGAGGAAAGAATTTCGTTATAAATCCGAAAAGCCTATGCCAAGCTTGCTCGATTGGGAAGATGAATCTCAAGCCACTCCATGTGAAACCTACGAGATTGGTTTTCCAATTCCTTGAGAGAATTTATGGAGATATTTGTGGACCAATCCAACCAACATGCGGACCATTTAAATACTTCATGATTTTGGTTGATGCATCGACTAGATGGTCACACGTAGTGTTGTTGTCCACCCGAAATGTAGCGTTTCCTAAACTCCTCGCCCAGATCATTAAGTTAAGGGCTCATCATCCGGATTATCCGATAAAGTCTATTAGACTTGATAATGCCGCGGAGTTTACATCGAAGACTTTCGATGATTATAGCATGACTTTGGAAATAAATCTTGAACACCCTGTTGCGTATGTTCATACCCAAAATGGCCTAGCGGAAGCTTTTATAAAGCGACTGCAAGTGATAGCGCGGACCTTGGTTATGCGCACCAAACTCCCACTATCTGCATGGGGCTATACAATTTTGCACGCTGCAAATTTGGTCCTCTGAGGCCCATGGCCACCCAACCACTTTCCGCGTACCAGCTGGTTACTGGATGTGAGCCTGACATCTCACATTTACGCGTGTTTGGGTGCCTAGTCAATATTTCAATTGAGCCGATAAGGCGTTCAAAATTTGGACCTCAGAAGCGATGGGGAATATATGTCGGTTATAACTCCCCGTCCATCATTCGCTATTTAGAGCCCTTAACAGGCGATCTCTTTACCGCGAGACACGCGGATTGTGACTTTGATGAGGCAATATTTCCGTCGTTAGGGGGAGAAATGCACGCTAACGTTGATGAGGAACGACGTGAATTAGCGTGGCATGTGCCCGCTTTTGCTCATCATGATCCTCCCTCTGCACATAGTGATAAGGAAGTGCAGAGGATTCTAGGTCTGCAAGATATTGCAAATCAAATGCCAGATGCATTTAGCGACCTAGCAAAAGTCACGAGATCAAATACCTGCTGCAAATGTGCCTGCAAGGATAGACGTCCCTGAGAGACGCCATGTTCCTGTGAAACATGTTGCTCCGGTCGAACCCGCCGAGCAAAGGACGCTGCCATCGGCCGTCCAGTCCGCCGTTATTCCAAAAAGAAGGGAAGACCGGTTGGTTCCAAAGATGTCTGCCCCGGAAGCGGAGAAATCTTGTTAAAATGTTTTGCCACATGAGATCATTAAGGATCACGGCGATGTATTAGAAGAGCTCGTTCTAGATGAAATGCCTATTCCTAATCATGCCGATAACCTCGAAATATCCGTCGAGTATGCTAGCTTAGACGATATTTTGAAGCGAAACGAAACTGTCATCGATGATGTGTTCATATACTCAGTGGCCATGACATTATAAACAATGATGACATGGAACCTCGTAGTGTTGTCGAGTGTCAACGACGAACGGACTGGTCACAATAGAAACAAGCAATCCAGGCTGAACTAGACTCCTTAGCGAAAAAAAGTGTGTTTGGACCCGTTGCTCCAACACCACCCAATGTTAAACCAGTTGGTCACAAATGGGTTTTCCTAAGGAAGCGTAATGAGAGAATGAGATTGTGCGATACAAGGCTCGCCTTGTGGCGCAAGGCTTCTCACAACGCCCTGGAATTGGTTATGAGGAACGTATTCTCCCGTAATGGACGTCATAACGTTCCGCTACTTAATCAGTTAGTAGTTTCCGAAAAACTGAATATGCAGCTCATGGATGTGGTCACAGCCTATCTCTACGGGGATCTAGACAATAGATATACATGAAAGTCCCTGAAGGACTAAAGATGCCTGAATCAAGTAGTTCCCGACCACGGAACGCGTTCTCGATTAGACTGAGGCGTTCGCTATATGGATTGAAACAATCCGGGCGAATGTGGTATAACCGCCTAAGCGAATACTTGATCGGTTTGGGATACGTTAATAACGAACTTTGCCCATGCGTGTTCATAAAGAAATCCACTTCAGGATACGCAATCATCGCGGTCTATGTAGATGATATGAATCTCATAGGAACCGAAAAGACTTGTCAGAAACTGCTGATATCCTGAAGAGGGAATTCGAGATGAAGGATCTTGGGAAGACACGGTTTTGCCTCGGCCTGCAGATCGAGCACCGTAAAGATGGAATTCTTGTCCATCAAGCGAACTACACCCAAAAGGTGTTGAGACGCTTTAGTCATTTTGACGTTAAGCCGTCCGCTACTCCCATGATCGTCCGCTCTCTAGACATTACTAAGGACCCATTCCGTCCAAAGGAGGACGACGAAGAGATATTGAGTCCTGAGTGCTCTTATCTGGGTGCAATAGGCACTACTAAAATATGCTTAAATAGCGACGTATATTAGCGACGGCGGAAATACGCGTCGCTGATAATTGCATATAGCGACGTCTTGTGCTACACGTCGCTGTCCGTCGCTGCGTAGCGACGTTCAGCGACGTATAATTTACGTCGCTGGCTTGCGATGTTTAGCGACGTATCATGTAGGCGTCGCTGTTTTATTTCATATAGGATTCCTGGCCCGATCGAAATCCCAAAATTTTCACCCAAAAATTTATTCCCGCTCTCCCCTCTCCCCTGGCGAACCCTCCCCTCCGGCGACCACTCCCTCCGGCGAGACCCTCCCCCTTCTCCCCCGGAGACCCCGCTCGCCCGTTGACCCCTCCCTCGGCGACCAGCCTCCCTCCTCCGACGAAGGAGCCTTCCTCGCCGCTTCTTCCTCCGACGAAGCCACCCTCCTCGCCGCCTCCATCCTCCGACGAAGCCACCTCCTCAGGTAAACCCTAACCCTAGCCCTAGCTATCTAGACACAGACACGGACACGAGAACTCTAACCCTAGCTGCTGGGGTGGTCTTTCTGTCGAGGAGAGAGGGGTGGGGTTGGGTGCAGGGGGGGGGGTCTTACTGTCGAGGGGTGGAGGGAGGGGTGGGGGTACCCGGGGGGTGGGGCAGGGGTAGGGGGAGGGGGCATGGTTGGGGTGGGTGCAGGGGGAGGGGGACAGGGGAGGGAAGGCAGGGGAGGGTTGGGGGGGTGCAGGGGTATGGGTAGGGGGGGGGGGGCAGGGGAGGGGGGAGGGGGGAAGGGGGAGGGGGGGCAGGGGAGGGTTGGGGTGGGTGCAGGGGTAGGGGGGGGGGGCAGGGGTGAAGTGTATATTTTGGTCGAACACTTAGGCGCTTGCACGCACATTCACTACCGATGAGGGAGAGAGAGAGAGTGCGAGTGGACTGCAGTCCATATCGCTGCTGGTTTGTCTTGTGATATTTTTATTTTTCTTTTCCTTTTTCATGTTTCTTTTCCATGATTGTTGTACGTGTACAGTCTGCCACTTTTCTTTATCGAGTACGATTTTGTTGCTTCTCTCGCTCTTCCTCTTGGTCTCCATTGAATGCTGGTCTACTGCCATTAATATTGGTCGATAGATTTCTCTGTCACATATTGCAAGTGGTACTAAGAAAAAAGAAAAAGAAAGAAAGGAGAGAATAGATGTGACTCAAATGGACCGAAGTAGGTATAGTAGTAGCAGTAAGAGCGGGACATGAACCGGGCTCATGACATTTTGAACTTTGGAAGACAATGCCATGTTAACTACTTCCTTTCCTTGCTTATGTTTGTGATTTATTATGATATAATGGTGATGTTAATTCTTTCCAAATGTTAGGATCGTTACAAATCTTGTTGGCTCGAAAAGAAATTTTCTTCGTGCATGTCTACTTCACATTATAGGCCGAGTTTGTTCGGCTACAGAAGGAGGCGGCTGATGCTGCTGCTGCTGCTAGTGCGCAAGCAGAGGGAGGGGCTGGTACTTCCTCCCAGTCGCCTGCAGAGCCATCGCCGGACGAGCTCTGGATGACCGCCGTTGGCGGTCTTCAGAAGGGTACGTACTACGGTACGGGATCCTACGGCGCGTATTTGGCTTCGGAGTCATCCCGGGCCCCCTCTGTCAGTGCGCAGTCTCCGGCTACGCAGGCGTCGTCACGAGCTGAGGATGTTCGTCGTCAGATCGAAGAGCTGCGTCGCGAGTTGCAGCAGCAGATTTCTGATGCGGTCGAGCGACGATCCGACCCCGATCGTCATCGGACGATTTGATGCGGTCGAGCGCAGTATACAGGAGCTGATGAGTCTGCATCAGGCTGCAGCTACCAACTTGCAGACGCTCACCGAGTCTACGCAGCGCACGGAGCGTAGACAGGTCGAGCTGGACGGATCGCAGAGGAGCCTTTCTCTCTCACTCGCTCAGTATACTGAGAAGGTGGTGAGTACCCTTGCTGCGCATGGTGAGCGATTGCAAGAGCTGGAGCAGGTACGTCCTTCGGGTCCATCGACGGTGCCGACTCCAGATACTGCACTGCCTCCGGCGCCGACTCCAGACATTGTACTGCCTCCTACTGCCCCTACGGTACAGCTCACCCAGGAGCAGTATGACTACATTCTATCCCAGTTGCGCGGCAGGGGTCCGCAGTGATTTTATTGGTTTTTTATGACTTGTATGTATTGGCCCTATGGGCAAATTGTTTATTCATACACTGTTGTTTATACACTTGGTGGGAGACTTTTATCATCTTTCATTTTATTTGATTCTATTGGATGTTTGTGAGGATGTGTGTCTGTGATATTTACTTTGCACTGCCTCCTATTTTTATTGTGATATTTACTTTGTGATATCTGCGACGGGATGACAAATATACCTACGCTGGGTTATAAGCGATGATCTGATATACAAAGGAGATGCTGCCGAAATTTTAAAAAAATATATTGTGTATTTTTGTTATGATGTGTGTCTGTGTTTACAGTGAATGTGAAATACAGTATTCGGAACCATCGACAGTTTCGATTACTGTTGTATGTTTTATCTTGGATAGAAATAGCAACAGTTCAGGGTGCACTTCTGAGAGCTTCATTTTCACGTCCTTCACTTTCTCGGACGTCGTAAAGGTTCCCGAGAAGGTGAAGGACGTGAAGAGGAAGCTCTGAGAAGTGCACCCTGAACTGTTGCTCTTTCTATCAAAGATAAAACATACAACAGTAAGCGAAACTGTCGATGGTTCGAACACTGCACTTCACACACTGTAAACACAGACACACAGCATAACAAAAATATCAATTATATTTTTTTTAAATTTTTTTTTATATTAGCGACGGATAGCGACGTTCTGCGACGTACTGCGACGTCACACAGACGTCGCTATACGTCGCTAACTAGCGACGTTACGTCGCTCGACGTCGCTAATATACGTCGCTACGTTGCCCACGTGGCCACGTGGATGCCATGCCTCGTCATCATTTATAAACTTTTGAAGCGTCGCTAGTGGTCGCTTTACGTCGCAAAGTTGGCGACGTACTTATACGTCGCTATCTGTCGCTCATTTTGCGACGTCTAGCGACAATTAACTACGCATCGCAAATAGCGACGTTTGGCGACTAAATTGCCATCTGCGACTTGCCTATAAGCGACGTAGGTTTTTCGTCGCTAAATACGTCGTAAATCATTGTTAGCGACGTATTTCCTGTATTTAGCGACGTCTCCTGACGTCGCTAATCTGGGTTATTTTAGTAGTGAGGCGCTTTATTGTACTTGGCCCAATGTACTAGACCGGACATCTCGTTTGCTGTGAATTGTCTAGCTCGACACAGCACCGCGCCAACACGCCGCCATGAATGGCATAAAAGACATTTTCCGCTACCTTAAGGGTACTACGGACTTGGGTTTGTTCTATCCCTACGCGGTTTGAGTGAGTCCAACGCTCTTGGCACTCGAAGCAACGCGACCCTTGTTGGCTACGCCGATGCGGGATACTTATCTGATCCGCACAAGGGGCGTTCCTAATCTGGTTATGTCTTTACCATTGGAAACACGGCGATTTCTTGGAGGTCTCGCAAACAGACCTTAGTGGCTACTTCAACGAACCACTCTGAGCTACTCGCGCTTTATGAGGCGACTAGAGAGTGTGTATGGCTTCGAGCTGTTATTGGCCATATTCGAAGTACATGTGATCTTCCATATGACCCAGATGAACCTGTTGTCGTCTATGAGGACAATACCGCTGTTATTGATCAAGCGAAACATGGTTACATCAAAGGGGATGCTACCAAGCACATATCGTCCAAGTTGTTCTTTACACATGAACAACAAGCGCTTCAGAAGATTGAAGTGCAACATATTGGATCGGAGAATAACCGTGCAGACTTGTTCACCAAGTCACTGCCAAAACACTCGTTCCAGAAACATGTCAGAGCGATTGGACTTAGGAAGCTTTCAGAGCTAGCCTAAGTGAAATATGTTTCTCGCACCCTGTTGTGTGCATGTGAGGGGGAGCTCCCCAACGAGCGCCTCCAAACGCCCTGTTGTGCGTATATCCCGCACCCCGTCGAGTGCGAGTGAAAAGGGAAGCATCCTGATGTATGCTTGTGTACTCTTTTTCCCTTCGACCAAAGTTTTTCCCACTGGGTTTTCTTTGGCAAGGTTTTTAACGAGACACAGTTCAAATCTCTTATTCACTAAGGATTATTATAATCAGGGGGAGTATCCAATTGTATACTTCTAAACCATCGTGTACACTTTTGTCCTTCGATCAGCGGTTTTTTCCACTGGATTTTCCCTGACAAGGTTTTGACGAGGCACCTTTGCAAATGGTTAAGTTTACCCCCATCACACTGACCTGTGTATACTCTTTTGTCCTTCGACCAAAGTTTTTTTTTTTCCCACTGGATTTTCTTTGGCAAGGTTTTAACGAGGCACAAGTAGGTGGTCATTTTTGAATCTGCAAGCTACAGACAGACAAAGAAGCTCACAGGTGTTTACAAGCAGAGTTTGTGAAGAGCCAAGGGGGAGTGTTGTAAATCATCTCATCATGGTGAATCATGGTGACTCTTCATTTTGTAACTCATGACTCTTCACTTTGTAACTCCTAAGTGACCTTTCATTATGTAACTCCCAACCTCTCTCTTCCTATATAAAGAGAGGTTGGGATAGCTTGTAGAGAGAATTGAGACACATATATTGATATACATGTGAGGTTGAGCTAATTGTCCACAACAAATACTACTTATTGCAGGTGTTATTTTTTAAAATAACAAATAAGACCTACATTTTGTAATAGATGAGCCTAATTGTACCGAACATGGCACTCTTTAGTTAAGTGCAAAGAAATTTTTTTTTCCAACTTTGTAACAGAGAAGTCTCATTATTAGAGGCGAACGTTCGGTTTATTCGGTTTCAACCGAATCGAATTAGCCAAAATTGAATAAACCGAAAGTCCAAAAATTCAAAACCGAAACCGAATCGAATTAGCCAAAGCCGAAACCGAAACCGAACCGAACCGAACCTAATAATAAATTCAATTTATTCGTTGAAATTAATGGGTCGGACCCAAAGTTCGAATCATGGTTAAATTATATTAAAAATCATAATTTTTATACACACATTTGTCGAATTTTAAAGTTACGTAAGAAGTTGAACTAGTTATTAAATTATCAAAGTTGTAATTCAAAACACATACATATAATTGTTGTTTTCAAAATATACATATTTTTAAATTGAGGATATTTATATAATTGTATAATTCTTATTCGGTTTTCGGTTTTGGATGGAACCGAACCGAAACTCAAAACCGAATAAGAAATTTTTGTATTTTGAAAACTGAAATCGAACTGAATTGTTTTGAAACCGAACCAAATCTCTTATTCAGTTTGGTTCGATTCAATTTTAGATTTGGTTCGGTTCGATTTTCGGTTGAGAACAGAATAATGTTCACCCCTACTCATTATCAGTCTTCTCCCTGGACCCTTAAAAGTACTAGATCATCATCCCTGCTGTCAAGACCTGTTGGTGGAGATTTTCGACTGCACTAATGATGCATCCAATCATAAACCATATGAATTATAAGTACTCACTTGTATTTCCAATCCAAATTTTAGCGGACCTCTAAAAAAAAACAAATATTACATGCTCTTAGAGTACGGTCACATGGTACACTAAGGCAATAAATATGATATATTTGTACATATGACAATAAAATAAAATAAAACAAAAATACCAAAATTTCAACAAGTAAGTATTCCAAGCCAATAAAAACAATACATGTATATCATAACTCAATCATTAGATACCAAAGTTTATGGTTGGTCTAAGAGCTCCTCTCGGACATGGATACCAAATAACAATAGATTGGGCTTATTAGCTCAATTTGATTTCTAGTCAGGTTAGGCCACAGGTGAGGCCCAGTCTCCTGAATCTAGTTCATTCCAGGCCGAGAGAACTTATTTGATAAGCCCGACCAATCCCTGTGATCCAGCCCACGAACTGGTAACCTTTCTATGTTTCATCATTTTCGGAGCCGACTTAATTTAGGAGGTGTTTGGTACACAGAATTATGCAGGGGTGAGCATTCGGTTTATTCGGTTCCAACCGAACCGAATAAGCAAAAATCGAATTGGACCGAAACCGAATAAGCAAAACCGAAACCGAACCGAATTGGTCAATAACCGAACCGAACCAAATTAAATCGGTTCGGTTTTCGGTTTATTCGGTTTATTCGGTTTTGGGATTTTTTGTGTGTTTTTTGTTAATATATATAATAACTAAATATACCTAGATATATTTAGTACACACACACACACATATATATAAACTAAATTTTCTTATTCGATTTTGGACCGAAATCCGAAACCGAATAAGAAATTTAGTATTTTCAAAACCGAAACCGAACCGAATTTTTTTAAAACCGAACCGAATCTGTCACGCCCCGCTCCCAAAATACGGCGAGCCGAGTACGTAACAAAATCCCCAGGCTACGCGACACATGAATACTCCAGTACCCATATTCGCGATTGTCGCCCGTAGGATTCTAGGATAGGTTGATCACAGGTCACATGATGCGTAAAATAATAAATGACAGGTTGATTAAAGGACATTCTAAACTATAAATAGAAATTTTATTATTCTACCCGATTACAACCATTAATCCAATACATATATTACATTACCAGCTACAAAGTTTTACTAGGTGATACCAGGTCAACCTCCTCTTTGTCTCATTCATAAAGCTTCTCTTCGGTGTGCATTTGCATTCTCTCCTGACCTTCATCAAAACCTAGTGAACAAAACTAGGTCGTCAATACGACGAACAAGCCCTCAGTCAAAGGAGTAAAGTAGGTAAGGTAAGATGATAAAATTATCGAAATTGAACTGAGGGAAAGGATAATTTAAAATGTATATTCACTGATAAAAATTTCTTATCGTATTAACATCTTTTCCTAAAAGAATGCAGGTGTCAGGTATAAATGTGTAGGCAATCAAACAAATCTTGTAAAAAAAAAATACAATATTTAGAGACACTTCTGGATCACACTTATATTTTCTCAACAATAATCTCATTTACCCGAGATCAGGTTTATACTTAATGGGTAGTGCTTAGATTTATCCGTCCCATTAGTATCAGGATCACATATTGATGTGATATAATCAGGATAACACATGAGTGGTTTTCGAGTTATCAGAATCAAGTGTTATAACAACTGTCGTATAACTTGAAATTTTTCAAGAATATCGGAGCAGGCTACATTAGATATTACAGGACCGAATTCGGGGATTCGGAATCCAATGGAAAACAGGAAACAGGAAAGCGAGCTAAGCCTCACCTCGGACATCGTATGGTTGTACGAATGCCGATAACAGGAACTGATCAGTTTTGTAAAATATAATACTGCAAAGATTTCGAAGGTGTGATCCAATGATTTCTCTCCCATCCCAATGCAATTCTTACCCAAAATGTAATTTAATTAAAGTACATTTCAATTTTGTATCTCACTTTTCATGTAATAGAAAACACACATTAAACGAGAATAAAGTTAAGCAGGAGATTCCGTCTTAGCGAAAATAAAATGTCAAAATAAAATTTGTGTGCTAAGGCAACACTTTCAAGGATTTCAGGGTTATGTTTGTATTAGAAAATTTGACAAAATTAGAAAATATGGTTTAACCATTTCGACTTTCTAAAATAGCTAACTCTGAAATTTCTCAAAATTTCGGCAGAGTCTCCTTTGTATTTTGGAGCCCAAAATTTTCACAATAGACATTAATATAAAACATAAATCCTGGGTACGCCGACCTCTTCGGTGGAGCAACCCTCAACACCGGTACCATGCAATAATAAAATTCCGGGTACGCCGATCCCTTCGGTGGAGCAACTCTCAACACCGGAACCCACGCAATTAAAGGTATTGATATAAACAATAAAATTAGAGCTTCCAAGGACGAAATTCCTTACCGAAGTGTATTACCATAGCTATTTTGCAAATGCTCCATTTTTATTTAAGAAACTATTTTCTGTTAGTAAGAAATTTATAATATAAACAACAAATGAAGTTAGTTAATCCATAATCATGAAAATCATGCATATTAGAATACATATACATTTATAAAAAATATCACATACGTAATGTATTGGTCACCACCTTACTTTAGGATCAAAATTTCTTAAGTTCTAACTCTAACATAGTGTTGATGTCATTGTGATACATAATTATCCAAGATTTGGATTTCAAAAACTAGTCTAAATTTTTGGAAGAGTAACTTCTACCAGAAATTTGACTTCCTAAAATACTTTGGGCCAAGAGTCAAATTGTGGACCGATATAGTTACTTTGGGTATCCTTCTATCGATATCTTTAGGGCTGTATTCCATGACTTCTCGCAAAAGGATAAATGTTGTAGTTACTTCTAAATCAAGATTCAAAAATTTATTCCAAGTTAAGGTATTGGAGTCCGATACAGCCTATGCCGTATCCGAAATCATATCTTTAGCTTGCCTATGCACCCGGAGTATAAATTCACATTTAGATGACCTAAAAGTAGCTTAATAGCATCTAATTAAGTCTGATTTTAATTCCGGACAACAGGATGTAATGATTAGTTCTTGATGATAACTTAGTAAACCAAATTTTCTATGAAGCCAGACTAGACTGACACATTCTAATGTACTTACCGTATGTCATACACATATATTCATAAACATATATACTTCTATATAATTATACATATATTTCCATATATCAAATCCTAAGAAAAGTCCATTTAGGACACGTTGTCGAATTTACAATAGGTCCACGATACCGTGTCCGACACAGCATAATCATTTACATACTTACATTTCCAAGACTTTACATATATTTGTCACATATATTCATAAATAAATTCACATATATATTATAAAAAAGTTGGTCACAACCTACACCCAATTACAATCTACAACATTATATCGTTATCCACGTATGTCGACATATCCATATCGTGTCCTAGTTTCACGTCGGTGTCATACTATAGTATATATACAAAATTCAGAAATCAACTATATTTTAAACATGATATCTACTCTCTCTAGTTTATCAAATTAATATTAAAAATTCAAGAAATTGATGGAAAGGAAGGGAGGGCTTGCCTTGGAGAAATGATTTGGGTTTGGAATTGGGGATCAGGGCTTGCTCCTTCTCCAATTTCTCCTTCTTCCTCCAACAAATTCTTCTTCTCCTTTTTCAATTTCCTTCTATTTTATTTCTTTTTTTTGTTTGAAGAAAGGGGTTAGGGCTTTGGTGATGGAGATGATGATGAGGATGAAGAGGATGATGGTGATGGTGGTGTTGGAGATGGAGATGATGGTGGTGGTGGAGGTGACCGACGGAGGAGGGGGTGAGAGGGGGCCGGTCGGCTAGTTGGCCGGCCGCCGTAGACGGCGCCGACAGCTGCGACCAGAGGAGGCCGAAAGAGGGAGAGAGAGAGAGAGAGAGAGAGAGAGTCGAAAGAGAGAGAGAGAGAGAGAGAGAGAGAGGAGAGAGAGAACCGAGAGAGAGAATCCGAGAGAGAGAGAGAGAGAAAGAGGGTGCGGGTGATGGGGGCTACCCTTCTCTCTTTCTGTAAATATTTTTTTCCTTTTTTTTTTTCAAACAACAAATTTAAACCCATGCATGATGATACATGTCTTCATGTGAAATTACTTAAATACCCATGATGTTCATGCAAGATGACAAGTGGGGATTTGGGTGTCATGGTAAATTTGTAATTTGCAATATTTACAAGGGCTTATGCATAAAAAATTTTATTTTAGAAAAGAAAATAGATTTAATTGAAAATAAGATAATGATAATAAAATTAATGATAAATAATAATTATTATTATTATAAAAAAATTATTAATGAAATATAATTATAGAGAAATAGACAATAAAAATAATATTTTATTAGGTGGTTATTACATAATCCCTTATTCGGTTCGGTTCGGTTCGATTTTCGGTCCAAAACCGAATAATGCTCACCCCTAGAATTATGTAGTCGGTAGTTTTATATTTCAAGAAATTAAATCCTTTGGAATCAAATTCATGAAAAATTTATATTCTTTAGTTTGATATAACTATGACATTTTCGGATGTATAAAATTTATGTAATAATACGATATTTTTGGGAAGTATAAAATTTATGTAATAATATGTTTTTTAGGCAATTAAGTTAAATTTATTGCATTGCTTCTTGTACCTACACAAATTATATTATGGTATAGTTAGTTAAAATACCTTAATGAAAAGACTTGAGTTTGATTTCCTATCGGCCTGCATTCGTGTCAGGATGAGAGCGTATTATTCTTTTCATTTAATTTATGGTGGGAGTGAAACATCAATGACGGGTCTACGAACATATACACCGGACATGTACAAAAAGAACATATTTGAGTTCGAGTCTCATTCAATGCAATATATATTGAACTGATCTGACTCGATTAGGCCCCTGAACGCAAATCGGATTGGACTCGGATCCTACCTAACGCAACAACTTCCAACTGATTGGGCCTGATCTATAACCTGACTGAAATTGGATTCGATCCTGATGACTTGGATCCGACCCGACACAACTGACTGACATGACAAATCTGAATTTAATCCGGATCCGATTAGCATGAGCATGCATTATTTATTTCCATATAAAATAAATTAATTTTCAAGTAGTAGTTTTTTCGGAACATTGTAAAATTTCAAATATAATCTTATAAACCAAATTTGATAATTGATTTTTCATCTTAAAATTAGGCTTAATTGCACTTTGATACCCTCAACTATTACGCTTTTTCAAGTTGATACCCTAAACTTTTTTTTGTAACAACTCGATACCCTCAACTATTTTATTTTTTCAACTTAATACCTAAAACACAAAAAATCCCAAAAATGCCCCTGGCTTTCTCTCTCCCATGCAACCCCCCTCCCCCCCCTCCCATTCCGGTGACCACCTCCCCCCCTCCCTCTCCGGCGACCACCTCCCCCCTCCCTCTCCGGCGATGGTGGAGTCGGGAAAGGAGAGGAGGGCAGCGAGAGAGGGAGGGGGGTGCGGGTTGCCGGAGGGTGGAGGGGAGCGGGGGGGAGGGGGAGGGTGCAGGCGCGGCGGCGGAGGGGGAGGGTGCAGGCGCGGCGGCGGAGGGGGAGGGTGCAGGCGAGGCGGGGCACGGGGGGGGGGGGGGGGGAGGGGAAGGGGGGGCGGAGGGGGGGGGGGTGGCCTGGAGTAGAGGGGGGGGGGGGGTGAGTGGTAGTTTTAAAATTTGGGTAAGGGCATTATTGTCCAAAAATTATCTGGGTATCAAGTTGTTACAAAAAAAGTTTAGGGTATCAACTTGAAAAAGCGTAATAGTTGAGGGTATCAAGTAGCAATTAAGCCTTAAAATTACCAAAAAATGAAAATATATTCAGGGTACTAAAAGCCATTACGCAAGGCTCACACCTGATAACTTCATCAAAAATGATTGAATCACAAAAAACTTCCGAATATTCATCTAAGATTTTTTTGAAAATTTTCGAGTTTCCCCCCACTTGTTTTACCATAATTTAAGGTGCACCCCATCGAATTATCATAATATGTGAAATATCACACTTTAACTAAAACCGTCAATGACCTAACAATCGATTCCTTTGATCTCCATTTAAGTTGGGTGCACCTTGAATTATGACCAAAATACTCTCAAATAAGTGGGGTGCACTTTGAATTTTGGTAAAATAAATGGAGTACAACCCAATTTTTTTTTTTTAAATTTATATGGGTCAAAAGAGTTGACTATCTTATTCATCGACGATTTTCGTTAAAAGTAGGAAATTTCATGAATTATAGTAATTCAATAGAATGTACCCTAAAATATACTAAAATAAGTGGGAGACAAAAACTTTTCTTTTGGCTTAATTGCACTTTGATACCCTCAACTATTTTCATTTTTCAACTTGATACCTGAACTTTTTTTTTTAAACTTGATACCCTGAATTTTTTTTGGACAATAATGTCCCTGCTCAAAATTTAAAACTACCCCCCAGCACGCACCCCCTCCCTTCCCCTCCTCCGACCCGCCCTCGCCCCTCCCCCACTCCAGCCACCCCCAGTTCCCTCCCCCCCCCCCGCCTGCACCCCCCCGCTCCCCCCTCTGGCCACCCGCACTCCCCGCTCCCCCTTCGGCCACCCACGTGCCTGCCCCCTCCTCTCACCGTCTCCTTTCCCGCCTCCACCCGTTCCCCCTCCTCTCGCCGTCGACCGCCCCCACCCCACCCCCACCCTCTCCTCCACCCGTGCCCCCTCCTCGTAGACCGCCGGAATGGGGGAGGAGGCATCGACCGCCGGAGAGGGAGGGGGGAGCATCGTCGGAGAGGAAAGGGGGGGGGATGGCATCACCGGAGAGGGAGAGAGGGAGGTGCATAGGGAGAGAGAGGGAGCCAAGGGTAGTTTCGGAATATTTTTTTGTCTTATGTATTAAGTTGAAAAATTAAAATAGTTGAGGGTATCGAGTTGTTGAGTAAAAAAGTTTAGGATATTAAGTTGAAAAACTGAAATAGTTGAGGGTATCAAAGTGCAATTAAGCCTTTTTTTTTTTTAAATGCCATCCAAAGATAAATTTGAACTAAATTATTTATTGTTGATGCTGACCACGAATGTCCCACGCTGACCACATCACCACAGGCAACCTTTGTAGGCTTTTTTTTTTGGTAAAGTGCATTTAAACCCTCCTTAGTTTTGTCTCGTTTGCAAAATAAGGCCTTTTAGAAAACTTAAGCAGTTTGCACCTCCCGCAAAACATGTTTTGCTTAGAATGACCATTTCCGTCAAAATAATGTTAGAACTAGCCGTTAGAAGCCATTTTTTGGGTAAAGTAAATTTTGCACTCCCCAAAATACCCCTCTGAATGCTAATGTTAACATTGTGGCTCCCTCTCATTCTCTATATATAGGATTGTTTTGAAACATAAAACCCAAGCTTTCTATTTTCTACTTTTTTGACCGGTTGGTTGAAAAAATAACATTAATTTTTTTCCATCTTCCCTTTTTTTTATACTTATTTGCTCTCATTTAATGTATTGAAGCTTTTTCTTACCTACAGATCTCAAATCCAACTGCAAATTATGGCCAGTAGCTCGCAATCTTCATTCTCAAGGCGTCCAAATAGAAATTATGGAAGAACAATTTATTGCCATTGTGGATTAATTAGTCCATTGAAAATTTTCTGGATACCAACAAATCCTGGAAGAAGATTCTACGGGTGTAAAATTTTTTCAACAAATTCTTGTGATTTTCTACTATGGGAGGATGAAAAACTTTCAGACACTATCAAATTCTAATGTAAAATTTAATGAAAGAATTAAAGGAGCACCGAGGCCAAGGTTTACAGTCTATTCCTAGAGAATCGATAACGGCGGGTGGCAGCAACTGAACCCAGACCATACTTCAACATACATGTTTTACAATTAATTTTTGGATTTTTTTACATGTTTAGTAATATTTAAGTTAATTGTTTAAGGAATACATGTGATGAAAACAAATTTGTACCAAGGTTTACAATTCCAGTTCCCAATGAATTTTGTATTTGCATTCCAAAATGAAACAGCAACATGAAATTTGCATTCCAGTTCCTATATGAACTACACATATGAATCATCTATTTATGAACACAATTTGCATGAAATTTGCAAAATTCGAACACATATGAACTGCACATATCAACACAATTTGAACTGCACATATGAACACAATTTGCATGTAAACTACAAAATGTATACTGCACTACATATGAGAAAAATCGAACATATATGAGCAAAATGGAACACATGAGAAAAATTTGAGCAAAATGTAAACTGCAAAATGCATACTGCACATATGAAGACATTAAGAGTCCACCAAAGACCAAAATATAAACTGTCATGTTGATCAAATTGCCATGTTCATCAACATTTCATCCAAAGTATACTTCACATATCCATTTGTTCAACAACATTTCATCCAACTACTTAAACACATTCATTTCTTCAACAACATTCTGCATGACAAAATATATAAACTGCACAAAGTTCACACCAGCATCTATACTGCACATCCATTCTTCATCTAAAATATATAAACTGCACATCCATTGCTTTGCTCCCACATGCTTGTATACTGCAGAAAAAAGGAAGAGTTAGAATTGATGAAATGAAGTACAAATTGTAAAGAAAAAGATGATGAAATAAAGAAGAATTAGGAACCTGTAGCATGACAAAATGTCACTCCCCGTTTCCAGAATAAGTATTTTTATACGTGTACTTCTTGAATGTATTTATTCAATATTTATCATGCATTTATTCTGTATTTAAATTCTTCAAATTTGCGCTTATTAATTTTTTTGTATTTTATTTTCTACTTTTTCTTGGCTCTTGGTTCATTTCGGTTCATGGGAAACCAACTTGGTTCGGTTTGGTTCAACATGGAAAGGAATGGATGACTTGGATTTGGTGGAGAGAATGAATGGTGGAGATCCACTTGACCATGATATAAAAGTTCTTCTTCCACTCTCTCTCTTCATTCATTCACATTTACTCCTCCACCAAACCCTAACCCACTTGTGAGAGGCAAGTACATCTTGCACACCATGAGGGATTTCATGCATCCCCATTTATCTTTAGTTTATGTTGTTCATCTTCTCTTCCTCTACAAGTTTAGGTCTTGAAGTTCTTGATTTCCATGGATGGTTGGGTGTAGATCTAAGTTTTAAGTTTTGGTTTTCATAGTTTTGGTTTTCATATGAATTTTTGGGTTTTGATCTATCAAATATTGTTGTTTTCGAAAATAAATGGTTCCATGTTGTAGAGAATTTAATTCTACTAAAGTTTGGCTTTTGAAAAGTTAGATTTCGATTTGTTTTGTGGAAGTTATGGAAGAAGCATTTTGTTCGTTCTATATTCATCTGCAGCAGGAGACGCATGTCGCAGTAGCCGCATATCATGTCGCGCATGAGCCGCATTAAGGCGCATGTTGCAGTAGCCGCATATCATGTCGCGCATGAGCCGCATTAAGGTGCATGTCGCAGTAGCCGCATATCATGTCGCGCATGAGCCGCATTAAGGCGCATGTCGCAGTAGCCGCATATCATGTCGCGCATGAGCCGCATTAAGGCGCATGTCGCGGTAGGCACATATCATGTCGCAGTTGAGCCGCATGAGGCGCATGTCGCAGTAGGCGCATATCATGTCGCAGTAGGCGCATATCATGTCGCAGTTGAGCCGCATGAGGCGCATGTCACAGTAGGCGCATATCATGTCTCAGAATAGGCCGTATATGCCTATTTTGGTTGTTTCTGACTGTTATATGTCCTAATTGACTGAATTGTGGCTAGAATTTCTTTCAACTCCCAACATGAAATTTGTTGATCTTTTCCTTGGCTTCAAGAATATGTTACCAACTATTTTATACTAGTTATGGACTCGACCATGCTTAATACTAATTTGACTTTTATGTCTTGTCATGAATTGACCCCGACTGTTACTTGACTAATAATTGATCATGCGTTCCTAGTTGGAACTAAGAGACTGGCTAGTCGTCTTATTGAATTGAATGAATGAGACACGTTCATATTAACTATGAACTATTATAATCGATTGGCCGATCCCGAATATTGACATACAGGCACACATGCAGGCTTCAATGTATTTATTTATTTTTCTACCAAAGCAGCATGTGTACTTGATGGTCAAGGCATGATTATTCCGTGGTTAGTTTTGATTGTTGCATTACGCTATGTAAGACCTACAACCTAACCGCACGGGTATCGTTGTAGAGTTGGGCATATCGTACTTGTACGGAAGTACTCATTCTGAATGACCATGATCCACGACATGGGATTTCACTCAACGTAGAGACTATTAAGTTAAATAAAATAATGATTGCATGGAGAGAATGGATTTCCGAGTTCTTACATGGCAGCCCTCTTGGGACTAGTAGTGCCCGACAGGTCGGTTGGTCCCCACAGATACTGCAAATCTGCCACACGGGCAGGGAGCTTTATCTGATTATATTATCTATATATGGTATATTGTATATTGATGACGGGCGTCCCGCTGGGACTCGTCTAATTCATGATTGGCACAATTGATTGACTGGGTAAACTAGCCTTGCTTGTACATAGTAAGAACTGAGGAATCCTTTATTGCATAATTCCAGGATAACTTGAAACTCACAGTAGCAAGCCGTAGTAGTTGCATGGCCGTTTAAATTAATTTGTTTGTGTGCTGTACCTACTCTGTTACCTAACTGAGATGATCAGAATGTCAGGACATGACGGGCCAACTTCTGTCCTTGTTTAGTTGGGATGTTGGTTCGAAGTGTCGTGATGTTATGTGAATCCCAGTGGCAAGCAGAGATCTACTTATCATATTCTCTTATTACTGGTTTTAATTTCTCATATCGTGCTTCCTTGTGGTACTTGCTATTAGAGTTCTAACCTCTCTGGTTTTGCATGGCCAGATTTAGAGCCGGTCCCCGAGGACTCAGCTTACTTCCACCTCCAAGATGGTCAATACTAGAGGGATGATCGCAGGAGGACTCGAGTGGGTTCCTTACTTCCCCACTCGTTTTGTTATTTACTTAATACCTTGCTGTTTAGCACCGACATGTTAGTCGGATTATCTTGCACTTACTTTTGCATAATTGTAATTAAGTCAGACTGCAGCTGATAACAATTGTGTATACTTTGCTACATCATTTGGCTATGTTTTGTAAAGCCAGATATCAAAAACATTTTGACTGAGCGTTTGGGACGCCTTACTGCTTTATCTTACATGTTCTCTATTTCTGTTTCTTATTTGAATGATTGAGACAATAGATGTGAAATGACCATAGTGAGACTTTCATGTAGTATGCACACTCTCGTCTTTTAGACAGCATTGATCGTATTATATGGTATTCATCTACCCGAAATACGTAGCTGGCTGAGTCATTCCCCCGCTCTCCAGTATTCTGGTTCTGGGGCGTGACACAAAACGAGGTAGGGACAGCAGCATGACAAAATGAGGTATGAAAAGTGGCTCAGAAGAGTTAGTGAGTAAAGGATAAAAGAGCACCCCACAGCAACATTTAGCATGACAAAATGAGGTAGGGACAACATCATGCAGCATAACAGAGCACCCCACAGACAGAGCACCCCACAAAATCTGGTAGGGACGGCAGCATGCAGCATAACAGAGCACCCCACAGATAGAGCACCCCGCAAAATTCAACAAGTAGCATCCCAATTCATCATTGCCACACATATCCTTATACCCACATAACTCGAATTCATCATTGCCAACTTTTAAAATGGGTCACCAAAATGATAAAGACCCTTTCCTTGTCTACAACCTATGAAAAGATGAGTAACAAATAATTAAAATACAAAATTTTAAAATGAGTAACAAATAATGAGCAAAATTTA
The DNA here is from genome assembly GCA_029216955.1 of Iris pallida. NCBI lineage: Eukaryota > Viridiplantae > Streptophyta > Magnoliopsida > Asparagales > Iridaceae > Iris > Iris pallida. The sequence goes on from JANAVB010010600.1 coordinate 4,277,569, forward strand.
TGTATCAGAACTGACCTTTTGGATGTAACACTCTCCCTCCTTGCAACACTTTCAAAATTATGGTCCACATTTTCTTCAAAATGAGGTGTTGGATTACCATGACACGCATGCAGATTTGACCTTGGTAGCTTAGGCCTACCTGGTTTGCCTTTTGGCACTGCCACCTTCTCCTTGAAAGGATTTGGGCATGCTCTTGAGTTATGTCCTAACTGCTTGCACTTATCACATGTGATAGTGGCTCTAGTCATGACTTTTCCAGCTTACTTCTTAGACATTTTTTCATCATCTTGTTTCTTTCTCTTCTTTTGCCTTCTCCCAGTTTGGACATGGACCGCAGGGGGGTATCATAGGTACAACATTTTGAAGCTGTCTTAGATTCTTCATTGAAAGATGATTGATTATCTCTGCATAAGCCTTCAAGTAGGTAGACTTGTGGTAGCACTTGTCTACATAGTCTTCAATAGAGTGTCCCTTCTTCTTAATACATGCAGCTGCATGGTTACAAGGAATACCTGTGAGTTGCCACTCTCTACACCTGCAAGTCTTTACTTCCAAGTCCACTGCCTCTTTAAGTCCTCTCTGGCTCACTTCAAATTTATTGAATCCAGAAGTAATAACAAGACATTTTCTTGTACCCTCTTTGACTGCTTCCAGTTTTTTCATTACTTTAGGAACAATGACCCATCATGAGCTCCCATTCTTCCTCTCTTCTCATGGAACATTACCATGAGCAATCTTCTTATAGTTTCCAACAGACATACAATGGGCTTGTCCCTTGCTTTCAATATGTGCTTATTCCATGACTCACACATATTATTGCTTGATAGATCACACTTAGAATTGGTTGAGAACCCATGATTTGACCACTGACCTGGAGGAAGTTTATCTAACCATTCATAAGCCTCCTTGCTTACTTTCATGATCTTATTCATTCCTTTCTCAAAATCAACTAAGGTGCATGCCTCTGAAGCTTCCCACAAAAGATACTTCAACTTGGACCCTGGATGTTTCTTCTTGAAATTGTCATATATGTGCCTAACACAAAATCTATGCTCTGCATTAGGAAGAAGATTGTGAAACACATCCAGTAGGCCTTTTTGTCTATCAGAAATCCATGTGATTGTCATATATATGCCTTTTTGTCTATACTAAAGTCAACACCAGCTGCTTTTGCATCATTCTCCACATTGCCTTCAGTTGTTTCTTCCTCCACATTGCCTTCAATTCTTTCTTCCTCCACATTGCCTTCATTCTCCACATTGCCTTCATTCTCCACATGTCCTTGATCTTCTACATGTTGAGGAGGCCCAGATCCTAACTCTACATCTTCATCAGGTTGAGCAAGCCCAGTCAAGTCTATATTGGCCCAAAAATCATCACCCAACTGCACATCAATCTCATCAACATCTTTAGAAGGACCACAGAGAATTTTGGTTGTTGTAAACACAGTAATGTCAACATATTCACTATAGTCAACGAGTGACTCAACAAGCTTCCCCAGTACATAAAACTTGATAACATAAGGGGTTGGAAACTTTTCAAATAAGCTCAATATATCATTGTCATCCAATATCTGAGTCTTACTTCCATCTACAGGGTCAAAATAGTAAATTTCACATTGAGCCTGCACCCCAGCAGCTGCACATAACCCATCAAGGTCAAACCAGCACATCTCATCTCTGTCCACACATCCTTTAAGTTCTAATACGATACCCCAAACATATTTGTCATCACCACTAAAATTACCCCAAACAAACATGTGAACAACATACTTGGTATCCATCAGAATAATAATCCCTCTGCACATACACACATAAGCAATATCATATATAAAAAAAACTAACAAAAGACAGTTCCCTATGTACAAGCACATCACATCCCCTATATAGACATACAAAACAGACACCTAATATAATATAAAAACAACAATTCCATAGACAAATTCCTATGTACAAACAACTAATTTAATATAGAAACAACTAATTTAATATAGAAACAACAAGTCCATAGACAAATCCCCTATGTATAGACAAACAAACATACAACTAATTTAATATAAATTCAACAATTTCATAGACAAATCCCTATGTACAAACAAGGATTAGAACTATTAACAACAAACAACCCCTATACTACAAACAACCCCTATAATAGACTACAAACATCCCCTATAACTTGGGACCACTATGCTCAGAAGATTAACAAACAATAAATATTCCAACAACACCAATATACAAACATCATTCATGCATTTTTCTCAAAAGATTAGAAAATTTAATAAACATCATGCATGAATCAGACATTTTCACTCGTACAGACATCATTCATGCATTTTTCTCAAAAGATTAGGAAATTTAACAAACATCATGCATGAATCAGACATTTTTCACTCGTACAGACATCATTCATGCATTTTTCTCAAAAGATTAAGAAATTTTCACTCGTACAGACATCATTCATGCACTACGCTCCAAAGTGTAGAAAATTTCAGAGAACTAGGATTTTTGAATGTACCAGTTCGAGAATTCCACTAATAAGCCGTTGCAGCACAGAATCTCCACTCCAATCGACCAATGGCGGCCTATAATATGAAAAATCAGATCATCGGAGAATGATTCTAGGCTTTCAGACGAACATAGTAGGGTTCAGGGTTTGCAATTGGGAACATGATTAGGGGTGAGCATCGGTTCGGTTTGGTTGGAACCGAACCGGTTTGAGTAAAACCGACCATGAACCGAACCGATCATTTCCAAACCGAAACCGAACCGTTCAAAATAAAAACCGATCTAAACCGAACCTAATTAAAACGGTTCGGTTTAGGTCGGTTCGGTTTTAGACCGATTTCTCTATAAGGTTCGATTTTGGTTCGGTTTAACCTATATATAACCGGTTTAATGGGCCGGTTTAAACTATATATTCTCTATAAGGTTCGGTTTAACCTATATATAACCGGTTTAATGGGCTGGTTTAACCTATATAAACCGAACCCTTTATTTCCATATTCGGTTTTCGGTTCGGTTCACAAACCGAAACCAAAAACCGTGAACCGAACCAAAAATTAGGTTTTTTACAAAACCAAAACCGAAAACCGAACCTACTTCAAAAAAACCGAACCGAACATCAAAATCGGTTCGGTTCGGTTCGGTTCGGTTTACGGTTTTTAAACCGTTTTTTTGCTCACCCTAAACATGATAGAGGGATTTGGGAACGGGAGAGAGAGAGCTGAGAACGGGAGAGAGAGAGAGTTGAGAATAGAAATTGAACGTCCGGCTGTTGGTTCGATTATATCTTATGGGTAATTTGGTCATTACATCCCAGAGTTAACACCGGTTAACGGAAAGTTAGATTAGGGGGTGATTTAAGCATAATTGAAACGTATTGGATTTTTCAAATCAGAGAGTCTTTAATTGCGTTTTCGTAACATCTAAGGAGGGTTTAAATGCACTTTACTTGCTTTATTATTATTTTTTTTGGATGGAAGGAAAGTATATATTAAAACTCAAAAGTCTAACACTGGAGACTATATGAACATTTAGGCCGTCTACAATGGGTTTATATCTCCTCTATTTAGATGGTAGATATCCGTTTCAGGAAAAACTTCTTACAACAGTAATTTATATTCCAATAGGCAATATACATCATATGTAGAGCTGATGTAGGATTTTTATAATAGTTTATACACATAAAACTCTCATATAAATTTACCATCTTAATATTGATCCATTTCAAACTAAATTTTAAAATTGTACTTTTGATATTATTTATTTTACTATTAGACAACGCAGTGACTTAGGATAATAAAATTAAGAATCATTGGAGAGAAGTTTTTCCTTTAGATACAATTTTCTATGTAGAAATTTTGGCAAGATAGAAATTCTCTTGTACAATGTTAAATAGAATGGAAACTCAATTTTAAAAATTCCCATACGGATACTTATTGCCTTCTATGTTCTATCTATACACAAATATCAACCAAAAAAAATAAAAATTTATCTGCAATTACAACAAATAAGTGCCTAGCACTAACCAAATTTGACTGGTTGTCACTTGGCACCAAATAACTCTCCCTCACTCTCACACTATAACTTGGTTGGTATGAGTTTTCTGGCATTCAACAGAGTCTCCCTGAACCTGCTCAAGTCGAGCCTGACGTTCTGCCCGTCCGTGTACACCGGCTTGCTCACGTTGTAGCCCTTCAAGTTGACCCCCCACGGGTCCACCAGCACCGGGTCGTCCTTGGGATACTGCTCGTACAGCGAGCTCTCCTCCACCCCGATGTGGTACTCCACGTACTGCAGCCCCATCCGCCGTGCCGGCCTCCCGTAGTACGCCGCCGCCGCCCAGTCCAGCCCCCACGGCACCACCTGCAGCAGCACCGCCCCCGCCCGCAGGAACACCATGTTCGTCATCCCCGCCCCGTGCACCCCCATCAGCACGTCGCACCCGTTCACCGCCTCCGCGAACTCCTGCACGTAGGGGTAATTCGGTTTCAACCGAACCGAATAACCAAAAATCGAATTCGACCGAAAACCGAATAAGCAAAATCGAAACTGAATCGAATTGACCCATAACCGAATCAAACCGAACCGAATTAAATCGGTTCGGTTTTCGGTTTATTCGGTTTTTTGGTTTATTTATACTTTTTTTGTTGATGTGTATAGTAGTAACTAAATATACCTAAATTTATTTTATATATATATATATATATATATATATATATATATATATATATATATAAACAAAAAAATTTTATTCGGTTTTTGGTTTTGGACCGAAACTTAAACCCAAATTTAAAACCGAAACCGAATAAATTTTTTTTAGTATTTTTAAAACCGAAATCGAACCGAAATTTTTTAAAATCGAACTGAATCTTTTTTCTGGTTCGGTTCGGTTCGATTTTCGGTCCAAAGCCGAATAATGCTCACCCCTACCTGCACGTCCCTCATCGCCTCTGCCGTCGCCACCACCACCCTGAACCCCACAGACTCGGCCAGCCCGACCACCTCCTCCTCGTTCAGCAGCATCCGCGACTTCTTGCGCGACAGCAGGACCAGCACCGGGAGCTCCCTCGCCGCGGCGGGAGCCGCGTCGAGGGAGAGGGAGCTGCGGATGAAGTTGCGGAAGTCGGCGGTGGAGATGCCCCCGGGCGGGGAGGTGGAGTTGCAGAGGAGGTTCCCGTGGTACTTCAAGCCCACCACCGCCGCCGGGAAGCAGTGGACTCTCGCTTCCGCCGCCGAAGAGGAGGAGGAGGCGACGACGATGTCGTGGCCGGAGAGGCGGGAGAGGACGCGGCGGTACTTCCGCACCCAGTAACCCTCGTAGTCGGTGACCACCAGCTGCACGCGTGAGTGCAGGTCGGCGGTGGTGAGGAAGAGGGGTATGAGGACGTCGTTGATGTCGTGGAAGAAGTTCCCCGCGAAGCCGCCGGTCGAGAACACCACGGCGGGGACGGAGTGGTCGACGTCGCATTGCGGGGGGTCCGGGGGCCCCGGGAGGATCGCGACGGGCGAGGTCCGGGACATGGCGACCCTGTCGGTCTTCCTCGCGTACGGGCGGACTCGGACCGATGCGTCGGGCGTTTCGAGGGGGAGGCGCTGGTTGCCCGTCAGGTAGACCGCTGTGGGGGAGGCTCCGGTGGATATCCTGACGGGTCCGGTGGTGACGCAGATGTCGGATTCGGGGTCGGAAATGCAGGCGACTCCGTCCCGGCTGAGCTGCCTCCGGGCGCTTCCTGCACATGAGCCACTTGATCGGTCGGTGATCAAACAATTCCATGAAATTTTGTTACGTACGTTCAACTAACAATACACACACTGATGATGATGATGAGGTCCACCACTTGTTACTAAATGGTCGCTTTGAGTAAGCAACAAGTGTCATGACATGATGAGGATCATCATCCAAAAGTTTCAAATACTTTGTCAAAGCTTAAACTCAAGTATTTACCGAACTTTTGTTCTCTGGACTAGTTGTGCTATGTTCTGTTTTGAATCTCCACTTGCGAGTTGTGGACATTCATATTTAGTGGACATCTACTAAGGATGCAAGTAGCTAGTGAGCCATTAGTGGACTCCTGAGTATTTATTACAATTTTCGGAAACTTGTAGAATTTGTTTGTCGACATAGAAAATCACTATAGGGACAACATTTAAGGGGGTCCAAAAGATGGAAGCACATACTGATGAAATGTCTGTTAAACTCTCTAAGTCATATAGCTAATATTTGTCGCATCTTTGGACTGCCATATGAACAAGTAGAATGTCGATTGGTGAATCGTCTTCTGTGGACCAAAATAGTACGAAGGAGCTACACTGTAGACAGAGAAATATGGGGTCAAAAATCCATGTGCACTCCAACTGTGGGTCGGTAGCTACGGGTGTCTACAGAAAACGATATGTGGGGGATCATGGAATCATTAATTTCGACCCCCTAAGTTTAGTGTTTTAATTGTTGGTTGTTACTTATTGCTAATCATGCTTATGGCCATGTCTTCGTGTCTACGTCTCCAAAAAATATATATGATACGAGTCAAGCATGCGGACACTCAAGTTCTAAAGTTTGCGCAGTGTGAATATTAAGATGACTTGATGTTTCGTTTTCTATTCTATATTCCATACTGATGTTTGTAAATTTGAATATATACATATCAATTTTGAAGTAAGCAGTTCATGAAATTAAAATTACGAAACAAACAGCATCTGAAGAATATGTAAATTTTGAACATGATATGTAGTATGTACATATCAATTTTGAAGTACGCAGTTCATGGAATTAAAATTCTGAAACAAACAGCAACTGAAGAATATATATGTGATCGAAGAACAGTAGAGAGAGACGGTTAACCTCGTACTAGCCTCCTCAGAATGAACCTCGTGAACTGATCCGTTCGCTCCGGTACCGTGTCGTTGCTAATGGTGACGCTCAGGCTCTGTGGCCAATTGTGCGGCAACAGTTGCAGCTTCCCTGAATCAAAACAAGAGGATGGCAGAACAGAACAGAACAGAACAGAACATAAGCTCTTACTGATCAAACTTAAGCTTCATAACTTCAATTTTACAAGCCAAAGACTCGAGAGAACTACATAGACGGAGAGGAGGAGAGATGTTGCATCGAAGGAGGGCGGCGTAGAGGAGCGGAAGGAGGAGGAAGCCGCACACCAGCCTTCTTGATCCCTTGGCCATTTGCCACTACTAACAAAGACTAACACTACTCATTCCACTCACTCATAATATAGCCATTAGAAGGAGAGAGCAATGGAGGAGGAGACCCCACAAATTGTCCTCCCTCCGCCCTTGTGGTTGGGGACTAGTCTTATTCTTCACTCCTCAAAAGTGTCCCTTCCTATATATGCACGCTCTGCATGAAAATTTCACACATCATCATAATTCGGTTGTTAGCAATATTGTAGGCCTCTCTTGAGTGTTGGCATGTAATGTAGATTAGATCGATGGAGAAGCACCAACTGATATTAAAATCGAAGAGAGGATTCGAAATGGACTCCTTTTGGTGCGCGACAACGACTGCCTAACAATATCCCCCACTCTTGTGTATGTGCTCCTCTCCTCCTCCTCCTTTTCAACTTACTTATTGTTATCTTTTCCACAATGAGATATATTCTTGACAATCATTCAGCAACTATTCTACTAATTAGGCATCTCTATGAGCCATATGGTTTGCGGTACCGATCCGATACGGCCGATACAGATACGGTTTTACATGTCCCGATCCGATACCAACATTAAGGATTTATTTTCAAGTTCAATTCGAAAAGAAAATTGAACGGAAAACACTAATCAACAAGAATGTAAAAGCATGTAAGAGAAGAAAATTCCTCTCTCGCATGTAAACAAATTGACAATAATTACTATTATTTTATTCAATTTTAAAACTACTAAACAAAATAACATTAAAAAAATACATAAAATTGTCCCTAAATATATAACATATATTTTTTTTTTCAAAATTTTTAATAGTTATTTGCTTTCTGAGATTAAAAAAACCGTCGATATGATACTCATAGGAAGGTCAATACCGATTTGGATACAACGAATCTTGCTATGAACACCATTAGCGAGTGGGTGATCCTTCACCAAAATTTGGTCCCACGCATATGTATGTATGTATGTATGACCAAGCCTAACCTTTTGAGTAATTGAGTTCCACTAGGACTAGCCAGAATTTTCCAATCCCAAAAACAAATTAGACGATACCAACTTTGTCCCTGGGGGGATCAGAAATGATCACCTTTCTTCTTGTTGTTCCTTTCAACTAGCTAGCTTTTTGACTTGCAACAGTTTTATGTTCAAAGTTCAACAATAAAAAAGAAAAAGAAATTAAAGATGCATTTGCCACCGACGAAGCTCTCCCCATGTCGTTTCAATCCCTATATATGCTGAGTCCTGGCACTGTCACTGTCCATCTTGAACGTATGAGAGTTTGTTGGGGGGTGCTCTTCAGAAAAAAGCAACGTCTTACCAATACAATCAACCACATGGAGTGGCAGCCTACTGATATATATATACTTGTGGTACGTAGTAATGCAAAGGGCTTAATAACTGGCTAGCTAGCTGTTGATCAATATTAAGTGGACCTAATCCTTCATATAAACCACATGTTCATAATGGTCCCTGATGGGTTTCTTTTAACCTGCTAATAACGACACATACCATCAGCGTTATGAGAGTCCAAATTCTCCAGATGCAACTTGAATTAACCCCTTGCTCGCTCATTAGTATACTTTCAGTTACTTGGTTGACGTTCTATTCACTTGCCATTGCGATATTGGTGCAGGTGTAGCTTTATTAGAGTAAATTAACATTCCTATGCAATATTGACGTGAATGTGGTTGCACAAATAAGCTCTCTTTTTTTCCTTTTATTTATTTAAGACTTAATTTTAATTTGATATCCTGGACCCACTGACGAAAGGGTCACCAACATGGAACTGTATATAATAGAACTAGTATGTATCATATGCCTTTTTTTTTAACGAAATGTGGTGTTGTGATTATAATGCTTAACTTGTATTTAAGAGGTCCTCGGTTCAAATCTTGACTACAACAAATTTTTGTTTTATTTAGATTTTTTTTTTTGCATTATGTATGGGTTACATTTAGAAAATTTTGCCTTGGACCCCAATGGCTCAGGGCCGACCCTGATCAGCCGGGGAGGGCGGGGGGCAGGTGAGGGCAGCACGGAGGGGAGGAGGGGCTGGAGCAGTTGTGGTGGTGGGTTGGGGGGGGGGGGTGGGGGTGGGGGTGGGGTTGGGGGGGGGGGGGGGGGGGTTTACAAGGTCGGGGCAACTGGAGAAGGGCGGGGCGGAGGGTTGAGGGGTGAGTGAGGGATAATTTTACTTTATTTTTATTTTTTGGATATCAAGTTGAAAATATTCAATAGTTGATGTTTGGTTAGGGGTCAAGTTGTAAGGCTAGAATAGTTGAGAGTATCGAATTAAAATTAAGCCTTTATTTATTAATGGATGTATTGGAATTGAAATGTTTGTGTTAGGAAGGTCTAACTAAATTTTAGGTTCCCTAAAAGCTACAAATTCTAAGAGAATTGAATTTGCACCGAAATTACATCAAACAAAGGAATATAAGAGAAAAATGAAGTTATTTGCTATGCATATGGTGATTGAAATGGAACATTGAATCTTGTAAACATTGAATGATCCTTGATTCAGTTTTCATACGAAGAAACACTGAAATTACATTTGAGTTCCCTTTCATTGATACAGCCATTAGTACATTGAGCAAAAAATCGTGTCCATTTTGTCTCATCAAGTTTTTGTCCAATTTAAAAAAATAAATTTTTTATTACAATCCACGTTCTTCGGATGGCTCAGAATCATGTCCTCTGGTCCTCAATGCTTTCCACATGAGCTACAACTACAAGAACTAGCCCTCTTCTCTCGCTCTTCTCCAAACGACCGAGTACCAATCATCTGACCCCTTCACATAAATTACCAATACCTATATATGACATTCTGACTCTGAGCCCACCATGCAACAATGCAAAACATTAAATAACCTGGTGAAAGCTTAGAGATCTAGCATGAAATTGATGTATATTGGATTGAATGAAGTTGATTTTTCAACCTAAAAATTAAATTATACAACCAATCCACATATATCACAACTATCGAACTTATTGTTTGCTTATTTGATTGAGTTCCTTGCCATGTTACATGTTTGAGATCAGCGTAAACTATATAGGTAAATATACACCCGTTCATTAGACAGTTACCGAGTTCTCAGTACCATGTAACAGAAATTCTACCCACAAACACCTTTGTTCCGACGTAGATTACCAATTGGAAAAATTTATGAAATGCCCAAAAATTTAAAAAGTTTTATGAAAAATCCACCCCAAAATAAACTTTCATCGCGTGCCCAGCATTAACTTAAAAATTAAAAAAAGGGCACGGCATGACCCTTTTGCCCTTCTAATTTATTAAGAATATCAACAAACCCAGCAAGTTTTATGAAAAACGGTTCGATTCCAGACTCTTCAAAAAAGTGTCTCTATCGCTCCCTCCTCTTCCATACTCTGTTCGGTTGCGATTTTAGGTCATCTCCTCCAAAAATCTTAGAAATTTCTTACAAGAAATCGCCAGCGAATCTCCATCACAATGTCGCAATCATCAGCAATGGAAGTAGACCAAGTTAGAGAAGAAGGAGAAGAAGTAGTTGGAAAACAACAGAAAGGAGGGAAGAAAGTTAAGAAGGTTGCTCGTAGACGAAATGCTCCAAAAGAAAAAGAAGTGCAAGAAGCAGTAGAAGAACAAGAACACGGAGAACAACAAGAACAAGATCAAGAACAACAAGAAGCAGTAGCAGGGGGAGAAGAAGAAGATCAAGAAGAAGGGAAGAAAAAAGGTAAAACTTTGAGTCTTGTTCATTCTCCGTTTATATTGACGCGGCAAATGAAAATGATCATTCTCCGTCTATAAAATACACGGAGGATGCCCTTTTCTGTGTCATTTGAACTAGAACTGGCCATTCTCTGTCTATTTTGAGACGGAGAATGGCATTCTCCGTGTTTAAACACACGGAGAATGACATTTTCTGTGTTTTTGACCTAAAGAACGAGCATTCTCCGCCTAAGATGAGACGGAGAATGACATTCTCCGTCTGTAAAATAGACGGAGAATGACCTTTCTACTTGCATTAACCTAGAGAAATGAACATTCTCCGTCTCACTGACACGGAGAATGCCATTCTCCGTCTATTTTATAACGGAGAATGACGTTCTCTGTCTATTTCGACACGGAGAATGGCATTCTCCTTGTAATTTGACCTAGAGAATGAGCATTCTCCGCCTTATTGAGACGGAGAATGTCATTCTCTGGGTCAAAATAAAGGGAGAATGCCATTTCCCGTGTTAAAACAAAACGGAGAATGACATTCTCCGTCTATTTTGAGACGGAGAATGATATTCTCTCTTTATTTTGATCTAAAGAACGAGCATTCTCCGCCTAATATGAGACGGAGAATGGCATTCTCCGTATTAAAACACGCGGATAATGGCATTCTCCTTGTAATTTGACCTAGAGAATGAGCATTCTCCGCCTTATTGAGACGGAGAATGTCATTCTCTGGGTCAAAATAAAGGGAGAATGCCATTTCCCGTGTTAAAACAAAACGGAGAATGACATTCTCCGTCTATTTTGAGACGGAGAATGATATTCTCTCTTTATTTTGATCTAAAGAACGAGCATTCTCCGCCTAATATGAGACGGAGAATGGCATTCTCCGTATTAAAACACGCGGAGAATGGCATTCTCCTTGTAATTTGACCTAGAGAATGAGCATTCTCCGCCTTATTGAGACGGAGAATGTCATTCTCTGGGTCAAAATAAAGAGAGAATGCCATTCCCCGTGTTAAAACAAAACGGAGAATGACATTCTCCGTCTATTTTGAGACAGAGAATGACATTCTCTCTTTATTTTGATCTAAAGAACGAGCATTCTCCGCCTAATATGAGACGGAGAATGGCATTCTCCGTATTAAAACACGCGGAGAATGGCATTCTCCTTGTAATTTGACCTAGAGAATGAACATTCTCCGCCTTATTGAGACGGAGAATGTCATTCTCTGGGTCAAAATAAAGGGAGAATGCCATTTCCCGTGTTAAAAGCTAACGGAGAATGACATTCTCCGTCTATTTTGAGACGGAGAATGACATTCTCCGTCTATTTTAAAACGGAGAATGGCATTCTCCCTTTATTTTGATCTAAAGAACGAGCATTCTCCGTCTAATATGAGACGGAGAATGGCATTCTCCGCCTTACTGAGACGGAGAATGCTCATTCTCCGGGACAAAATAAAGGGAGAATGTCATTCTCCTTGTATTTTGACCTAGAGAATGAGCATTCTCCGTCTTTCTGAAGCGGAGAATGAGCATCCTCCGTCTTGCTAACGCGGAGAATGGCATTCTCCGTTTTAAAACACGCGAAGAATACCATTCCCCGTGTTAATACAAAACGGAGAATGCCATTCTCCGTGTCAAAATAGACGGAGAATGATATTCTCCGTCTATTTTGACACGGAGAATGGCATTCTCCGTTTGAATACAAAACGGAGAATGCTCATTCTCCGTCTATTTTGACACGGAGAATGACATTCTCCGTCTAATATTAAACGGAGAATGACTTTCTCTTTATTATAATAAAGAAGAATCTTGACGTAAACCTAATTGTTGTTGTTTTTAGGAAAAAAAAACTGTCAGGAACAGAGAAGAAAGACTTTTCCGTGCAACATTCACCCCAGTACTCTCTCTCATGGATGAGGTGAAGGAAAAGTTTCGCCATTTGCCTGAAGCAGTTGTCGAAAGCTTGAAGAATGTAGGATTCTACAACTTCGTAGATGTATTCTACAGAACTAAGGTGAAAAAATCAGAACTATCTAAAGTCACCCAAGGTCTGGAGAAGTTGATGGGGACTTATTTGGAAGAAGATGGAATTGGATATTTCCAATTGAGCAGCAGTGTCAAAGTAGCACCAACTGCTGATGAGATGGCAACCATTTTCGGTCTGCCAATGAATGATGACACTGAAGTTGATGAGAAGTATTTGAAGATCATCACTGAGAAGCAGAAGACCCCCCCACCAGCAGACTCATTCAGCATGTGTACAAAACACTTCACAAGATTGCTGAAAAATTCCAAGGGCAAAAATGCTGAAGTCTCAAACGCAGAAGTTAGGAAAAGGATATTAGAGCTGCTGGGGGGCGAAAATGCAAGTCCCGATGAGGTGGCCAAGTTAATAGTATTCAACTTGTGCCAAACAGCATTCTTCACCAGAATGGGGGGGTCGAACTTGCCATACAAGTTCTTCGCTCTGGTGGAGAGCACAGATGTTATAAAAAGCATCTGTTGGCCTCGGATTATACTGGGGTACGTCATGGACAGCATAAAGAGGGCTGTCACAAAATCTGAAGATGGTGATGTTGATATATCGTACAAGAAGATTGAAGGTTGTACGATATACTTCTTATATTAGTTTACAGAGCACAGTCGACTGGTAGAGAGGAAGTGCAAACCAACAGTCGCATCTCCGAGATTCTGCACATGGGATGGGAATAGAATCTCGATATTCTTAAAAAATGAATATCAAGGTGCTAAAATGGATTCGGATTTGATATTCAATGATCTTGTTGCATTGAATGTTGATGAACTTGAAGAAGTCCCAGCAGAGCAGCAATATATAGAAGGTGGAGATAATTCTGTTGATGAAGAAGAACCACAAGCTGAAGCTCAAGCACCAGCACCCTCTACAGCTGACAATGTAGATATGTTGCGTGTCTTGCAGGAGAAATCTCAGCTTATCGCTGAGAATGAGCAACTCCAGGAAAGAGCCCAGCAACTAGCGGCAGATGTAGCCCAACAACGTGCTGTGGGGCTCATTGCTGATGGCTTGGAGAAGGAGTTAGACTCTTTAAGGAATGAGAAATCGCTCCTTATTGATGATAATAAGAAACTCCTTAAGCAAGTTGAAGAACTGGAGGCACAGGGGTCGGAACTAGACTCCCTGAGAAAGCAGAAGTCTGAGCTTACTGCTGATAATGAGAAGCTTCGTCAACATGTTGAGGAGCTACTTCTAAAAGGTAAGATTTTATATTTTTTTGTCTATTTTAATCTGTAATTACATGTATCTAACAAGGAGAATGACCATTCTCCGTTATAAAATAGACGGAGAATGACAGTATTAAAACACACTTAGAATGACATTCTCCGTCTATTTTGACACGGAGAATGACATTCTCCGCTAGTATTTTGACACGGAGAATGACATTTTCTGTATTTTGACATAGAAATGACCATTCTCCGTATGTTTTGACACGGAGAATGACATTCTCCGTCTAATATTAGACGGAGAATGTCATTCTCCGTCTAAATTGACACGGAGAATGTCATTCTCCGTCTAATATTAGACGGAGAATGTCATTCTCCGTCTAAATTGACACGGAGAATGTCATTCTCCGTCTATTTGAAAACGGAGAATGACATTCTCCATCTATTTTGACACGGAGAATGACATTCTCCGTCTATTTTGACACGGAGAATGTCATTCTCCGTCTAAATTGACACGGAGAATGACATTATTTTTAAAAAGAAGATTATATAATATTGACATCATACCTCTTGTTGTTGTTTGTTTTTATATCTGTGAAAATGACAGAGGATCTGAAAAAAGAGAATGAAAAGCTAACTAATGATAATAACAGACTTCTAGAGGAAGTTGTCTCGTTGAATGACGAAGTCAAGAATAAGAACGATACAATCGTTAACCTTGAAGCAATGGCTAGAGCAATGGAAAGAGGGGATACTCAAGCAGTTCCCCAGAAGCATTACACAAGATCAAATGTACCTGCTGCAGATGAGGATGATTTTACTACATTGCAAAAGAAGAAAACATCCGATGCTACAACAAGTAAGAAGGCAGGTCCTGGTCGGAAAAGAAAAGCTCCTTCCTGTCCCAGAAAGAAAGTAGATCCTGCTGGAAAAAAAAAAGCTCCTTCCAGCCCCGAGAAGGTCGACAATAAAAAGGAGATGTCAGCTCCTGAAGAACTTGAGGAAGAATCTCCTCAAACAGCAAAGCTTGTTAAAGATGGGAAAATGCTGATGCAATGTCCGAAGCTCTGACTTTGGAACGTTGCAGACGATGAACTGAAGCAAGTATACAGGAGCATCGTATACACAAGAAGGATGTCTCCAACGTAAGTATTCTAAACTTGAACCAATTTCTGTACAATTCACAAGGGAGAATGATCATTCTCCGTCTCATTTAAAACGGAGAATGACATTCTCTGTCCAATTTATAACGGAGAATGATCATTCTCCGTTTATATTGACGCGGCAAATGAAAATGATCATTCTCCGTCTATAAAATACACGGAGGATGGCCTTTCTGTGTCATTTGAACTAGAAATGGCCATTCTCCGTCTATTTTGAGACGGAGAATGGTGTTTAAACACACGGAGAATGGCATTTTCTGTGTTTTTGACCTAAAGGAAGATCATTTTCCGCC
Organism: Iris pallida; assembly: GCA_029216955.1. Taxonomy (NCBI): domain Eukaryota; kingdom Viridiplantae; phylum Streptophyta; class Magnoliopsida; order Asparagales; family Iridaceae; genus Iris; species Iris pallida. The sequence continues at coordinate 4,293,098 of JANAVB010010600.1, forward strand.
TAATATGAGACGGAGAATGTCATTCTCCGTTATAAAATAGACGGAGAATGACCTTTCTTACTGCATTAACCTAGAGAAATGGACATTCTCCGTCTCACTGACACGAAGAATGACATTCTCTGTCTATTTCGACACGGAGAATGGCATTCTTCTTGTATTTTGACCTAGAGAATGAGCATTCTCCGCCTTATTGAGACGGAGAATGTCATTCTTTGGGTCAAAATAAAGGGAGAATGCCATTCTCCGTCTATTTTAAAACGGAGAATGATCATTCTCCGTCCCATTTAAAACGGAGAATGACATTCTCCGTCCAATTCATAACGGAGAATGACATTCTCCGTCCATTTCATAACGGAGAATGATCATTCTCTATTGGAGTTATTTTTTATGCAATTTTATCATTATCCTATATTATTATCATAATCGAAACTAAATTTATGTGCAGTGATTATGTATACATGTACTTTCCAAGTGCTCCAGAAGAATGTAAAATAAGAAGAAGAAACAATGATGTCAGCATGTTGTTAAGTGCTAAAGATTTTCAAGACATAATAAATGAGGCGGATATAGAAGCTGGTGTTATGAACTACCTAATAAAGCTTATGAACGAAGTTCAAGCCGAATTAAGGCAGAACATTCAGTCAAGCTCGCAGGGTGCACAATGTAAATGGTTTGCAATCATGATGCCCCATTCATTGGTAAGAATCGAAACTGAAAAATAAATATTAATGTGTACAGCTACTAATAGTGTTGTAAAAATCTAACTCATGATATTATTTTTTGTTTTTTTTTTCTTCTGGAAAACAGAGTACTGCCCAGTATGTCGATGAAAAAAATCCAACACCTGGAGCATTGTACAATTTCAAAGTTGATATAGAAGATTTTATAATGGAGCTGGAAGATGACATTGAATGGCTATTCGTGCCACTCTTCCGCGAGGAGAATAAACACTATACGCTGCTGGCATTCAACTTCAGCTCCTATGTTTGGACGCACTACAACTCATTGCGGAAAAACACAGGCGCTAAGGGAATCCAGGATGCAACATACATGAAGAATAAAATCGAGCCAATTGTAATGAAGAAGATTGCATTGATGAGGAATAAAAGCCCAGCAATCCAGGAATACGAAACAACAGAGCTCAAGGTTTGCAAAGAATGCCCACAGCAACTATCACCGAGGTGCCTGCTGTATGTTTCATATTATATTGAAAAGTTGTCCAGAGCTCCATTTGATTTACAGAAGAAAACAAACAAAATAGTTCACAATACTATTGTAAAGAGAAGGCTAAATTTGGCTAAGGCTTTGCTTATGAGTGAATGTGCAGTTCCTTTTGTACAATAAAAGAAACTGACAATGTAAATTGGCTAACAAATTCATTGTATATATTATGTTTGTCAGGTTTCTTTTGTAATGTATTTGTTTTCCTTTGTAATGAAATTCAATTTTTCGACTAATTTACATTGTTCTATATATGTAAATCTGTTTTGTTAAAGTTCTGTTGTTTGATTCAAACCTATAATGTCATTATCTGTGTTAATACAAACCTATAATGTGTGCATTTGGAACTTAGAAATGGTCATTCTCCGTGTCAAAATAGACGGAGAATGTTATTCTCCGGGTCAAAATAGACGGAGAATGTCATTCTCCTTGTATTTTGATCTAGTGAATGAGCATTCTCCGTCTCAATGACGCGGAGAATGGCATTCTCCGTTTTAAAACACGCGGAGAATGATTATTCTTTGTATTTTTGACCGAGAAAGGAATATTATCCGTCTTAGGGACGCGGAGAATGCCATTCTCCGTGTCAAAATAGACGGAGAATGTCATTCTCCGGGTCAAAATAGACGAAGAATGTCATTCTCCTTGTATTTTGACCTGTAGAATGAGCATTCTCCGTCTTACTGACGCGGAGAATGGCATTCTCCGTTTTAAAACACGCGAAGAATGATTATTCTTTGTATTTTTGACCTAGAAAGTAACATTATCCGTCTTAGGGACGCGGAGAATGCCATTCTCCGTGTCCAAATAGACGGAGAATGGCATTCTTCGGGTCAATAGAGACGGAGAATGCCATTCTGCTTGTATTTTGACCTAGAGAATGAGCATTCTCCGTCTTACTGACGCGGAGAATGGCATTCTCCGTTTTAAAACACGCGGAGAATGGTTATTCTTTGTATTTTTGACCTAGAAAGTAACATTGTCCGTCTTAGGGACGCTGAGAATGCCATTCTCCGTGTCCAAATAGACGGAGAATGGCATTCTCCGGGTCAAAAGAGACGGAGAATGCCATTCTGCTTGTATTTTGACTTAGAGAATGAGCATTCTCCGTCTTACTGACGCGGAGAATGGCATTCTCCGTTTTAAAACACGCGGAGAATGGTTATTCTTTGTATTTTTGACCTAGAAAGTAACATTGTCCGTCTTAGGGACGCGGAGAATGCCATTCTCCGTTTCGTATGAGACGGAGAATGGCATTCTCCGGGTCAAAAGAGACGGAGAATGCCATTCTGCTTGTATTTTGACCTAAAGAATGAGCATTCTCCGTCTTACTGACGTGGAGAATGGCATTCTCCGTTTTAAAACACGCGGAGAATGATTATTCTTTGTATTTTTGACCTAGAAAGCAATATTATCCGTCTTAGGGACGCGGAGAATGCCATTCTCCGTGTCCAAATAGACGGAGAATGTCATTCTCCGGGTCAAAAGAGACGGAGAATGCCATTCTGCTTGTATTTTGACCTAGAGAATGAGCATTCTCCGTCTTACTGACGCGGAGAATGGCATTTTCCGTTTTAAAACACGCGGAGAATGATTATTCTCCTTCTATTTTTGACTTATAAATGGCCATTCTCCGTGTATCTAAAACGGAGAATGATTATTCTCTGTGTTAAAACACACGGAGAATGGTCATTCAATACATTATAAAGTCAGAGAGTATAAAGGAGAATAAGTTCTTATGCTGATATGCAGAATTCAAACTATTACCATTGATATCAAAAAATGTAAGATATGTATTCAAAAAACAATTTCCAGTTATATAAAAGAAGGAATATATGTGTATGTATTAACGAGGGGGCGCTGCCCCCTGGACCACCGTAGCAGCACGTGGAGGCAGAGGACAAGTGCTCCGATTGTGATTGCATAATTCAAAACAATTCTGGCACCTTATCTTTCTCTTCTCTTTTCCCTTGTTCTCATATTTGCTCTTGTAACGGTCCGCTTTTGGTCGTCGAGGACCCCGTTTCGGAACAGGGGGTAGAACAACATCAGTGGGATTATTTTTAAACTGTTTTTCGTAATCTGGAACTGGACGAATGGCACATGAATATAACTTCTGGTAATAATCTGATGTCCAATACTGCTCCACAAAGTCATAAACAGATTTATCTGAACCAACTCTGATGTATTGTATTGCATGGCTGCATAGGAATCCATATACCTTCCATCTACGACAACTACAATGACAATCAAGAAGATTCACCATATGGGAGGAAGTATCTGCGATCACCTCAAATTCGAAATCACCGGACCGATATACCCTATAACACATGCCATCATCTGTAAGCTGCTTCAGCATATCCTCAGCGTATGGAGTCAATTTGCTATTCAAACCAATTGCATCCTTGTGGCGATCCGAAATCATCTTCATCATCTTCACACGGATGACATTTACAATTGCTGATATAGGCAATTTCTTCTCAGCCTTTATCCATGCATTGAATGACTCTGCACAACTAGAAGCAACCTCACCGTATCTACATCCCGAAAAGAATGCGTTTGACCAGTGTTCAGGTTTTTGTTTATTCATCCAATTCACAACATGACCACAATTCAGATCATAAATCTTCTTGATTGCTTGTCTATACCCACCTTTATACAGAAAAACAAATAAGTAATAAAGAATCAGGTCAATTCACAAAATTATGAAAAAATAAGTGCATTCTCATAAAGATAATAGTCATTCTCCGTTCAAAAGCTAACGGAGAATGATATTATCCGTTCTATGCAAGATGGAGAATGGTCATTCTCCGTCCAAAAGCTAACGGAGAATGACATTCTCCGTTATATGCAGGACGGAGAATGGCCATTCTTCGTTTTAAAACACACAGAGAATGACTATTCTCCGTCTTACTGACGCGGAGAATGGCCATTTTCCTTGTTAAATTAAGGGAAAATACATAGAAAATGTGCATATATCTGTCTCATTAACACACCTGGAGTTAGAGCATATACTGCTTGCCTCCAAGCTTCATGTACATGCGGATACACTCTTTCATTTCCTTTCTCTTTCAGCGGTATGTTATTCTTCATGTGATAATAGCAATAGCTATGATAATCATTAGGAAACACTTTAGGGACTTCAGAAACTAGACCGGTGCCTTGATCCGAAAGAAAAACAATACGCCTACTACATCCAACAACATTCTTTAGATTTCTAAGGAACCATTCCCAATTGTCGCCATCTTCGCCTGATACTATACCGTATGCAATAGGGTAGAACTGTTGGTTACCATTCTTCGCTGTAGCAGACATCAAACAACCTCTAAACCTCCCTGTAAGGAAAGTGGCATCCAAATATAGCATCGGACGACAATATTGAAAGCCTTCTACGCAAGCCCCATATGAAAGAAAAAGCCGCTCAAACCTCATTGATGAATCATCTTTCTGGAAGTCGATAACGGAACCATTATTGGTTTCCTTTACCTTGTTCACATACCAACACAAGTCACTGTAAGATCTAACATCATCTCCGTACATTTCCTGGTGCACCAGCCTAATTCCGTGGTATGCCTGTCCATATGTAACAGATAAGCCGTAGTCGACCTTGAAATCATCGACAACAAATTTTGCGGACTTTTTAGGATGCATCCGAACAATGTCACTAACCAAACTTTTCACAAACTTTGCTGGAACAACCAGATTACCTTTATCCATATAGCCAGCTCCACAATTATGTTCTCCCACATACCTCCTCACCTCAAAAATTTGATTATCTTTCGTAATAGATATAGCATGGAAGCTCCACAAACAAGCATGTGTCTTATAATTCTTGCAACAAACAGTATACCTCCCCGGCTCAAATTTCAAAATGTGGAATGGATGACGAGATTCAAAACAAACCTTTCTAACAGCATTCCTAACTTCTTCAACACCATTTAGAAAAATCTGACCAACACCAGTAATTGATCCAGGCCACATATCCGATTTCCTCTTCTTCACTGTCTCAGTTGAGCCCTCATAAAATTGTACTACTCGTTTGTCCTTTACAATAGGAGAACATCTACTCAAAGAACTAGAAGAGGAAGACGAAGGTCTCATGTGAAAGCTTTGACAAGGAAAAGATGTTGATGAAGAACATGGAGAGTGTATTTGCTCCACATATAGATCAAAACTCACATCATGAGTACCGTTAAAACCACCAACCAATGAGCGAAGCCAAAAATCACTTTCAACATACAGTTCAGTCCCATCAGAGTGCAAAAATCTGAAACGGAAGGAAAGTGGATCCAAAGAACTCCATCGATCGCACACTTTATTCTTTAAAAAATCCACGGTACTTTCATGTGTGACACGGCAGGAAACTATGTCTCCCTTGAAACAAATGTTAACTAAACAACTTGATTCCATATCTTCCCCCCTGATAACATAAAAACATAAGAGGCCACAAATAGAACAATAAAATTCTCATCTAATAATGATTATTCTCCGTCTAAAGTAACGGAGAATAAATATCCTCAGTTGGAACTAACTTATAATGATCATTCTCCGTCTAAAGTAAAACGGAGAATGTCATTCTCCGTACTAATTAAGACGGATAATGTCATTCTCCGTTCAAATTAAGACGGAGAATGGCATTCTCCGTCCTAATTAGGACGGAGAATGGCATTCTCCGTCCTAAAAACATACGGATAATGATCTTTATAAGAAGTAATTGTCATTCTCCTTTAAAATATAACGTAGAATGCTATTAGCATAAAATAACAAGATTAAATATCTCACTAACATTTTCTAAGTTAATAATCTTCATAACAAAATCAAATTCAGCATAAATTTCGAGAGATACGAAGCTGATGGATGAATTTCTACAGATCTGAACTCTCACCTTGTTTTAAGATCTATAAAAAGAAAAGAAGAAGATCTTCTATCCACAATTGACCTAATCGCCGGAAACCACGAAGATGATGTTGATGATGATGATGATCGATGATGATGAAGGATGATCGACGTTCGACTGACGAAAACCACAGTGAACTACGAACGATTCTGCGATCTCTAATAAAGATTATATCAATGGATTTCAAATTTCTCGTGAAGAAGAAGAAGAATACGAATTTCTCAATCCAAATCTGAGTTTGCGAATTCATAATTATATATAGATGTCCAAATTTACGCGAAGGGGTATTTTTGGAATTATGATAATGGCAAATTTTGTAAATACATAGCAACTAGAGAGAATCTTGAAATATTTAACGTGTAAAAACTTAATTCTGGGCATTTCATAAAAATAATCCAGCGGGTGGGCATTTCATAAAAGCCCACCCCGAAATTGGGCTTCTCAGCAATTTCCAGTTACCAATTTGTTTACCAAAATAAATGGGTTAGTGTATACATAAACAGTTACTATATATCTACTAGTCACACATGCGTGTGAAAGAAAAAAAAATACTCTAATGTTTTTGAAAAATAATTTAAATTAGGATTGGTTAAATTATAATTTAAATATATTTTAATTATGATTTATTACATACATGTATATATTTTATTATATTTTGTTATAGATATATTTACATTTTAATAGGATTTTTTTTCTTTTTTTTGAAAAGAAAGATATATAGATGCTGAAACGAGAAACAAATGGCGTTGGGAGATGGCCCAAAGAAGCCTACAAAAGTTGCCGAGGCCTAGCACAAAATAAACTGAGGCCTAGCATAAAAGTATATTCGAAAACAAAATGTCGCCACTATAATCGTATACCAGTTGATCGAAATGAATCGCTTGCCGTATTAAACTTGGGAGTTCTCGGGTGTGGGAGAAGATCTGATTACCTTTGGAGCTTTTTGGATTGTTATATTAGTTATATATATATATATATATATATATGTTTATACTTTAATTAGCTAGGATGCGTTATAGATATGTTTATATCATGTAATTAAGATATTAGTTATGATTTTTTTTATTAATCTTTAATTACGTGAAGATATAAATACAACTCAGACGGTACATTTTTAGCCGTTTTAATTTTTTTTTTTTTTATAATAGTAGAGATATAATAAAACATAGTTATTTTTAGTGACAAAATATAAAGAAAATACACAATGGCTAAGATGCCAAGAGTATTTTGACTAACAAGTAGTGTCACGATTAAAACATAATGATCTTTCTTAACAAGTATATATATTATAAAAAATATCACGGTAAGTCATTAACTTAATGATAATGGAAAAAATGATGGCATATGCAGTTTAAGAGTACACTATAAAAGTTGCTGCGCCAAGGACACTGCAGGCTAGACAAATACAACTAGTTAAGTAGCGGTTCTCAAGGATCTTCTGTAGGTAACTTTAATTATTTCGTTGCTCGTAACAAAGCCGAGTTAACAAATTATATTATTTGTGGTGAACAACCTTTTATATTTGGTTAGACTGATTGGTATTATGATTATGCAAGTAGTATCCTTAATTTATTTTTTTACTAAAGTTTCTAGATTTACTACTAAAGCAGAGGCTATAAAAATCTTTCAAAAGAAAAGTCTGTTTTAAAAGAATTTTTATAAATGTTAGTAAATTTGCTCTATCTTCTGATATATAGACTACTAAATTAAATTATGTTTATATTTGTACCACGACACATTATTTAAATCCAAATTGGATGTTGTAAAAACGTATTACTTGTCTACGATCTTTAGAATTCCCACATACTAACGCTGTAATCGGTGGCGCTATAATACAATTTTTACGTGAATATAATATTCACAATAAATATTTTTCAATTTCTTTTAATAATGCTAGTAATAACAGTTTTTTAATTAATTATTTTAAAATAACAATTTTTGCCTATACTAGAAGGTCGAATTTGTCATATTATTAATCTAATTGTACAAGAACGCCTTCAATTCTTCAAATATATATATAAAATGTCATATTATGTTTACAATGTTTGAATACTTCAGCAAGCAGACTAGAGTTGATTCGGTTCAAATCGAGCCGAATTTATAAAAGCCGACTAAACCAAAAACTAATTTGTTTAAAAATAAAAAACCAAACCGAATTTATAAAAACCGAAAAGAAAACAAAACCCGAATAACCCAAAAAAAACAACCAGTTTTTTCCGTGGACTTGTGCTTCCAAAAGTCTCCACTAAGGTCCCATTTGAAGTTGGCCTTGTGCTTCCAAAAAGCCTCCTCAATCTTCATCCTCCTCTTCAGCCTCGCTTTGGGAGGAGAGGTGCATCTCCATGCTGTCATCTACATCAAACGCCACGTCGGCTACTGCGACGTTCGTCTCCGCGGTCCTGGCTTCCCTGTGAATGTCTCCGAACGCCCTCATCAGCAGAGACGACTGTTATTGACCTTTGCGCTGGAGCGATAGTGGATGGGGGTGTCGGCAACCCACAGCCGGTACTCCGGGACAACGGGGGTGGTAGATATTGGAAGAGAAGGAATGGTTGAACTCAACGGACCACCGGGAGATCCTCATGTGGGATATGGCCACGACCCACGAGAGCCTAGCTCGATCGAAGCAGCGGGATAATGAGGATATGTTTATGGTCCACCACTCCGATCCGGCAAGCACCCGCTAGGCCGAAGCCCGAGAATGCGTGCCTCACCGAGTCAATCGACGGCTTCTCGTGAGAAAATTTACCAATAAGAGCCAGTGAGAGGGGGTCAAGGACAAGACGCTCCTCCTCCTCCTCGGAGAAAGAGACGACCGGCTCTCCCCCGTTCTGGGAGTTTAGCCGCTGGGCGGGGAGGCGGCGTGCCCTTCAAAGCTTGCGCAAAGGAGATCAGAGCAGAAGCTCGCCAGGGGTGCCTCAGGATGAGGAAGGGGCGAGGACGCTCCCACCTGCGCGCCGATCTTGGCCATGGGCCGGGTCACAACCGAGTTAACTAGAGCCACAGAGGAGGTGCACGCAAGGGCCGGCTGGGAAAAAGAGAAAAAAAAAAAAAAAAAAAAAAAAAAAAAATATATATATATATATATATATATATATATATATATATATATATATATATATATATATATATAATGTAAAATTTTATATTTACTATTTGAATTTATTAACTTTTTTTTTTTGAACAAAAGGCTTCATTCAGATTAAACAGGAACTGATCTCATGTCATGAATAACATGAGATATGATACAAGTAGGTATCTCCTTATAGAGAGATATACCATCAGATGAGTTAAACAACAAAGAGGATGTAGCTAATGTATGAGCACACTGATTAGCTATTCTATGAATAAAATTGAAAGATAAATTAGGAATCAAAGTTGTAGCCTTCCTTGCATCCTCAATGGCATGACGAACCCGCCATAAAGTAGGCGATTCAAATTGAGTAATTGAATCTAACAACACCTTGCAGTCGCCTTCAAAAATAACGTCACTGAGATTTCTGTCGTTGCAGATGATAAGAGCTAAACAAATTGCAGATGCTTCAGCTTCTAGAGGCGAGCCACCAATATCAGTTTTCGATAGTGCCATATGAAATTGACCTGTAGAGTCCCGGAGGACAGCAGCACCCGACATTTTCCCATCCAGGAAGGCACCATCGACATTTATCTTCCAGTAATTGGATCTTGGAGGCACCCATGAATCAGTATGTTGATGAAGAGATTGATTTGTTGCACTGTCAGCGACAGCAGGAAGAAGAGCTTCATGCTTCTCCTGAAGGCTTCTTGCTTCTTCAAAAATTCTCCTTGGATTGATTGAAATGTGATTGAATATTGCTTTGTTCCTGAACTTCCAAATAGTCCACAACTGGTAGAAGAAGGAAGCAATTTTGTTTGGATCACCCTCCTTCAACAGGACCTCAACAATAGATGGCAATGATGCTTCCTCTATTAGTAAAGATCCCACCAAAGTATTGTATTGCCAAGATTCACCTGTAACAGGACAATGTAATAATAAATGGTTAGTATTTTCAGGATGTACCTTGCAGAGTAGGCAAGATGCATCAATGTGGCCAAGTCTTCTGTGGATATTTGCATTTGTAGGTAGGGAATTGGTAATGGCTCTCCAGGCAAATAGCAACACCTTGGGACTGATATGATGAAATGACCATAGCCTCTTCCAGTTTTTGAAAGCATCACTTCCAGAGTCGAGAATCACAGGATGTAATCTTTCATGAATCATACGATAAGCTGATTTTGTTGAAAAATCTTCAGAAGTAGTGTGTATCCATATGAGTTTATCATTATGGCAATTGTTGGATAAGGGAATTTTTAGAATAGCAGCAGCTTCATGAGGAGGAAACAGCATATGTATAAGATTGACTTTCCAAGACATTGAGTCTTGATTGATCAAATCAATAACTCTATTAGCCCATCTGTTACTGAAAGCATAACCACTAACTAGAAAGTTAGGTAAATCTGGAACCCATGGGTCATTCCAGATGTTAATGTCAGCACCATCACCAACAGACCACAAAATATTATTCAGAAGCCATTCTCTACTGCCAAGTATACTTGTCCACACACAAGATGAAGTACTAGAAGGAACAACTGTCCAGAAATTCGAAGAATGAAGATACTTTTCCTTGAGCAAAGTAGACCAAGTGGAATTCGGTTGGGAGAGAAATCTCCATGCCAGTTTAAGGACTAAGGAAATGTTGCTGATATGCGGATCCCTAATGCCAAGACCTCCTTGGTACTTAGGGAGAGTAAACCTATCCCATGCAGTAAAATGTATTTTCCTATTGTCAGTTGATCCCCACCAAAAGTCTCGTTGATCTTTTGCAAGACAATTTGTCACCTTCTTTGGTATATGGTATGCAGATAGATGGTATGTAGGTAAAGAAGATAAAGTTGATTTAATAAGTGTTGTTCTCCCAGCATGAGACAGACTTTTCCGTTTCCAACCTTGAAGTTTAGTAGAGCTAGCCTTCAGTAACTCAGTGTAGGTACTAACTCTGTGTTTAGATTGTAGGAGCTTATGACCAAGGTATTTATCCTTCATATTCATTAATTTAACACCCAACAAATGAGTATACAGACCCCTCATAATCAGATCAGTCCTCTTAGAAAAGAAAATAGAAGATTTCTCAAAATTTATCCTTTGTCCAGACCACAATTCAAATGTTTTCATAATGATCTTCACTTGGTTGATATTAGGCAGGGAGCATTTACCAAAAATAAACAAATCATCGGCAAAAGCAAGGTGTGAATACATATGAGTAGATTTTCGAATAGTGATGCCTTCATATAAGGAGTTACGAACCATACTGTTAATCAAGGATGACAGAATTTCCATACATAAAATGAAAATGTACGGTGACAGTGGACAACCCTGTCGCAGACCACGCCCAGGTGTAAAAGTTTTGGATGGTTCACCATTAATGAGGATGGCAAAAGAAGAGGTAGAGACACATTGCATTATGATCTCATGAGTTTTCCCCGATAATCCATAACCACAAAATGCTTGGCTAATGATGTCCCAACCTAATCTATCATAGGCTTTGGACATGTCAACTTTGAATGCAAAGGAACTATTGGTAGGTGAGAATTTTGTGATAGAGTGAAGGATCTCTTGTGCCATAACAATATTGTCACCAATATGTCTTCCAGGTACAAAGGCATTTTGAGAAGGGCTAATCAACTTGTGCATGAGAGGTCGAATTCTATTGGTGAGCAGTTTGGATATGGTTTTGTATAAAACATTACACAAAGCAATTGGTCTAAAATATACTGGTCGAACAGGATTTTTGACTTTAGGGATCAAAGCAATATATGTATGGTTAAGATTAGGAGGCATAAGACCAGTAGAAAAGAAATTCTGGACTAGAGAAGATACCTCATTACCAACAACATCCCAGCATTTTTGGTAAAACAGGGCTGGGTACCCATCTGGGCCTGGAGATTTATAAGCACCCATTTCCATAATAGTAGATCTGATTTCATCTTCCTGTGGAATGGAGTGGAGCTGAGCATTTTCTTCAGAAGAAATAGTTGGAAGTTCAGAGAGAATATGTGCAGGAACAGGACAAGTTGCAATAGCCTGTGATATGGAACTGAAATGTGATACAAAAGTATCAGCAATCTCATGATGAGCTGAAACTTGTTGACCCCCTTCATTTATAATGCTGTAAATGAAATTCCTTTGCTTTCTTGAAGTAGCAGATAAATGAAAGAACTTAGTATTCCTGTCACCTTCCTTGAGCCAAGCAATATTGGACCTCTGTTTCCAATAGAGTTCTTTTTGCAGGTATAGTTTGTTGAGAAGAATTTGAATGTCCCGTTCTTCAAAATAAACAGAATCAGTAGGAGGCTTTGATTGTAAGGATAATAGCTTTTCCTCTAAATACTTGATGTCTTGATTTAAATGGCCTGAACTGATGTTTTTCCACTGATGCAAACAAGGGAGCAATGATTTTAATTTCATTTGAAGAGTGGCAGGATGCAAGTTTTGCCAATACTCTGTGAAGATAGACTTAAAATCATGCTCAATTGTCCAAGAAGCTTCAAACCTTGATACTCTCTTAGCCTTTCTCTGAACAAGATTTAATAACAGTAAGATAGGATTATGATCACTGTTTAAACATGGCAAATGAAGAAGACCACCAGTAGGATGTAAAGATTGCCAATTAATATCCACCACTGCTCTATCCAACCTTTCAGCAATGTAATGAGTAGGCTTTCTTCTATTATTCCAAGTAAATGCTGGGCCAAAAGGAGTGATATCCATTGCTGCAACAGAGTTGTACCAATGTATGAAAGCCTTGTGATGATTATAATTAAAGTTGTTTCCTCCCAATTTCTCCTCAGCAGAGAGTATGCCATTGCAGTCACCAATACAAATCCAGGGTTGTGTAATAGCAGTCATAGTGATTTCCATTTGCTTCCAAAAATTATAACGATCAGAAACCACAGGGGGACCATAAATACAGAAAAGAAACCAAGGTTGAGAATACCCAGGATATAAAAGAGAAGAGTGAATACAATTTTCTGTAGTGGAAATAATATTCAAGGTGATAGTAGAATCCCAACAAAGAAGGAGGCCCCCTGAATTACCCTTTGAGGAAACAGATTCAAAATGGTCGAAATCCAATTTCAATGCTATGGTTGAAGCCAGAATTGACGAACATCTAGTTTCAGATAAAAATAATATTTTTGGTCTAGATGCACGGAGGAATAAATGTAAAGTACGAATTGTAGGGTCATTCCCCAGACCCCTACAATTCCATGATAGAATCATGAGGATGAAGGCTGTTGTAGGCCAGCCGCGCCTTTGATAGCAGTAGAGGGGAGCATGATACGTTTTGGAGGTCTCTCTTTAATAATGTCATTGTCTTCCTCAATACATGGTGATCTTGGTCTTTTTGAAGGATTTAAGGATTCATGAGCAGGGTATGTAGAAGCAGATGGAGGGACAACTGTACGTGTAGATAAATCAATATTATTGACCTCTGTTACTGGATTTGTGGCAATAGAAAGAAGATCAGAATTAGAATTGTAGCCAACAGGTACAATATCTATAGAAGATTGATCAGTTGCAATTTCTGACTGTTGTAAAGAAATGGAATAAGGTGGATGAAGGGAATGTAGTAATGAGGTGAATGTAGATTTGACAGAAATGGAGGAGGGGCGTACAGGTGTGGATGTGGTATGTAATTTTGATGAAGGTTGTAGGTGGGAAATGGTGGAATGAGTAGAAGGTATAGATGTTAAAGTATATGATTGTTCAGCTAAAACAGGGGAGGTAGTAGGAGTAGGATTGTCGATGGGAGGAAGAGAAGTAGGAATAACATGATCTGAATCCAGTTTGGTCAAGTCACTTAACAACCTGGTAGTACTGTTTGATTGGTCAGGCAGTTTGACATCCATAAACGTGGAAACAGTTGGAGGGACACTATGGACTTCCGAGGAAAGGGGGGGAGTGTTGATCACATCCTGGAAAATAGGTGTAGTGGAATGTACATGATCAGTAACTAACTCCGTCCCCATGCACTCTCCGGTCACCGGAGTAACACCGGAATTTGTAGATGATGTGGAAGCATGATGGATTGAAACAGAGGATTCATGAAGTATGGATACAGGAGGAATGGTAGAATGGGAATGATCAATATTCATGGCTGTAGAGGTAATGGAGGATGGATTTTGATTTGGAACTGTGTCGAAGGTTGTTTGATCATGAGGTATAGGGATGTGAGTTTGAAGCAAATGTTGATTTGAAGAACTCTTTGACATACCTTTACTGGATGGCTTTTTCCTGAATTTTTCAGCATGATTCACACAGATGGAAAGATCCAGCCGTGTATCAAGGAGACTTTGGAATTTCTGCTTTTGCTCTTCAGACCATTCATCACATAACCTTGCTTCATAGTCTTTATGAATCTGACACTTTTTGACGCTGTGACCCAAACATCCACAAAACAAGCAAAACTTTGGTAATCGTTCATATTTCAATAGAACAGTACAATTCATATTGTTTCCCATTGGTACTTTCAAGCTTCTGATCAATTGCTTCATAATGTCAATTTTTACCTTAATTCGTGCAAAAAGAACCCATTTGCACGCCTCTGCAGCAGAAGGAGGACATATCTTACCAATTCGAGCCGCAATTGAAGAAACAAAATCCACTGTCAGAAGATTAACAGGAAGACCATGTATCTGAATCCAAAAGTCACTCTCACTGAATTGATACTCATGCGGAAGCTTATTTGGGCAACATCTTTCAATAATAAGCAGATGGCGATTGATCTTCCATGGGCCATTTGATATAACAGACTCCAGATCATCTCTTAACTCGAACTTGGCAGAAAATGAATTCCCATGATACTCTGATATCTTGACTGATCCTTTACATTTCCAGATTTTGGGGATAGTAGCAACTATAATATGAGAAGGATAGTTTTTCTGGGTAAGGATTTTGAAGAAAAGATACATTTGCCAATCAGCTTGTGGATTCTGTAATGAAGAAGAAGGAGGGCTTTTATCATCATCAGAAGAACTTGATGATAAAAGAGATGATAACTTGAGCAAAATATCATCATAGGAGGATGAAGATGAGGCCATGTAAAGAACAGGAGAGGATGGGGAATCAGGAGGGGATGGAGAAATCCGGCTATGGAAAGAGGATGGAGAAATTCGACTATGGAAAGAGGATGGAGAAGGAGCAGTAGGAAATGCTATTGATGAACGCCATGGAGAGCCAAGGGCGTGGCTGATTCGAGATATCCCATGCGGCTTGAATTTATTAACTTATTATATATATAACTATATACAATGCTTTAAAAAGAAGAAGAAGAAAACATTTACGCCGGCACGGCCCAAATGTGAACCGGTCCGGACCAGGCAGGTTCCGTCTGGTCTGCCCTTGCCGGGTCATAGGTCCGGACTGAGTCCAAAAATTTTACTTTCGGACGGTCCGCTTCGTCTTTCGGGTTAAACTCGGTTCGGTCCGAATCCGGTCAAAAGTTGTCATCACAGACCGCAGGATGACCCACTCCATTAAACACCATCAGAAAGAGTAACATACCAAAAAGCGCATGTGAATTGTGTGTTTTTTTTTATTTTTTTTCTATATTACTCAATGCATACTTTACACACCCCAATTTTTTTTTTTTTTTTTTAAAAATAGAAGAAGAAAACTTCCTATTCTACCCCCCTCCCCCCC
The DNA here is from genome assembly GCA_029216955.1 of Iris pallida. Lineage (NCBI taxonomy): Eukaryota > Viridiplantae > Streptophyta > Magnoliopsida > Asparagales > Iridaceae > Iris > Iris pallida. The sequence continues at coordinate 4,308,934 of JANAVB010010600.1, forward strand.
CCCCCCCCCCCGCTCGCCGCCGATCCTCCTCCTCCTCCCCGACCCTCCTCCTCCTTCTCCTCCACCTCCTCCTCCTCCTCCTCCTCCTCCTCCTTCCCGACCCTCCTCCTCCCCCGACCCTCCTCCTCCTTCTCCTCCCCTGCCTCCACCTCCTCCTCCCGATTCTCCTCCTCCTCCGCCTCCCGCCCCCTCCTCCTCCTCCCACCTCCTCCTCCTCCTCCTCCCCCGCCTCCCCCGCCTCCCGCCCCTCCTCCTCCTCCTCCTCCGACTCCACCTCCTCCCTCCTAAGGGGGCAGGAGGAGGGGCGGGAGGCGGAGGAGGCGGGGGAGGAGGAGGAGGAGGAGGAGGTGGGAGGAGGAGGGGGCGGGAGGAGGAGGAGGAGAATCGGGAGGGAGGGGGGGGGGGGGGGGGGGAAGGAGTCGGTGTCGGCGGAGCTGGGGGGGGGGGGGGGGGGGGGGGGGGGGGGGGAGGAGCAGGGGAGGGTAGAATAGGAAGTTTTTTTTTTTTTTTTTAAAATAATAAAAAAAAAATTTGGGGTGTGTAAAGTAAGTGGTGGGGTGTGTTTAGCCGGACCCATAAAAAAGAGAGCGTTAATGTTCTCATCTCTAATTGATTCATTATGCCATGCAGGTCTGTTCCCCTAGATTCCCGTGATTACAAGCCTAATATAGTTATTACTCAAGAATTAATCTTCATTACTTACTTAAGCTAGTAGCTCGATGATTTATTCACGCTTATGGCCCAAACAACTGCATTTGAAAATACTGTAGCAGTCAGTGCTTGTGGCCCAAACAACTGCATTTGATAATAGGGCCGCAGGAGTGCTACGTGTACCGCCACATGACGCCAGCCAATTAGTAGTAGCAGCAGCAGTAGGGTTGACCCCGGCCCAATCGATTTAATTTCAAGCGCCTACTGCGTTTTCAAACTAAAACCCAGCTCACCCAATCAATGTTACTCCATTCTTTTCCCTGTGGCTGACATTACCATTAATAACTGCTATATATAGCTCGGTAGACATAAAAAACAAATTGACCATAAGATTCCTTTATGTAGCAAAAGAGTATATCCAACTGCAGTTTTACAAGAAGAAAAACTGAGAGTGAGCTAGGGACTACTTAGAATACAGAACAGAAGTTTTGATTCTTTTTACAGTTTATTCTTCTTTAAACTTGATTCCTAGGTGGAGCGATCGGCCATCTCCAAAACAAGGACATGGTTGAATGCTAACCACAATATCGGATGCTTCCTGCTCAGAGCCCTCCTCGCTGCAACAATCTGGGCGTCCCTTCCCATTTCAAGGAAAATCAGCATCCATCTCTGCCCCATCGCCTCCTTCAATTGAGTGTAAAAGGCACATATGGCCAGCACCTCGTGATCTTTCTCAGTAGTTGGCAATGCAATTATAGTCTTTAACAAGGTCTCCTGTTATTTAAGTACAGAAAAGTACATCATTTTATACATATCAAATATATACAAACAATTAACAATAATAAAAATAAAATGAAAAACAAATACCAAACAGAAGTAACTGATTGAAGCGTTCAGCTCAGCCACCGAATCAAGAAACTTCAGGAATCTTATTTCATCTCTCAGGGTTCCTCCGACGAGGTACTGGACATCTCTATAGAGTTGGGTCCTACTCCCCACCCTGTGAAATAGGTTAATTAGAAAGACAAAATTATAAGGTTAATTAGAAAGACAAAATTATAATAGGCATTGTAGTAAAATAAATAAATAAACAGGAACACTTACTCCAGTGCACGTCCATCATGACAAACAAACTGTGCTTCTATCCTCTCGGAAAAAAGACGAAAGTCTTCGCCAGGTGTCAACCGCTGTTGCCTTCGGAGGAAATATAGGACAAACTTGCATCTCTCGTACGATTCCATCCCTAGTCAAATGCAAAACACTTAGAGCTCTCACAAAATGTAATAAACAAGCTAGAAAAAGAAAATGCATTTAGAGAAATAACACATAAATATATTGTCAGGATAGGATATGAACACAACAATTTTTTTTCCCTTCTTGTGCAACATCCTAAAAAATGCTAATCACTAAGAGTCTGATACATTATTCTAAGACCCAAGGTAATTTCTATCTAAAACCCTAACCCATATCACTACTAACCAGTGTTGGTCAAAGTATTGGTCAGGTCTCAAGAAACAGTGTAAACTTAACTAATTTCAAGTCCAAACCTATTAAATGATTTCCTATTGATCACAACAGGTATCACCCCACTTCATAGACTTGAAATCTTAGCCCTACAATATCCATTGGCCCAATAGCAATATAGGAAGAGTTACTGAACAACCTATTCAATCTCTAACATATATATGACTATAAGTCATGGCCAAATTACATTCATAATTTAGAAATCTCTACTGTCTTAACTCATCTTGGCCAAGGAACTCTTTAACTTACTGTCGAGTCTTTGCACTGCTATTACTGGCATGTCCTTAACAACAATTTTTAATTCTACTCGGCCTAAACATGTGAACCGAACACCCAAGCAACAATATCCACCAAGCCAAAGTTAAAACCTGGCACTAACTTCAATAATTTAAATCTAACGGCTACTAATACTTCAAAATATTAGAGTAGAGCTCAACGATGATACAACCTTCATCGATTCAAATTACCAATTTACAGAGCCAACTACTGATGTTATAATTTATCCATAACGTGTCCTTATTCGTGTTACGAGCACAACTCCGTGTCCGATCCCGAGTCCTGCCAAACTCCATATACGTTGCCGTTGAACACCCGCCAAGCTACCAGTGAAGGAGTAGTATCGAAAATACCTGCAATTAAATGGACTCTGGTGTCAGATGCTCGTCTCCGTGTCCGAATGCAGTTCTTATGTCCGAGGATGGTGTCTCCGAGTCCGTGGCTTGATGACAAGTCCTTCTGAGCATTTCACCCAACAGCTGACGTGCACAAAAGGAAAGCAACAATATGAGTTCTATTGGAATTGAATCAACTCCAAAATTGGAGAATGCTCTCAAGAACTAACCAGATGTCGATCCAACCAAAACAAATCAAGAAGCCAAAAGGATCTGTTCGGAAAATTTGATTAAAACGAACAATTCGAATCCAGATCAAAAGGGAAAAGCCGATACAAATTGCTTACCAAAAAAGAATTGGTCACCGGCTCGTAGACGACCACGACGAAGCTCGTCGTAAGGAGAATCAACGCGGTCGACTTTCGGAGCTGGATCGGGATATGATCACCACTGCTCGGCTTGCGATGTCACCGACCAGGAAGAAGAATAGAACATGTCGCCGAGTCTTCGTCCTCGACCGATCTACGAATCAACCTTCAGACTTCGTCATTGTGAAGCTGGACTTGATATTCCGATCGCCATGGCTGCTAATTTGAAGCTCAAGGAGGAGGTCACTATGGATCGCGACAGGGCTTCGCCGTCTATGACTGGTGATGGAGAAGGAGGAGGCTGGCCTCTGATTTATAGGTGAGGATGGGTGGAAACGGTTTTGATCGGACGGCTCACCTTCAACTGCCATGTCGATGGTCGCCCGCCGACGGCGAGGATGAAGTCGTGCGGTTAGAGAGTCGGTTATGATCGGAGGGTTAAGAGAGAGGAGGCGGTTAGAGATGGACGGGCGAGATGAAAGGGAAGGATCTGGAAGCTCCGAATCTTGGCTCCTCCAAGCGGCGCGATCGTCTTCTTCTCCAGCCAACTTCCGGAAAGTGGAGGGAAATTGGAATAAAGAAGAGATTGGGAATTGTTGATAGTAACGGTCATGTGGTTTAAAACAGAGCAAGAGTCTGTCTGAGAAGAGATTTATAAAGTGGGAACAGAATAAATAGGCCAGTGACCTCATTCGGCCAGAGCATTCATTCGGCCTAGTGATAGCCTATTGGGCTGAGTGGCCTAACTTGGCCCAAGGTCGATTTGTTAAGAAATAATCTCTATATAATCAATGGTTTAATTAGAACTTAAGAAATATCACTAATAAAAATCAATAGGGTTATTATAAGTTTGAAAATGACACTAATGAAATCAATTAAAGAAAAGTTATTAGGAATTAAATTATCAATCTTTAATATTGAATATTCTCTAATAAAAGATTTTAGAAAATAGTTAACAATTCATTGATAGTAATTAATGATTAGTTAAGATAATAAAAATAAATTAAAATCTTAAAATAAGGGTATAAAATCATAGGAGAAATACCCAATTTAATATTTAGAAAAAATGGAGTTACAAATCTCCCCACTTTGAAAAATTTCGTTCTCGAAATTTCAAAGCAATGTAAACTTTAGTCCCACATTGGAAAGGCAAACTCATGGGTATCTCAATATAACCCCTTTTGAGGAGTGGAGAGATGCACATAGGGTGGTGACCCTAAGGAGGAAACTATGTGGATGATTTTAGATGGAGGTAAGGATAAGACATCTATTTAAAAGCATTTATGCTTTTTAGCCATGCTCAATTTAATTCCATTGGGGCTAAGCCCCAAAGGGGCTTAGCAACTAGGACTCGGACTCGGACTCATGAGACGTAACGTGGCATTTTGTTGGCGCACTTGGCACTTAGCACGTCAGCATCGTTGCTAGGCGCATAGTGCGCTCGTTGCGCGAGCCTCTTGCGCAGCCGATCGCGCTGCTGTCACGAACCGCACCCACTGTGAGGGTACGAGAACGTAACAACGCCCAGCCTACGCCGCAGTGTCGGCGGTAGAACGATGTTCTAGGTCATGAACTATAACTAGCATAATATGAATACTCTCCATAAGGAGGCCAACACAGAGGTACAACTCAATCACAATCTAAGGTAGAATGTAGCACGATGAAATAGATAAGAAATCCTCAACTGAGGTACAACAGAAAAGAAATACAAGTCTTAACATCTCTAAAAATATACAAACTCTGAATCAAGAACAACAACTAAACATGAAAAGGAAAGCAGTCTAAACTATCTATACTAAGCAAGGTATCGTCCTCAGTAGCTGCCTGAACCTCCCCTGGGGTCCAGGTCGCGAGTGTCAACTAGGCAAGCTCCAAGTAAGGGGGTGCAGGGTTCCTCATCATCCTCTGTAAAATTTTCAACAGGTCCAGTCAGGACGGGAGCGAGCACAAAACATCTCACGCAGTTCATATCATGTTAGAAAATATAAAGCATGCAATAGAGTAAGGTACATGAAACGCTGAAAGAAAGAAGTATATGAAAAACAGTAGAGATTTGATAACGAAAAATATCTAAATATAATAAGTAAGAACTGTAAGCCTACTGTGATTTAGAGTACAATATGGTTATGTAAACGGGTTAGGTTGTACAATAAAATGGGACTCCTTTGTACGTGAGTGTACAATGGACATATACAATTTCTTATACTATAGGATTGATCACATAACCATTTCTACTCTCCCTCCCCCAATCAATACACAAGGATCCAATTCAGTTACGTTACCTTATACAATGGCTTGTACAATGGCTTGTACAATGGCTTGTACAATGACTTGTACAATACCTTGTACAATGGCTTGTACAATGGCTCAATGTGATAATGAGAGTACAATATGCACAATGAGTGTACAATGATAAGGGTATTCAATAAATACAATATGTAAGTGAAACGCACATCACAATATGTATTTAGTGAATACAAGGAGATAACATCTCAGAAGAAGATCCGTATAGTACCAATCCGTGATAATGATTGTGTCAGCATCAAGTACAGTAATCTAGAGCAAGAATATAAATCCAGACAAGTATGAAATGGTCAGAGAATGTACTCGCCTCGTATCTGAATGTCTGAAGCAAATGTACTGTCCGAGATGAGGTACCTGAATCCTAGTTAGAGCAACACAAGTCAAGATGTATACAGAGGGTGATAAATGTAATCTACAATGCATCTGCATGCTGTCTAGGTCAAACTAGGCTAAAGTTAACCCTTGGTCAACTCTAGTCAACCACACTGGTCAAACTAGGTCAAATCCTAGCCCAAACAAGTCTAACAAGTCTCACTAGGCCTAACCAAGCCTAGGCTAGCATTCACATAGCATCACAATGATATACAAGCTATCAAACCTACAATTTACACATATTTCATACACAAGCATCAAACTTATTTATATATTTATAAACCACATTATTCATGCCTATATGGTATGACCTATATTACACATCATTCCTGCCTACCTTACATACATACATTCCCAAGGCATACAAGTCACCAAACATACTGTTTTACCTATAGCTATATTATGAGATATATATATATATATATATATATATATATATATATATATATATATATATATATATATATATATATATATGAGGAAAATGTACCTAAGGTCGACCTTAGGTAAGTTACCTAAGGTCGACCTCATTTTCCTCACTTTACAACATTTTTTTGTTGAATTTTTTTATGGGATTCATCTACACCTTATTGATTGGCAACATACCAAATTTCAAGAAAAAATAATATTGTTTAGCCCCATATCAATAAGGTGCAAAATCGACGGTGTAGCAGGAAAGTTTTAGACCGTCGATTTTGCAAGGGATAGATAGGGGGCTAAACAATATTATTTTTTCTTGAAATTTGGTATGTTGCCAATCAATAAGGTGTAGATGAATCCCATAAAAAAAATTCAAGAAAAAAATGTTGTAATGTGAGGAAAATGAGGTCGACCTTAGGTAACTTACCTAAGGTCGACCTTAGGTACATTTTCCTCTATATATATATATATATATATATATATATATATATATATATATATATATATATATATATATATGCATAGAGTAATAGGGAGGGACACATGTGTGTTTGTGTATATGGTGTAAGGAAGACAGTGCAATGTGTCTCAGTTTTCATTTGTGAAATATGAAAACAGTGAACTGTGACAGTGTGTGTGAGGGTTTAAAGTGGCATGTGTTCTAACCTTCATCCTGACAGTTAACATTTCATTGGATCCATTCACAGGTTTAAGAATTGACAGCCCAACTAACTTCGAATCCCCATATATACTAACATCAACCCATGAATAATCAGTGAACTATCATTGTGATAACAAAATTAGAAATGAACTTGAAATTCAGTTGACAGGAATTAAAGAACTTAATGACAGTGAGCAATAAACCTGTGTGTGTATCAGTGAAATCAGTCAACAGGGTAGCCAAAACCTGTGTGTGTGTGTTTACATTGTATAAGTCTCAGATTTCCTCATGTGTGATCCATTCTCAGCATTCATGAAACCAATCTCAATCCCAATGAAATCCCAAATTTTTACATTTCAAGCTAACATTCAAACCATATTCAAAACTTAATCTCAGTTTGTGTTCCTGTGACAGTGTGTAGGGAAATCAAGACAGTTCATAATGTAATCAATTCAGTTTTGTGTATATAAAGGGGTGAGTGAGAGGGTGGTCTGAACTCAGTTACAGGTTTTGAATAAGAAGAAAAATTTCTCAGAACAGTGTATGCCTAAAACAGTGGGTAGCAGTAGTGGGGTGTCAGGCAAGTAGGTTTCCAAAACAATGTGACAGTTTTCATATTGTGTGTGTGTGTATGAGTGAACTAATGTGTGTGTGAGGAGGACCTGTGTGTTCTCAGTTACAGAAGGAGAAGGGAATCTCAGATTGGTGTGCAAGTGAACTAGTGTGTCCATGGGAGAAAAATCAGTGTGGGTGTATATACATAGGCTTTCTCAGGTTCCAACTAACTGGGACTTATGTTCACCAATGTGAACATAACCTGAAAATATTTCTCAGTTTTCTAAGTTAACAGATTTAAAAATAGAAACTCAGGTTTTCAAGGATAAATCATTCAATCCTAACTAAACATGGCTATTTAATCCTTCAATCAGTCATTCAAATGTGTGATATCAGTCATTGCAAGTCATTAAATCAACAATCAACCAATGGAACGTATGTGGAATTAACATCAAATTCAGTTGAAATCTGGAATCAATGACAGTTAAAATAGGAGTGAAGTTTCAGAATGTAATTTCAGGACTGTGTATTCAGTCCACATTCGAAATCCTCTTCCTATATCAAAATCCAATTCTAAGTGCAAGAAACCAATCCAACATGTAAAATCAAGTACTGTAATTAATACACATGTGTAGGGATTTAACATGGAAATTAATCATAAATCAGTTTTAAATAGGAAATTGAAAGTTCATGAATAGAATATCAGGACTGTGTATCAGTCCAACCCTAATCAGTCCAAACCATAAATCGAAATCCCATAAACTCAATGCAAAACAAGTCCTAACTTGAAAATCAAACTAATATGAACTAATACACATGTTCAGGATATTAGATGGCAATTTAACTCATTGATTTAACAGATAAAACTGGAAATTATCACAGGAATGAGGATACATGAACTGGGTATCAGTGACAGTCCAATCCCATGCTCGAAATCCCATTTCTCATTACAAACAACCTAATCTACTATGTAAATTCAACTTAACGGAGATTAACAACATGTCTAGGAAATTAAATAGCAATTTAATCATGAATCAAATAATTAAAACTGGAATTTAACACTGGAAAAATAATAGAAACTGAACACAGTGAAGCAGTGTCGTGCAGGCAGAACATGAGGTCGTGGACACGACACGGTGCGCCATTGGCCACGTGCTTGTGTCCACGTGTTCGCCAGGGATAGGTCTAGGGTTTCATCATCCTGAATTGGGTCGGGGACGTATCGTGTCCAAGTGATAAGGGCGTATCAGGCGCGATTTCCCAACTGCTACTGCGCAGTGCAATCCCAATGCGCGTGTCCGTGCTCCCTCGATACGACACGATCTCGTGTCAAACTCGAGGGGTGCACTGGCAGTCACTGCCCCCCTTCCTCACGCCAAATTGTAGCTGTCGACGTGGCGTGTGCAGCGAGCACGAGGGGTGCGTGAGCAGGGAACTGTGTACGTGCATCGTGCAGCGAGTTCGTGTCCGATTTGGACACGGACACGACTCGAATCCGTGCTCAGTCTTCATGAAATATTGCATACACATATAGATCTATAATCCCATGTAATTAGTTTTTCAAAAATCAAAAACAAAATCCTTTGTGACATTTCATCAAACACATGCACACATATCATGATACGTGTCCGATTTGGACACCAAATGGACACGAATCAACACAAAACCAATACCTACGGCTAGGGGACACCTAGGGCTGTCCAAATATGCAAGAAAACTGGAATTTCATGGAGAGAATGAGAAGTTACCTATTGGTGTTCTTCTCCTAAAGAAGCTTCAAAATGGAGGATCCTTCATGCTAATCCCAAAGCTCCAAATTGTCCCAAATTTGAGAATGACCTCCATAAACAGTAGGAGAAGGAAATTTAGATCACTATGGAAGAAGTTGCAATAAAAATGGACTACTAATGAATAAACTATGAAGAAGTTTCAATGGAGAACAAACCTTTCCTTAGAAAAATGAAGGAATGAATAAAAAGGAGGCACAAACTTTGAGAGGGATTTTATAGTGTTGGGGGGATCCCTAGGCTGGTCATAAATGCTAGGTTTAGGGTTTTGGGCTGAATCTAATGGCTCTCATTCCATCTAGCCTATTCAATGGCCTAGAGTCTAGGTTTCACACATGACTTAAATGCAACCTAGTTAACTCTAACTATCATGACTAAATCAAAACTAATCAATACTAACCATCACTAACCATGGTAGCTAAGTCTAGGTATGACTAATCTAGGTTAGGTCAATCTAGGTTGGGCTAAACACAACACAAGGCATTTAATTAAATGATATTTAAAATCACACCACCCCATTAATTATATTAAATTCCAAATAAATATATAATAAATTCAATTAATTCAAAAGGCCAAAATACCCTCAAGCTAAAAATAATGAAGTACCCTAATCACATGGCTAGGCTCTAGGGTAGACAGTCTCTACGGTTACACTATCAAAATACCAAAATCATAAGTCATGATTTAAAATAGTTTTAAAATAATTAAAAATTACCAACAATTATATTAATATTATTTAAATATCAATAAATAATAATTATAATTACAAAATTTCAAAATTATCCTCATCTGAAAAACTGGGTGTTACAGCTGCCAACATGGGCGATTGGCGATTAGCGCAGGTGCTGAACCGTTTCGTAACGTACAATAACTGACCCAATAATTTTAGATCTGACATTCAAACGTCGCGCACGTTCCAGATCTGGGCGGTTACAGCGAGACCCTATATATAGAGTCTCACTTCTCTCTCAGTTTGATAACTTCAGACGAAAAATTCCAAAGAGAGAGAGAGAGAGAGAGAGCTCATGCGCCAATTGAGATTTCTCGTACCTTTCGTGTTTTTCCTTATCTTTTCGAGCAATCCGTCTATGAGCAGATTGGTAGAGCATTCATGAGTTCCTTCGAACTTGTTGGTTCCTGGAAGCTGACCATGAGGACGGAACTAGCTTTGAGCGCTGGTGTTCTAAACACCCCAGCAGGATTTTCTACTTTCGCTGCCTTAAACGAAAATCTCTTTAGATTTTTCGTTTACAGAATCCTCTTAGGATTTCTGTCTTGCACCTTCCTTTGAAGTGTTGCAATTCGGCCACAAAAGTTTTTCTTCTGATATTAAGCCCAGGGAATAACAATCTCAAAGCTAGATCAGAAGATGGAAAGCTCTTGTGCCTCTCTCCTTGATACCAACTTTAACAAACTGGAGAAATTCGATAGAGAACACTTTCAAATCTGGAAGAGGAAGATCACCCTCAACCTTCAACTCGTGGACGTCGATCATGTGTTGATTAAGAATGAACCGACGATACCAGAAGGTGGTACTGCAGACGCTATTGCTGCTGCACAAGTCAAACAAACCAAATGGAGACGGAATAATAACCTTTGTAGGCTATTGATTCTCAATGCAATAGAGGACTCCCTGGTAGAGTCATATTCCAAGTAACTTCTGCCAGGGACATCTGGGAGTCCTTGGGAAAGCTATATGAAGATGACGAGAATAGGTCAAAAATCTTCATAGTCGAAAAGTACCACAAGTGGCTCTTCGAAGACGAGAAGGTGATGGTGCCTTAGGTGAAAATTTTCTTAAAGTTACGCCAGAAGTTGAACGACGAAAATATGCCCCTCGTCGACAAGTTTGTTGTTGGAGGGATCGTCTCGAAACTTCTTGCTGGATGGAGCAATTTCTATGCAAGAATGCATCGTAAGAAGCTGGACATTATGTAAGCCCACTTCCCAATTTTTTTTATGATTTATTTTTTATGGTCACTAAGGGTCGCACCTAAGCTCATAAGGGAGCTATGTATCATATTATGTTATGTGGCCCTTAGATAGTTATATGAACACTTTTTAGCTACTTTATATTTAATATAAATTTTATGTAATTTTTATATATTTATTTTATTAAATTTTATATATTTTTAAGGCTTCTAATATTTATTATGAGGCCATTTGGGACTAATATGAGGTAAATTATTTTTATTTATATTCTAGGAGGTTAGATATATTTTCTGTAATTTTTTACAATTTTTAGGAATTTTTAGGATTTTATTTGAGTTTATTTGGCCTTAGAATGATTTTTAAATCATTTTCTGAAAATTAATTATCCAGTCATACTTAGTCAGCGCTGGCCGGCCCTCCCGTCAGCCATTGCAGTGCCCAGTCAGCGGGTGCTGACTGTATCCGCTCTCCCTATATATTTTTTTGCTGAACAATAAATCCTAATTTAATTCTGGCCGATTTTGAGGAAACTTGTTCCAAGGAGACCCCCGACTTTCCGAGGCGATTGCGGACAACTCTGACCTCCTTTTTGCGTGCCATTTTTTTGTTGGATTTATTGAGGTATACTTTTCGAATATATAATTTATTTTTATTATCTCTGAACCTTAATTTCTGTAAAATTTGTAGAGTGTCGGTTGTCCGAAACTTGACACGTTTAGGTGTTTTCGAGATTTCGGGAGAATCAGAAATCGAAATCACGAACCATTTGAAGTTTCAGAAAGCTAACCTAGATCTCTACAACATATATTTTTTCCAGAAATTAATTCATTCATATAGTATTTTAGTTATTCTGTTGAACTCAGAATTGATCGGTGAATCACCGTTGGTCACGATTAGCCATAACAGCGATATCTTTTGACCAAAACGTGAATTTACGGCACGGTTAATTCCAGCACACTCGTAGCGTTGAAATCTAACAATGTGCATTTTCAAAATCTAGAGTTCACGAGTTTGACTAGATAGTCAACGACACGCCTCGATTTACGTGCCATAGTTTTCAAAATTGAAAACATGACTTTTGATGGCCAAACTTGCATGTCTAGATTATATTCAGATTATTATTAGGTTAAATTAGATTTTTAAGTAATTTATTTTGGAATTAACTATTAAAAGATTAGTAACCCAATTAGTCACTGATTCCATGAATTTAGAACTAGAACATTAGAATTGACTTATGGTTTTCATGCATAGTTCGTGGTACGATGTATATTATAGGTTTATAGCTTCTAGATTGGCAATCCCGTCATCCTCGAATTATGACTTCGATTTGTGCAAGGATTTAGGCAAGTACAGTATTGCATTTATGTTTTAGTTCATTATAACGTTTTCTCTATCATTTCCTTGTTTGATATCCCGTTGAGACATTGCTTGATATTTCGTTGAGACACGATTGTGTCACCGTAGTTATTGTATCATTCTTAGTGTATCATTGACCGTTATTGATTATTAGAGAGTCGGGAGAAAAAATACTCGGTAAGTACGTAAATAAACCCAACTATTTTGATTATGGATAGCTAAGTCATACACCCCACGTATGAGTTAGTCGTACCCTATTATTGTGGATAGCCATCGTATGATGTGCCGTATTAGTCCAGCCATTCTGTAAAACCCCTATTTTTAGAATTATTTTTTTATTATTTTATTAGACTTCAAGTTTAATTTATACAATTTATGGTTTTTATTAATTATTAAAAATGACCTTAGCTATTGTTGTGTTTTGAGCACAAGGCGACCATGAATTTTGGCACGAAAGATGTAGCAGTATGCTTTGACCAGTATATTAGCCATGTCGTGGGAGGCCTAGCCATAGTTCAGTCCGAACTAGGAAAACCAGGTCGAGTTGTGAAATAACGCATTTAAAATATTTTATTTTGATTTTTTTTATGACCCGGTTGGACCAAACCAGCCCGAACTGGGCCCGAACCAAATTTAAGCTTATGTAGGCATGTGGTGTGACCAAGGTGGCCATGTAGAGATATTTTATATACGTAGAAATATTTCCTAAATTATTTTAGAATTTTATGTACAATTTCTAATTATTTAGTTATATATACAATTATTGGAATTTTTATTATTAAATAATATTTTACAAGATTGTAGATTTTCTGGAACCGGATAAGAGTGTGCGGTATTGGTTCACCCATTGGGACAAGTTTATTATTTTATTATTATTATAGTTATTTTGTGGAAATTTAATAAACATGTTTTCCTATTTAAATATTATTATAATTATTTTGAGATTGATTTATTAAGGATTGATATTATATATATATATGTAGATATGTTTAAATATATTAAATATTTAGATATGTGACATCTAAATTATTATTTGGATTTAAATAGATTTAAATAGATTTTTTATGGATATATACATATATATGTATAGGTAGGTATAAGTATTAAAAGATTTAGATAAAAGCAAAAGAAAATGAAAAAATAATAATAATAAATCATATGGTCGGCCCCACCATGTGGGAACCGACCATATTTGAATAAAGTAGCAGCAGCTACATGTGTGCCCCCCCCTTTTTCAAAGTAACTAGTAGCAGCAACACATATTTGGCCGACCCCTTCTCCCTTTACATATATAAGTTATATACTTATATATGTTTAGCCAAAAAAAAAAAAAAACCCTAATCTCCTCCTCCCATCTCCACTTTCCTTCCTCCACCCTCGTCCGCCTCTCCCCGGCAAGCGCACTCAGCCTCGCCGGAGCGACAGCATCCTCGCCTCCCGGTCGTCACGACGACAACAACAACAACAGTTTTCCACTTTAAGGTATCGCACTTCCCCGATCGATATCTCCCTCATTTTAAATCCTTTTTTAGATCCGTAAATTCGTGTAAAAAAATCCACATGACCCTCTTCGAGATCCCCCAGGTGGATTTCGACATGGACATCCAACTTGCTCAAAAAATCGAGGCAAAGTTGGAGAAAAACCACTTTTCTGGAATATTAATAACTGTTTTAAAATACCAACTTGTCGGCCACTTTTCTTTCTGTACAACAGAATTTTGTAGAAACTAATTAAAGGCAGAGAATAACAACATAACCGAAATTGTAACGCACCTTCTGGATTCACTTTTCATCTAGTATGTAGAAAGTTACACGTTGTTAAAGTTTTCCAAAAAATTATAAATTATGTTTTAAAAAATTAGAAAAATACCCCGATACGGCGTCCGTCCCGACAAACCGGGCGACGTGGTCGCGCACTATACGTATCGAAAGACGCGTATGGATGTTGTCGACGTGTGGGAACTGACAGAACCCGATTTTGTTGCATGTGTGCGACGAAATCAGTGCGTATCCGTCGAGATACCCCCGTATCGACCCTTTGCAAATTAAGTCACAACCTTGTGCACACTCATCATATCGCAATAAAACTTGCGCCATTGGACTCGAAATATTTTCTGGTCCTGTGAGCCAAGTTTGGTCCGATTCTGAGACCGTTGATCGGGACGCTATTTTGGCGGGCCCACAATCCCACTCAACGGGTGATTTTGTGCACGACCTACCGGAATCCAAAATTGGACATACCTTTGGGTTCGTCTCATCAAAACAAATCCATAGATATGTAGTTTGACGACTTTAGAGACCGTAGATATTGGCACGCATTTCGGTACAAAATAGATCCAACGGCGGACATCGTTTTGACCCGAAATTACGAAATTGCCTCTGTTCCAGAATTTAACTTTTAGATAGGCGTTTCCTAGGCATATCTTATATTTCAAACTCGTTTGTGATATTTGTTGCAGCATCCGGAGTCAACTGCAGAATTTGGCTTTCTTGCTTTGTTTATTTGCCGGTTCGAGCTACTGGATTATTATCTTTGCACATAACCTCAGGCAAGATACCTTGCCATTATACTATTTATATTCAGTTGTATTTTATTACATATCACTGTTCATTTATTTCCAGTTTTAACAGTTCTTGATTTACTGTCTGCTCAGTGATATTAGCTGTACTTTGTTATTATCCTTTGGTTGCATATGGACTTAGAGTTAAGAGACTACCGTTTGTAGTGTATTGCATATACCTTGACACAGTTATACCACGAGGATGTGTGAGATGAGTATCATGTAGAGGTCCTTGCGTGTTGGTTGATCCCCAGTACGCATGCGTTAGGTCTAACTGTCAATAGTTGTATATTAGAAGACTTGACGGTTAGTAGTGTTACATGGTCGTGGATGCGACATAATAGGCACATTGGGTGAGAAGAACATTTTCTTGTCGTATGGGCTTCGATTGCACTTCCCTTGTAACCCAAAAGCTCCGCTGGAGATACGGGCATGTGTATTGATTGGGGATGGGAGAGTAGAAATAGTCATGTGGACATTTCCAAAGTAGTGTTGTAGAAGCATGAAAAAAATTTAGCAAACGAAGCCCCATACGCCCAAGCCAGTAAGAGCTCCATGCGCCCATTCAGTGGAGCTCCATGCGCCCAGTCAGTGGAGCTCCATGCGCCCAGTCAATGAAGCTCCATGCGTCCAGTCAGTAAAGCTTCATGCGCCCAGCCAGTGAAGTTTTATGCGCCCAAGACTAGCTCTCCCGAAAGGAGGGCGCATAGCCTTTGACATGGCTATGCGCCCAAGCCTGACTCAGTCAAAGTCATGATCAAAACGTCTACGGAAGCGCACGACCACGTCAGTCTCCACGAGCAGTCGTGCACCGAAGCATGCGGCCAGGTCAACGCCACGACCAACCCACGATCTCGCAGCCTGTATGTGCCTACATCCTATGCGACCAAAGTAAGACTATATGCTCACAAAGGAACCAGTGTGTTTCTCCATGTGGGCGCATAACATTATTCCAGCCCGAGAACGACTATAAAAGGGGGTCCTCATCCCTCTTCAAGACATAGAACGGAGAGCATTTTTAAGAGCCAAATTGCTGCACTTCTTGCCAGTGAGCTGAGAGTTAAGCAATTTTTTTAGGTTTTCTCCCACTTTTGTAATCGGAGTGTCAACGGAGTAAAGGAGCAACTGCCGCACGATCTCCATCGTCCCATTCTCCAGAATTTTTTTTGTACTCGAGAATCCTCAGCGCAGGATCTCTCAGGCGTACTCGATTTGTGGTACCTTGCGCTAATAAAAGAAAAGACAGCATTTTTTTCTTCTTTTTTGTGTGTATCCACAAAAATGACGACTCTGCTAGGGACTACCTTTTCCTCTAACGAGAAGGTGGTGACGCAATCCGATACCGACAAAGTGGAAAGCACTCAGAAGATGCTGATCATAAAGTTTGATCAACAGGCGTTCGAAGATATGCTCTCGAGGGACGGCTCTACTCCCTTAAAATCAGCAAAGCCAAATAAGTCTCGCAAGACTTGGCTTCCGAAGGCTCGCTGCACATATCCTGCTAGTGTCATAGAAGATATGCAGCTGAAGGACTCTGTCACATGGGCGCATAACTCTGTAACAGAAGTTCTCCAAATGGAGAAAGCTCAAACCATTCCGGACTCTACTAGCGCAGTGACTTCTTTCCCCCACAAACAACAACAGGGTGTTCTGAAATAACGTGTAGACAACTCTAGAGGGGGGTGAATAGAGTTTGTGTCGATAATCACCAAATAAAAAATTAACTCTATATCACCTCCACAAAACAACTATCAAGATAGTAAATAAATCAGAGAGAAATACAGAAGTAAATAAAGATCATAAGAGCATACGCAAACACAGCAGTTTTAACCTGGTTTTCCTCGTGGAGGACTAGTCCAGGCCTGAGAACTCTAGCTCAGGATTGAAATCCACTATTTGTGAAATAGTGTACAACCACGTGCCTTTACTCAGAAGAGCACGCCAACTTCTTACAGATTCGCAGGTGGCAAAACTTGGAATTGTCCAAGTGACTTTTCTTTCACTCTTGCACACAACTTCTAGCTGATATCGCACTGAGCACCTTGGGCTAAGGAGAGTTGTGGCTTAGGAGATATGGAAGAATAAGACTTTGAGTAGTAGAGCTTAGAAAGCTTGAATATTTGAAGGTGAGAGATAATTTGAAATGAAAGAATTCAAGCTCTATTTATACTACTCTGTGGAGGCAGAATTCGGCCAGAATTCTGCCCCAAGAATTCAAATTTTCGAACGTTGGACAGCTTGTAGCAAGCAGGCCCTAAAAATTAGGGTGCTGGAAATCAGGGGACAGAGTTCGGCCCGAACTCTGTCTCCAGAAGACAGAATTAGTCCATTGGGATTTTGGGCTTTGTGGAGCTTGGACTTGGTTCAGGAATTGGTCTGTTGTATGGTAGAGCTTGGAGAGATATGTCTAGGGGTTGAGATGACTCAGTACGACTCAACGTACACATTCTTCTAGACTCAATAAATTGAAGATTACAGACTTGGAACAAATAGGAAAACCAAGAGCCCTTTTGATGACGCCTTTCTTCTGATATTTGAGCAGTCCTGAAGATGTTTTTTTCTTGACAGCAGTCATCCGAAAATAAACAGATCTAGAAATCTGAATACCTTTCGGGGGCTTTGCCCCCAAACCCCCGATGGGGGGCGCTGTCCCCTCGACCCCTGTCCGCTGACCGGGCAGCGGAACCTCCGATGCGAGGCCCCGGATAGGTCGCTAGGCGGTTCGGAGAAATCTTTTTGTATGACGCCGTCTTTGATCCATCATTAATTCTTTATTGCTTATGTCCTGGTTTGATCATGTTTGATCATGCTTATTGTATGTCTTCAAATACATGTTAGGCCAGCAAAATATGTTGCAGTACGATACAAGCATAGCAATATAATATAGGATAATTAGGACAATGCTAAGTTTAAGTAGCAACATGATAGTGAGTATATGAATATTAGTGACATCATTTTGATAAACTTAACTGATTAGCCATACTCAAAAATACGATGTAATTAATGGGCCAACATGTTCGACACTCGAGACTTGGCAGAGAAAAATACTACGATGCCAAGAATCGGGATGTGCGACACTCTGGCCAAACCCAGCAAGACTCACAAAAGGAGAAGACGAAACTGGAAGAAAACAGCGCTGCTCCACCAACCATGCACCCAAAGCCATGCGCCCAAGGAAGTGTTTGGGCGCATAGCCCCAACCAGAACACTTCTGTCTTCAGCAGACTGGGCATTCAGGGTCATGTGCCCAAGGCTATGTGTAACCACCACTTTTCTAAAAATGAGGATAATTTTGAACTTTTATACAATTGATTATTTAATAATAGGTTTAAATCATTTTATTGATTTATTGGTGATTTTGATTATTTTAATTTAATTAAATTAGTGTTTTGTAATTTTGTTCTTTGGCTAGTGTAACCTTAGAGCTGCTTAGCCTAGAGACTAACCATGACCAAGGAGGCCTAATCCATGTGACTAAATTAGCTAATTACCACTTTTTAGTCTAAGGATATTTTGGTCATTTTGTGACTTTTGAATTATTTAGGATTTTGATTAATTAGTGAGTTTTATATTATTTTAATAATATTTAAATTGATGTATTTTGATTTTGGTCATTTTTATATTTTAATATTTTTGGGAATTTTTATATTTTAATATTGTATTTTGGGGTTTTATTTGATCGGGTTTGAGTTTTGTCTCATTTCGACTTGTGTAGTGACCCGGGTCAGTTTTGGACCCAACTGAAACCGACCAACTTGTCATGACCAAACCCAGATATTTATATTTGACTAATTCCATTTGATTTTAGTGGGATTAGGGATTAGAATTAGATTTAGAACTTGAAATTAGGAGTTTCCAATTTACCATTTTGACCCCAACTCAAAACCCTTCTAGTCCTTGACTTGGAGGGCATTTATGACTTTGAACAAATACCCTAACACCCTCAAATTAGTGGTCCGAACAGCAGTTCACTCCCTCTCTTCTTCCCATTTCAAGAAAAACTCTCTCTCTCTCTTCCTTTCTCTCATTCTACAAAGATCTCTTTCTTTCCTCTTTGAATTTTAGGCTCAAAAGTAAGTCAAATCTCTTCCAATCTCTTTCATTTCTCTAGATCTCTCTCTAATCTTGGTGCTAACCCTTGTTTATCTCTTATTTATGATTTTTATCTAAGTAGAACCTAGCATGGAGGGGTTGGAGGCTTAGATTTGGCTCTTGACCTAAAAAGAACCAATTTTGGGGCTTTTCCTTGGGATTCCAACTCCCAAGAGATAAATCATAACTCTTGTAATTACTTCTAATTAATGTTATTTGCATATTAGAGGATACCCGAGGCATAGGACAACCCATTAGAAGAGGTTTGGAACCCATTGGACTCAATTCGGGACTTTCGGGCTAGGTTTAGTGCCAATTTTGGGAAAAACTCTAAATTGACATGTTTGGGTGATATCCCTAGCCTAATTAGACATAATTAGGTTAGTTTGGGTGAGATGAGGCTAGGTACGTGTCCATATTTGGATACGTGGGATCGTTTTGCGAGAAATCATAAAAATAGGCTTTTTCGGGGTTTTCGGGTTCCAACACACGGGTGACTTTTTATACCGACACTAGAATCGACAAGTTAGTACTTAGAATAGGTTCTAATAATTATTTAGAACTCATGGGTAGAGTTTGGGTCGAATCCGGATAGGTTTGGTGTCCGTATCATGCGATATCGCGAATCGGACACCCCGGAGTCGCCAGAATGGCCATTTGGCCATTCGGGCCTCGTTTCTCGTTTTCGCTCACGTACGCGAGTTAGATTGCTTGTGTGGGGCACGTGTCTAGGCCCTAGAGGGTAGAATTACAAAGATTTGGATATTCGGATAAGTTTTGGGTCGTTGAGGAGTATATGTGTATGTGTATGTGTGTATATTTTTATAGGGAGTGTGTTAGTGTGTGGTAGTAGTGATGGTGTTGGTAGTGTGTGTGTGTGTGGTGGTAGTGGTGGTGTTGGTAGTATGCATGTATGTGTGTGTGTGTGGGTGTTCATGGATAGATAGATATATAGATATGTAGATAGATAGAAAGATAGATAGATAGATAGATAGATAGATAGATAGGTAGAGGGATGAATGAATTAGTGAATGGATGATGGATGAGTGAATAGATGAATGGATGGAAGGGGGGAGCTGCTGCCCCCTAAAATAGCAGCAACAGCAGCAAATTCAGCAGAAATCACCAGCAGCAACCCCACTTTGAGCCCCATTTGACCTCCAAATACACCCCTAATTGACCCTCCTATATACCCCCCTATATCCACCATATTTTCTACTATATAATCCCTTAATTTTTGGGTGTTAGAGTGGTGTAGGTTGGTTAGAAAACTAGAGGCTAGAGTGGTAGAAAATAAGCTAAGCCACATGTTAGTAGGTAATGAGAATTTACCCTTTTGGACTTTCTAGTATCAAGATACCATAATACGGTATCGAGATACTAGAAGAAGGTTGGAATACCATATTGGAGAGTGAAAGAATACTTAGAATGAAGGTAGAAATGTCTAGAGTAGGAGTTAGAAGCTAAGCTAATGGGATTACCTTGGAAGGGTAATAAAGGGTATGTTAAGGTATTCACATTAAAGGGTAAGTTTGTAGATGTATGAGTTGGTATTTGAGAGTTAGTTTAGAAGTAGTATTCTAGTTAGATGGAAGTTAGATGTAGAGTGGAAATTGAGGAAAATAGTTGTGGTTTAGGATAGAGGTTAAGTTAGTATCTTGGTATCTCAAGATACCAAGATTACCTTAAGGTAAATGTTGAGAATTAAGATATGCCATAAGATGGTTTTGATGTCCAAGATAGTGAGAGATTGTGGTTGGTAATGGCTAGATAGATTAGTATCTTGCTATCCTAGGATACCGGGAGGGATACTCCTAAGGCAAAGTCGATTTGCCTTAATGTTAGCAAGTAGAGGGTAAGTACTATGTTAAGGGTAAGTTAAGATAATACCTATTTTCTAACATATGAGTTTACTGCTTTAAGATATAGTTATATTTAGGATATTATGGTTGGTAATGGTTAGAAATAGTGGACTTAGACTAGTTTTGACCTCGGTTGACCACAGTTGACTATTTTGACCAAAAGTCAAACGGAAGTCAACCGTAGCCTAGAAATGACTAGAACTTGACCGAAGTTGACCAGTTGACCCAAAGTCAACTGTTAGTCAACGTTAGTCAAGTTTGACCTAGAGTTGACCAAGGGTTGACCAGAGTTGACCAGTTGACCAAAAGTTAACTGTAAGTCAACCTTTGACTTAAATCGACCTTGTTTGACTTTGTTTGACTTGCCTTGACCTAGTTTGACTTTGTTAGGCCTAGTATGACTTAGATTGACTTTGTATAATCTAGATTGACTTAGTTTGACCATGTTTGACTTAGATTGACTTAGATTGACCTAGTGTGACTTAGTTTGGCTTGGTGTGACTTAGTATGACTGAGTTTGACCTAGATTTTATAACATATACTAGAAATTATGCCATACACTATTAAACCCTAATTAACTCATGATATCTCATCTTTAGGTCTGTAATTTCACTCTGAGCCAGATTACACAGTCGACTTATCCATCACATCACAGACGAGTACATTCTCTGATAATATTTTTGTTTTATGATATCGTCTTTGTTTCTAGTATTTAGTGTAGATATCCTTGTTCTCTTGACACATTGTTCACATAGATTGCTATTTGTTTGGATCCCGTCATAAGATGTTATTCCTCTTATATATGGTATGCCTTGTGCAAGTCTTCCTAGTTCCTTGTGCATTGTATAGACAGGATTCCTGCGAAGGCTAGCTACCTTCTCAGAGAATCACGTGTCATGACGTGTCATGACTGGATCACTATATTAGTCAGGGATGGGGGTGTTAGCGTAGATATGTGATCAATACCCCACAATATTATATTGTATCATCATTGTATAGTGTTAATCATACACACACTTATGATTAGCCAGGTGTAACACCCAGTTTTCCAGATGAGGATAATTTTAAAATTTTGTAATTATAATTATTATTTATTGATAATTATTTCATATTATGATTTTTGGTAAATTTTAATCATTTTTAAACTATTTAAAATTATGACTTGTGATTTTGACATTTACTATTGTTTGGTTTTAATTTCGAGGAATTTGTCACCTCCAGTTTTCAGAAACAGGAGTACTTTTGTCATTTTGTATTTTTAAAATTTATTTTATTATTTATGATATTGTTTTGGGGTTATTTGAGTCGGGTTCGAATTTCAGCTCAATCCGACTTGAAACGGGGTCCCGGGGGTAGTGTTGACTTTAGTGGACCCACACATTAGTTATCCATGGCCCACATGATAGAAATATTTTAGTTAGAGGTTAGACTAATTATTATGGATAAGGTTAGTATGATTAGAGACTTTAGAATGACTAATTTAGCCCCAACCAATTAGCCCTTTCCTAATACTAATAGAATAGGTTAGTGGGGGCATTTTGGACCTTACCATAATAGGACAAATAGTCCCATATGGCCAGCCACTTTGGGAGAGGATAGGCTCAAGTTCATTTCATTATTCTCATCCACACTCTCTCTTTTGTTCTTTCCTAAATTCCTAGAGAGCAATCCCTAGCAATTTCTCCACCAAATCCTTCCATTTTGCCACCAAATCTTCTTCTTTCCTTATCCATTCTAGCCAAGGAGGAAGCTACCCAAGTTTGGGAGGATTCGGAGCTCGTTCGTGTCCTTTTGGAATCTCTACGTGTCGGTGTCGCTCCGGAAAGGCTTTTCTTCGATTCGATCTACCGGGAGGTATAAATTTCTTCTCCTTTTCATTTTCTCATGCATATAGGTCTATTTTGAACCCATAGGAATGACTCCCATGGTTGTATCTCCATTTGTGTCCATTTCGTGTCCATTTGGAGGTCATAGGAGTGTCCTTTGTGTTGTGGTTGTGTCCATGTGGAAAAATCCCAAATTTGGACACACTATGTGTTGTTGTTATGTATGAATGATTTATTACATGTTTAATCTCATATTTTTGTATTGGAGATGTGTTATATAGTGTCTCATATATATATATTAGTGTAGAGAGTGAGTTCTTGATATATTATGTTATATACTTGTGTTCTTTTGTCTCAAACTACCCAAATTCGTCATAATTTGTATCCACGTTTTTAGTAGCAATAGCAACTTAGAAATGTCATAACTTTTAGCTTAAAACTCCGATTTATCTTCCGTTTTTTTAAAAGAACCGTATCGAAGTTAGCTTTCCAAATATTTATTTTAATAAGCCAAATTCTTTATGTAACTTTTTGTAGAATTATTTGAGTGTCAGCTGTACGAAAGACGAATGCGTTTCGGTATTTTTGCGATTCCGGGAGCTTTTCGGACACGAAAATGCGATCCGTTTGAAGTTTCGAAAAGCTAACATAAAGTACTACAACATACTTTAATCCTAAAATTTAGTGAATGTCCAATTGGTACAATATTGGTTTTAAGTAAAAGAGTGACTATACGATATATATGCATTTTGTGTAACCTATGAGCCTATATAGTATGGATATTAAATGAATATAGAGTATGTAATGCATGATATGTTAGATAAATGAAATGATATATATATATAATATATATCCTATTTACATTAATGTATATATATGGTTGAATGCAAGCATGTAGGAATGCAATTAATGTAATATATGTAAGCAATGCATAAATGCATGAATGAAAAAATGATATACAATGCATGCATGAAAGTATATAATAAATTCTAGATATAAATACAAGGTATATATGTAATGATAGATATGAATGTATAATGTATAAATATTGTAAATGCAATATCAGATTTCATATGTAGACATAGAACCAATGCATAACTGATATTTAGATTGAATGTTAGTTCATTTTAGGTTGTTCGAACGCTGAACTGTCCATGTAAGCATATATACCTTCCTTTTCCTATTGCTAAGCCAATTTTAGTTTTCAATATAGTGGAATTTCTATGAATGTAATGTTAACCTTCAACCCTTAATTCGAAATGTTAGTTAATTTCAGTATTAGACAATGCATGAGCTGTATGCATATGGGATGTTGGCTTAATAGCAGATTTCAGATAACATGGTTCATTTAATGTGGTTAGTTACACCAGTTTATGGGATAGCTCACTTTAGTTTATATGTAAATGTGGAACTAAACTGAGAATGAACTTCACCCTCTGCACAAGGACACCCCACTCTATATCAACCACCATGCCATGTAACCCTTCTCTAAATGATTGCTATAATATATATAGATTTATGTAAAGTATAGATGCATGTTAGTTATAACTTAAATAGTCTCTACTCTAATGTATATAGATGTATACTTGTAGCCATGCATGCTAAGTATAATACATGTGTAATGTAGATGGGTTAGCTTTGTGCCATGTGTAGTGTAAACTCATAACTAGTATTGATTTCTCTTTTCATGTACACCTCCATGTTCACACACACACACATAGCTTTACATGTTAGTTCTTTTCTCTTATATATATATATATATATATATATATATATATATATATATATATATATATATAATGTTGAATATGCATGAATGTGATGTATCTTGATATGTGACTTGTGTTGGCTTGTATAGCCTTGGATTTGTATGGTGTGTATGTCACGCCCCAGAACCAGAATACTGGAGAGCGGGGACGTACATAGCCAGCTACGTATATTAAAATAGAATACATCTCAACTACACGGTCACGGCTGTCTAGATATGAGGGTTTACTACAAGCCAACAGTCTCTTAAGGTCAAGCCTACTGTCTCAATCTCAAGCAAATAATATAATTACAAGATGTTTGACCACCAAATATACAATAAAAGGCGTCCCAAATATTACATATCAGCTGATCATGAAGCTAGTCGTACAAAATGCTAGGACTAGCAAGAGTAAAGTCATACATGATCAACCCTAGGATTGTTAATCATGTTTACAGTCCGTAGGCAGACAGTAAGTAAAGTGCATCGAGCTAACAGGTGCTCGTCGGCTAAACGCCTCAAAAGAATAACTTTACAATAGAGTGAGCAAAAAAAAAAAAAATAGAAAACCCACTCGTAGCCCGGGTTCCTTCTAGTCGCCACTATCGGACTGGAGGTTCGGTAGATCCTCGGGAGCTGCTCCGAAATCTGGCCACACAAAACCAGCTGGGTCAAACCCCAGAAAGAGCAAGTGCCACAAAGGAGGCCACAAAATAAGAACAAAAGCAAGCATATCAGAACATAAGAAAATGAAAGAAAAGTACAAGTAATAAAGAGTACAACAGGACAATAAACGGCTAGGGACGTGGAACCATTCTGGGAGCCGGGTTACAACCCTTAAACCAAACAAGGACCGGGGTTGTAACCCTTCGCCTGAATAGCACTCTGTCTCCACCCATTTATTGTTTAATAATAAGTAAAACAGTCAAGTTCAAGAGTAGTCAGGTACTGGTACTAGACAAGACTTAAACAAGGCTGGACTCCATCCATTCACAAGCGGCCAAGCAATTACTACGGCTTACTACTTAACTAACTAGGGTTATCACAAGCCTTAATTACTAACAAGATGCAAGTGAGAAATTTCCAGTCCCAAGCCCTGCAGACTATCTAGTTATCCTTCCGCGGGTTGAGAGTATGGTTGGGTACATCGTCCCGGAGACGATATACCCTTAGGTGACTTAGAGGGTGCAACACATGACAGTGCGCTGGAAATGTGCTCTACTCGTCGACAAGCTACAAGTCCAATTAAGAGCGTCCAGATAACGAGATTGCATGTGACTGAAAATTCTCCATGAACTATAGTTTGATCTAGTCATTAGCCTAATCCATATTCAGTATGAATCCCTGACCGTGGGAACCAGGGAGTCACGTCCTAGACATGATGCAAGACAAGACAAGTGGATTGCACAAGCAAGCAAACAGGAACACCCACGGTGTCAAGTTGATTATATGAGTCAAGTTACAAGTTACAAGTCAAGTCAAGTCAGGAGTGCGCTGCCATGGGCCACTATCAAGTTATCATGATAAATTATGTCAGGGTATTTGTCAGGAGTGCGCCACGACAGGCCACTATCCTGTTAGGTTGGTCATGTCAGGAGTGCACCACTACGGGTCACTGTCGTGTTATGCTAGTTCCTTGTCATACCATGCCATGTACAATAGTCATTCCAAACATATTAAGTAAAATCAAGTTCATGACAAAAATATAAAATGAGCGTAAAATATCTAATAAATATCAATATACAGGACTATAGAAGAGCCAAGCTTAAAGAAAATAAAACTAAATCTCCATGATTGGACAGATTGCGCAAGGGTCCCTGGGGTCGGGTTGCGCAGGAGTCAAGTACGCCAGGGGCCAACTGCGCAGGGGGTGAGCTGCGCAGGGTACCAACTGCGCAGGGGTGGATGGCGCAGCAGATGGATTGCGCTGGATCAGGTTGCACAGGAATGGATGGCGCATGGATGGATTGCGCAGAAGTGGACTGCGCAAGAGCCATGCGCGCAAGGAGAAAGGGAACGCTGGGCTAAGAAGCGCCAGCGCAGTTCAGCTCAGCACAATGCGCTGGCCGAGGGGATGCGCAGTTCACCAAAGGGTGAGCTGCGCAATCGGCCTTGCGCTAAAGAGCGCAGGCCGAGAGGTCTGCTCCTTCAACCCGAGAAGAACTCCAAGAACTCCAAAACTTTAATTCTTCATATCTTTGTCAAATCAAAGCCAAATCTAGATTTTCAAAGGTCTAACTTGAGTAAAATTGAATTCTCTTCCACATGGAAGCATCAAAACAAGCAAAAATCAAAGTTAAATAGATCAAAACCATGTAAATCCGAAAATAGTAAAAACCTAGATCTAGAATAAAGGAAACTTCAAATCACAAAATGACAAGTTCTAATGTTGATCACCATGGCCTAATCTAGCTAATGGACAAATAAAAAGTGGTTCTCATGTGGCGGCAAGGTGCACTTGCCTATGGTGTTGGTGGAGGAAGGAGGAAGAAGAAGAAGAAATAATGGAGGGAAGTAATGAGGAGAGAGAGTGTTAGGTGGGGATTTATGAGGGTGGGTTGTGGTGTATTGAGGGTGGATCATAGGCTAAGGTATTCCTAATACAAAATAAACCAAACCAACCCAACCTTCTCCACAAAATAAACCAAGCCAGGTAAAACCCAATTACGAAAACCAAAATCTGCGAGTCAAGCCAATTACAAGTACAGGCCAAATTCCAAGAAATAAAATACAGGTCCAAAATTCGTATAAGCCTGATAAGTACGTATTCCGAATATGGGTGTTACAACTCTATCCACCTTAAAAGAATTCCGTCCTCAGAATTTAATCAAGGAGCTAGAGAGACAAGGACAAGTTATACTATTCACATGCAAGCTATACTAAGTAGTCAATCAGACAATCACGCATGCAAGCAAGGACGGAAGGCATAAGGCATAAGGAAGACATTATACCTTATGAGTCAAACAGATAGGGATATCGCGATCGGATGTCGTCCTCACGCTCCCACGTTGACTCACCTAGAGAGTGATGACCCCAAGCAACACGGACTAAACTAATAGTCTTGTTCTTGAGTATCTTCTCTCTCCAGTCCAATATAGACACGGGCCTCTCCTCATACGAAAGGTTGGTACCAACAACTAATTCCGAATGGTCTAGGATATGGCTCGGATCCGGGACGTACCATCGTAATTGGGACACATGGAATACATCATGCACCTCTCTTAGCGACGGCAGAAGAGCAAGACGATAGGATACATCTCCTACTCGCTCCAGGATATCGAACGGCCCTATATACCTAGGACTAAGCTTTCCCCGTATGCCAAAGCGAATGACGCCGCGGTTAGGCGAGATCCTAAGGAATACATGGTCGCCGATAGCAAACTCCAAGGGACGTCGATGAGCATCGGCCCAATGCCGCTGGCGATCTTGGGCCACTCGAAGAGGATCTCTGATTTTTCTAACCACTTCAACTGTCTAGACAATCATCTCTGGACCAAGCATCTGCCTCTCTCTAACATCATCCCATGCTAATGGGGATCTGCACTTCCTACCATATAGAGCCTCGAACGGAGCCATCTAGATATTGGCCTGGAAACTATTGTTGTACGAGAATTCCACAAGATGCAGGTGATCTTCCTACGAACCACCTAAGTCGAGCGTACAAGATCTCAGCATGTCTTCAAGAGTCTAGATTGTGCGCTCCGACTGGCCATCTGTCTGCGGATGATATGCCGAACTGAACTGGAGACGAGTTCCCAAACTCTCTTGCAAGCTACGCCAAAAGTGCGATGTAAACCTTGAATCTCGGTCCGAGGTGATACTGACGGGCACACCGTGAAGCCTGACAATCTGCCTGAGGTATATCTCTGCTAGCTGAGCCGTAGACTGTCCAACTCTGAATGGGAGAAAATGAGCCACCTTCGTGAGCCGGTCAACTATAACCCAAATAGCATCCCGACCAGCTGGGGATCTAGGCAATCCAGTCACAAAATCCATGGTCACATGCTCCCACTTCCATTCTGGAATCGGCAAGGGCTGAAGAAGTCCAGCGGGCCTCTAATGTTCAGCTTTAACCTGTTGGCAAACCAAACACCGAAAGACAAACCGGGGTATCTCCCTCTTCATGCCATTCCACCAGAAGTGCTGACGGATATCACGGTACATCTTCGTACCACCGGAATGAATAGAATACTGCGAACTGTGAGCTTCTGCCATGACCTCCTGTCTGATATCTCCACTGGGTACACAAAGACGAGAGCCGTGTCGAAGTGTACCATCTTTATGAATGCATAACTCTGGCCTTCTTCCTGCCTCACACTCTGCTCTGAGCCGCTGAAGCTTGGAATCTGTAGACTGCGCTATCCGAATCCTCTCAACTATGCTGGACTGAACCTGTAGACTGGCCATTAACGCCACGCTGGTAGGAAGAACCACTTCAACTCCCATCTTCTGAAGATCTGCCAATAACTCTGGTTGCGCCGTTAGGAAATAAACTCTGGCTCTCCGGCTCAACGCATCTACTACAATGTTGGCCTTCCCCGGGTGATACTGCAAATCCACGTCGTAGTCCACCAGTAGCTCGAGCCATCTTCTCTGCCGCATATTAAGATCCTTTTGGGTAAAACATACTTCAGGCTCTTGTGATCAGTAAATATCTCCACTTTATCTCCGTACAAGTAGTGCCTCCACAACTTAAGTGCAAACACTACTACTGCCAGTTCCAAGTCATGGGTCGGGTAATTCTTCTCATGATCACAAAGTTGACGCGATGCATAAGATATTACCTTCCCATGCTATATCAAGACACACCCCAATCCTCTACCTGAAGCGTCGCAATAAACTGTGAATCCTCCGGTCCCATCTGGAAGTGTGAAAATGGGAGCCGTTATCAAACCTCGCTTCAACTTCTCAAATTATTCCTGGCACTCTGCTGTCCAAACAAACTGTACATCCTTGTGGGTCAACTGGGTCATCGACGCTGAAATCCTTGCAAAATCTGAAACAAATCGTCGGTAGTAGCCGGCTAATCCAAGGAAGCTACGAACTTCTGCCACTGAGCTGGGTACTGGCCATGACTCGATAGCCACAATCTTCTGGGGATCCACTTCTACTCCTCCTCGGGTAATGATGTGACCCAAGTACGAAATGCGACCGAGCCAGAACTCGCATTTGTTGAACTTGGCGTACAACTGGTGCTCTCTAAGCGTCTGAAGGACGATTCTGAGATGCTGCTCATGCTCTGCTTTGCTCTTGCTGTAGACCAGGATATCATCCAGAACACAATCACAAACTGATCCAAGTAAGGCATGAAAATGCGATTCATGAGGTCCATGAATACTGCCGACGCATTGGTCGCTCCAAAGGGCATAACAAGGAATTCCCAATGTCCATACCTCGATCGAAAAGCTGTCTTCGGGATGTCCTGCTCTCTGACTCTGATCTGGTGGTATCCTGACCGCAAGTCTATCTTCGAGAACACTGAAGCCCCTTTGAGTTGATCAAACAAGTCATCTATCCTCGGGAGAGGGTATCTGTTCTTGATTGTCACTGAGTTCAAGGTACGATAATCTACACATAGCCTGGACGTACCATCCTTCTTTTTCACAAGAAGTATCGGGGCTCCCCAAGGCGATCCACTTGTACGAATGAATCCCTTGGTCTTGAGTTCTTCAATCATCTTGTACAAAATCTCCAACTCTGAAGGCGCCATTCTGTAGACTCGCTCTGATACTGGTGCTGTCCCGGGGATCAAGTCTATAGTAAACTCGATCTTCCGCTCTGGCGGCATTCCTGGAAGTTCCTCTGGGAAGACATCTGGAAACTCTTCAACTATCCGGGGTAACTGCACTGCTGCTACTGCCATCCGTAACACTGGGAAGGATGGCTCCACCGCGCCTCTGGAAAATGAAAACTCTGGCTCGCCTGGAATGCCGGAAAACAACTCTGCCAACATGGCAGTCTATCCTAGCGTACTGGTTCCTCAACCAATCCATACCTAGGACTACATCATAGTCTGCCATAGGAAATTCTATAAATCTAGCGGGGAACTCTCTACCGCTAACTACGATCCGACACGAGAAAAACACTCGATCTACTCCCATAAGACCATTACCAGTAAGTATATTGAGCCTCACTGATAATGACTCGGGCTCCAATCCTATCCGTGTCGCGAATCGTACAGACATGAATGAATGCGATGCACCAGAATCAAATAATACTGAAGCTGGAAAGGAGTTGACGAGAATAGTACCTGCCACTACCTCACCTGGTGCAACTTCTTCTTCCATAGCCATCATTATGGCCTGACCTCTAGCTGCGGGTCCCCTCTGCTGGAAACCTCTCTGCCTGCTCTGCACTGGAGCCTGGGCACACCGCTGTTGGAATGCCTGGGCCTAAGGCAACAATGGCCTTGGGTACTGCTGCTGCTGCATGGGTGCTGGTCCCCTAACCGATGGACTGGTTAGGTTGGAAGAGGACGAACTACCCTTATTCGGGCAGGCTCCTATCTTGTGATCTGCCGCTCCACAAGCTAGGCACAATCCTTGCGCCCTACGACAATCTGCCACTACATGGCCTGGCTTCCCGCAATGTGAACATCCCATTGCGGAAGTCTGCTTCTGCTTCTGCTGCTGCGGGTACGTCGGGGTTGAATGCTGAACCGACGTCACTGAGGCCGCCCGCTTCGGAGTTCCAATAGTCAATCCCCTAACTGCCGGGGCTGGAGCTGATGATTGGTGC
This sequence comes from Iris pallida, assembly GCA_029216955.1. Classification (NCBI taxonomy): domain Eukaryota; kingdom Viridiplantae; phylum Streptophyta; class Magnoliopsida; order Asparagales; family Iridaceae; genus Iris; species Iris pallida. The sequence continues at coordinate 4,340,301 of JANAVB010010600.1, forward strand.
ATCTGACTGTGGGACCGCTTCAAACCTTCGGTCCTATCCACGATCCTCTGGGAGGTATACTCATGCCTCCTAGCTGCCCTCAATACTGCATCGAACGTCTGGTGCTCGAACTGCTCGACTGCCAACAAGATCTCCAAGTGCAGTCCCTGCTGGAACCGCTGGGCCCTATCAAACTCGGTTGCCACCAAGGTAGGGGCAAACCTACTGAGCCTAGAAAACTCAGTCGTAAAACCATCAACCGTTCTGCCTCCTTGCTTCAAGTTGGTAAATCTCGTCTGCAAGTCGTACCGAGCCACAGCATCGAAATACTTCGTCTGGAACCTCTCTCTAAAACACTGCCCAAGCAATGGGTGCCACTAATCCCATGGCTTGCGTCGCCCACCAACTGCGAGGTAAGTCCAGCAACTGCAGGCGTACCACCGCCACCTTCTCATTCTCAGGTGTCCTAGCTGCTTCCAGAACCACCTCGGTATCCTGAAGCCAAGCATCCGCGGCAATCGCATCTTCACTGCCGTCGAAGAATGGAGGGTTCAGGCGCTTGAAGCTGTTGGCCGCGCTGTTCCCTGGGTGACCGCCTCTGGTCAAAGCATCTGCCACAGTCTGGTGCAAGGCGTCTCCTCTGCGATCTTGAGAAGTTATCAAGGCCCTGATGAGACCTACCAAGGTGCCATCATCCGGCTCGGCAGGTTGAACGGGCTGAACTGGAGGCTCTCCTCCAGTAGGTATAACTCGGGAGGCAACTCCAGAATGCTGGGCTTGATCTCCAGGTTGTTGCTGGTCCACGGGAGGTGCTCCTCCTTGCTGATCGGTAGGGTCAGATACAGTACCGCTGAAGAAGATGACACAGGGAAACAATAAGGAAGGACTTGGACAGATCAACGATACAAGCATGTGATCAAGTCAAGATTCTCAGGGATTCAGAGGATATGAACGGAGATCAAGGACGAATAACGATTGAGACATCTATCGGTAAACCCTCACATTTCTTGATTGACAAGACCTGCATAGGCCACCACTTAAACCATGTCACGTCCCAGAACCAGAATACTGGATAGCGGGGGCGTACATAGCTAGCTACGTATATTGAAATAGAATACATCTTAACTACACGGTCACGGCTGTCTAGATATGAGGGTTTACTACAAGCCAACAGTCTCTTAAGGTCAAGCCTACTGTCTCAATCTCAAGCAAATAATATAATTACAAGATGTTTGACCACCAAATATACAATAAAAGGTGTCCCAAATATTATATATCAGCTGATCATGAAGCTAGTCATACAAAATGCTAGGACTAGCAAGAGTTAAGTCATACATGATCAACCCTAAGATTTGTTAATCATGTTTACAGCCCGTAGGCAGACAGTAAGTAAAGTGCATCGAGCTAACAGGTGCTCGTCGGCTAAACGCCTCAAAAGAATAACTTTACAATAGAGTGAGAAAAAAAAAATAGAAAACCCACTCGTAGCCCGGGTTCCTTCTAGTCGCCACCATCAGGCTGGAGGTTCGGTAGATCCTCGGGAGCTGCTCCGAAATCTGGCCACACAAAACCAGCTGGGTCAAACCCCGGAAAGAGCAAGTGCCACAAAGGAGGCCACAAAATAAGAACAAAAGCCAGCATATCAGAACATAAGAAAATGAAAAAAAAGTACAAGTAATAAAGAGTACAACAGGACAATAAACGGCTAGGGACGTGGAACCATTCCGGGAGCCGGGTTACAACCCTTAAACCAAACAAGGACCGGGGTTGTAACCCTTCGCCTGAATAGCACTCTGTCTCCACCCATTTATTGTTTAATAATAAGTAAAATAGTCAAGTTCAAGAGTTGTCAAGTACTGGTACTAGACAAGACTTAAACAAGGCTGGACTCCATCCATTCACAAGCGGCCAAGCAATTACTACGGCTTACTACTTAACTAACTAGGGTTATCACAAGCCTTAATTACTAACAAGATGCAAGTGAGAAATTTCCAGTCCCAAGCCCTGCAGACTATCTAGTTATCCTTCCGCGGGTTGAGAGTATGGTTGGGTACATCGCCCCGGAGACGATATACCCTTAGGTGACTTAGAGGGTTGCAACACATGACAGTGCGCTGAAAATGTGCTCTACTCGTCGGCAAGCTACAAGTCCAATTAAGAGCGTCCAAATAACGAGATTGTCTGTAACTGAAATTTTCCATGAACTATAGTTTGATCTAGTCATTAGCCTAATCCATATTCAGTATGAATCCCTGACCGTGGGAACCAGGGAGTCACGTCCTAGACATGATACAAGACAAGACAAGACAAGTGGATTGCACAAGCAAGCAAGCAGGAACACCCACGGTGTCAAGTTGATTATATGAGTCAAGTTACAAGTTACAAGTCAAGTCAAGTCAGGAGTGCACCACCACGGGCCACTATCAAGTTATCAAGATAAATCATGTCAGGGTACTTGTCAGGAGTGCGCCACGACGGGCCACTATCCTGTTAGGTTGGTCATGTCAGGAGTGCACCACTATGGGTCACTGTCGTGTTATGCTAGTTCCTTGTCATACCATGCCATGTACAATAGTCATTCCAAACATATTAAGTAAAATCAAGTTCATGACAAAAATATAAAATGAGCGTAAAATATCTAATAAATATCAATATACAGGACTATAGAAGAGCCAAGCTTAAAGAAAATAAAACCAAATCTCCATGATTGGACAGATTGTGCAAGGGTCCCTGGGGTCGGGTTGCGTAGGAGTCAAGTGCGCCAGGGGCCAACTGCGCAGGGGTGTGCTGCACAAGGTACCAACTGCGCAGGGGTGAACTGCGCAGGGTACCAACTGCGCAAGGGTGGATGGCGCAGCAGATGGATTGCGCTGGATCAGGTTGCGCAGGAATGGATGGCGCATGGATGGATTGCGCAGAAGTGGACTGCGCAAGAGCCATGCGCGCAAGAGGAAAGGGAACGCTGGGCTAAGAAGCGCCAGCGCAGTTCAGCTCAGCGTAATGTGCTGGCCGAGGGGATGTGCAGTTCACCAAAGGGTCAGCTGTACAATCGGCCTTGCGCTAAAGAGCGCAGGCCGAGAGGTCTGCTCCTCCAACCCGAGAAGAACTCCAAGAACTCCAAAACTTTAATTCTTCATATCTTTGTCAAATCAAAGCCAAATCTAGATTTTCAAAGGTCTAACTTAAGTAAAATTGAATTCTCTTCCACATAGAAGCATCAAAACAAGCAAAAAATCGAAGTTAAATAGATCAAAACCATGTAAATCCGAAAATAGTAAAAACCTAGATCTAGAACAAAGGAAACTCCAAATCACAAAATGACAAGTTCTAATGTTGATCATCATGGCCTAATCTAGCTAATGGACAAATAAAAAGTGGTTCTCATGTGGTGGCAAGGTGCACTTGCCTATGGTGTTGGTGGAGGAAGGAGGAAGAAGAAGAAGAAATTAATGGAGGGAAGTAATGAGGAGAGAGAGTGTTAGGTGGGGATTTATGAGGGTGGGTTGTGGTGTGTTGAGGGTGGATCATAGGCTAAGGTGTTCCTAATGCAAAATAAACCAAACCAACCCAACCTTCTCCACAAAATAAACCAAGCCAGGTAAAACCCAATTACGAGAACCAAAATCTGCGAGTCAAGCCAATTACAAGTACAGGCCAAATTCCAAGAAATAAAATACAGGTCCAAAATTCGTATAAGCCTGATAAAGTACGTATTCCAAATATGGGTGTTACAGTGTACTAGCTAGGATAGACTGGTTAGGCCTAGTGAGACTTCATTGAGTCTATGTTGACCCAGTTGACCTAGCTTTGACTAGATAGTTGACTAGAGTTGACCAAGTGTTGACTTTAGCCTAGTTTGACCTAGACAACATGTAGATACATTATAGCAGTCTATTTCTTTATTTTAGACATGTTGTAACTTGTGTTGCTCTGATTAGGAGACAGACACCTTTTCTCAGGCAGTACATTTACTTCAGACATTCAGATACGAGGCGAGTACATTCTCTGACCGTTTTATACTTGCCTGGATTTACATTCTTGCTCTAGATTATTGTACTTGATGCTGACATGATTGTCATCACAGATTGGTACTATAAGGATCTTCTTTTGGGATGTTATCCCCTTGTATTCACTAGATACATATTGTGATGTGCGTTTCACTTCCATATTGTATTTACTGAATACCTATATCCTTGTACACTCATTGTGCATATTGTACTCTCATTATCACATGAGTTCCAGGGATAGACCATTGTACACTATTATATAACATTATACAACTATTGTATAACATTGTACACCTATTGTATAATATTGTACATCTATTGTATAATATTATACACTATTGTGCAAGATAACGTAACTGGAGTGGATCCTTGTGTATTGATTGGGGAGGGGGAGTAGAATTGGTTATGTAATCAAATCCTATTGTACAAGATTGTATAACTATTGTATATGTCTATTGTACACCCACGTATAATGGAGTTACCATTGTATTTTCCTAGACCGTTTACATAACCATATTGTATTCTAAATCACAGTAGGCTTACAGTTCTTACTTATCATATTTAGATATTTCCTGTTATCAAATCTCTACTGTTTTTCATACACTTCTTTCTTTTAGTGTTTTATGTACCTTACTCTATTGCATGCTTTATATTTCCTAACATGATATGAACTGCGTGAGATGTTTTGTGCTCGCTTCCGTCCTGACTGGGCCTGTTGAAAATTTTACAGAGGATGATGAGGAACCCTGCACCCTTACTTGGAGTTTGCCTAGTTGACACTCGCGACCTGGACCCCTGGGGAGGTTCAGGCAGCTGCTCAGGATGATACCTTGTATAGTATAGATAGCTTAGACTGTTCCTTCTTTTTATGCTTAGCTGTTGTCTTTATTTTCAGAGTTGTATATTTTAGAGATGATGAGACTTGTATTCCATTTCTGCTGTACCTCAGTTGAGGATTTCTTATCTATTTCCATCGTGCTACATTCTACCTTAGATTGTGATTGAGTTGTACCTCGGTGTTGGCCTCCTTCTGGAGAGTATATTTCATGTTATGTAGTTATAGTTCATGACCTAGAACAGCGTTCTACCGCCGACACTGTGGCGTAGGCTGGGCGTTGTTACGTTCTCGTACCCTCACGGTGGGTGCGGGTCGTGACACATTTTTAGTGGTGGCCCATGCAGGTCAAATTTATGTAGTGGTATTCGAACTAGAGTATCACTATAGCCTGCAGTGGGATTAGAATATTTTGGAGGTACTCAATCACACTAGGAAAAACTCTTAATCAGATTTCTTTTTGTCAAAAATTGTTGCTTATTGACTTCCCTTGAATATAAACTGTCCTCCTTTAAAATTTTGCTTCATTCTCAAAAATTGCTTCTTGTTTGATCAGTTTTCATGATGGTTATGAAGACACGATCTCATCGCTTCGGTTCGGGGGATACTATCGAGAGGCTGGCCACCTCTCGTCCTGTTCATCAGGGCCTCGAGACCGCAGCTTCTGTTGTGCCAACTCAGGTTGGCGTTTCTGCTACATTGGAGGTGCACCTCTATTTATACAGAGATTTTCTCCTGTCATTTCTGATTTCTCTCAGCATCGGTGATTCATGCAGCATCAGCAGCATACTAGAGAAAACTAGCAGGGCGAGCTATCGTCAGGACAGTCAAGGATGCGTAGACCATTGGAGATCTTGCTGCAAGTTCCGTTCTTCTCAATTCCATTCCCGCAATTATCTTTTATAATTACCTTGAAATTCGATTCCATCTGTTCCTTGTTGATTGATTAATTTTGTTATGTTACTCTTTTGTTGTGTTTGTTTTTTTCTTCTGAGAAAATCATATGGGCTAGGTCGCCTAAATCATGGAATCTAGAATCCTCGATAGTCGTGTTAGTTGGCATAGTGAGGACATGTAGTCAGATTTTGGATGTATTCTCGGGTATGGAAATTTAAGGTTTTCGCCGTCGCATGCGGCAGTGCAAAAATTTTAAATACCATGAACCTAGAGGTACGTACCTTAGTCAAGGACTCTGTGATTATCGTAGCCTTGCTCACTAGCATGATGAAGACTCTGGACAACATGATTTTGGACAGACGCATATGATTAACAGATTGTATCTTGAGAAGGTTTAAACTTCATACCCTTTTGATTGTTATAAATGACTTAGGAGTAGGGATATTAGTTTTGTAGAGCTTATTCATAGGTAGTTCCTTCATAGTATAATGGTATGATGACTTGTAGAGTGTCTGTACCCTAGAGGTGATAGTTAGCATTGGTGTTAGAATAATAATCCATTGCAGATAATTCTCCTGTTATATATAATACCAACCAGCTACACATAGGATGTTAGTATGCCTTACATCCTTGATGATTATTACTACTTTCCCTTACCTTTTCCAGTGAGGCACCCATGACCAGAGACTGCCTTTGAGTATAATTGTAGTTCCACCTAAGACCGAGAGGTCTATTTGCATAGATAGATTGCAGATGATATTAGCATATGGGATATAGGTTAGTTGGTATCTATAGGCCATTGTTGTATAGGGTTATAAACATGTTGTTTAGCCTATACTTGGTTCAGTTTTCCATTTTAGTTAAGTTCCCTTCGTGTTGAGTTCTTTTGTGTTGATCACCTTTATAGGCAGTGTGCAGACCCTTCACTAGATACCAGACGTGGAAAGCTTTCAAGAAGCTTTTCAAGGAGAAGTTCTTTCCTAATATAGCACTTGGCACACTAGAGATACAATTTGAGAGTCTGGTTCAGGGGAACCGGACCGTCGAGGAGTATGCGAGAGAGTTATGCCATTTAGGCAGATTTGTTGAGGGCCTTAGTGAGACCGCGAAGGCTAGGAGGTTCCGGAAGGGTTTGGTCAAAGAAGTCAAGTCCTTGACTAAGAGCGATAAAGATGCCACCTTCGAACAGATCCTGACATTGGCCATAGCGGCAGAGGATGACTTGGAGCTCAAGTCCAAGAAGGGCCGGAAGGATTCATGAAGAGCTAGTGGTAGTACAAATGCTCCTATGTGCCAAAGATAGAACACCAGCCGTAACAGATGCAGGCACCAGCTAGAGTTTAGCAGGCACAACATCAGCCTTGTGGACGGGATCAGAGGATGCCCACTTGTGCCTACTGCAGGAAGCCGCGGCATGTTTGGGATGTTTGTAGGAAGAGGCTGAAGGTTTGTCTGTTCTGTGGATTTGCTGCTCACCAGATGCGAGAATGCCCCACTGTACCTCCATATGGTGGAGCACAGGGTCAGAGAGAGGGTGCTAGGCCACCTGCCGTACAGTACCATGCTCAGCACCAGAAGGGTAAGGCTTTTGCACTGATGGTCGAGGAGACTAACGTTGCAGGTGATGGGTTAACAGGTCTGTATTTTTTGCTCTTCTTTCCTTTCTTGATATATGATTTTATTAGTACATGTCAGGTATTTTTGTGATGTGCTAGATAGAGTAGTGACCCTGTCCAAGACTGAAAAATTACGACCAGCAGGACCATGTTTTGCATGTTTTAGATATAATTTTCTTGACCTTGATTGTCGGGGGTTTGACCTAGAAGGAGTAAACCATATTAAATTTTGAGGACAAAATTTTTCTAAGGGGGGTAGATTTGTCACTACCACTTTTCTAGGATAAGGATATTTTGGTAATTGTGTAATTTTATGAATTATTTTATTAATATTTTTAATTGTTGTTTTTTGTGATAGTGGTTCTTTTGGTTTAACCTTAGGTAACCATGTCTAGAGACTAACCATGAATAGAAGACTTAACTATCAATTAGATTTAAATTTTGAGATTAAATCCTAATTAGGAAACCCTTTTGAATTCATTTTAGGATTTTTAGTTATTTAGGCTTGTGGGCTATTTGCTAAAAGGCTTTAAAAATAACTTAAGTTGTAGTTGGGCCTTATGACTAAACCCTAACCCTAAACTCCAGAATGTGGCCGGCCAATACAGCCCCCCTTTATATAAACACGTTATGTAGCCACCAAGCCACTTTTGCAAAACCCTAATTTCTACCTTCTTCAAAGTAGCCTCCGTTCTCCAATTCTCATCCAAATCAGACCAAACAAATTGCGTTGCGATCCTTGGGAGGAGAGAAAGTTGCTGGAGGGTTGCTAGCAAGAATTGGAGGCGTTTGACCGTAGGATTTTGGGTGTCAAGGCATTTTGGAGGCTTTTGCATTGAGATTTCTAATCTCAATAGGTAAACACTTTTAAAATCCTTTAAATTCTGATTTTTCTTTATAGAATCATGCATCTAGTACACTAGACCTGTAGATATAGTTTGGTTAGATTTTGTGTCCGTTTGATATATGTATCGGATGCGTGTCGGTGTATGTTAACATGTGCTTGATGAAATGCCTCTCAGAAATAAATGAAGTTATTTTTCAAAACTAATTTCATATACTTGTAGCCCTATACGAGGGGATTCCAAAAATATTTTTTGTTATTTTTTGACACTGTTTCGTGTCCAAACAGGACACGGGGACGTAGCACGAGGTCCCGTGCACAGCCCGTATACTGTCCTACATCCTGAGTGTCATAACTCGATGGATACGACACGGTTTGGCGTGAAATTTTGTGGACACATGGGGACAACTTCTGCCCACGTGCTCGTGAAATTTTATGAAGTTTCGCTGAGTGTGCACGAAGATATCGCACCTTTATTGATTCGGTTGACACCGTGCACGCGCGCACAACCCTCCCCGACACGCTGTTCGTGTGACGCGTGGACACCATGTGGACACGTGTTAGGTTGTCGACTACCTAGACCTAGACCCCACCTAGCAATGTGCACGAGAAGAGACCCATTGTGTCGTGTGTCGTGCCCTAGACCCTTCGACATGGCCGCACGAGCCCTAACCGATCACAGTTTTTGACACTTCGAGTTGGGTTCTGACACGGGCTTTTGGCCACGATTCTGACACTTGGTTGGACACAGTGACACCCCCACATGTCGACACACATGTGGGCCACCTTTTTCCCAATTTTCTGTGTGTATATACATGTATATTTGTACGTATCGGAGTATGTATGTCTATGTGTATATATATATAAGTTAATAGTTTTGTATATATATACTAGCATATGTGTACGTGCCTTGCACGTATTTTAACATTTCTTAATTAGTTTAGGAAGACTCTTTAGGAAGACCAAAGGGTAGTCTTCCTAATTACTAAGTTGTCCTTATTAAAATTAATGAACTATTTTTAATTAGTATAAGTATGTAAGGGTATTTTCGGACTTC